>WBMV01002640.1:139618-323011 GCA_013396655.1 Campylorhamphus procurvoides
CACTATACATAGTCTATATATGAGCTATAATTATTGCAATACTTTCAAAATTTACATACATAAATATATTTGTAGTTGCTTTTCTATTCATATACTACCAGTGCTTACAAACTAATTGTTCCACAGAATATTAAGAGGTTTTAACAAAGAGATCTTTCTAATCCTGCACCCACGTCAGCCTCAAATTCTTCATGAATGGGATGTATGGAAAATGAATCATGAAAGCAAGACAGAAAAGAATGGAAGACAAACATCGTTGATATGAAAAGGAAATTAGAATATTAGTTTCTTAAGCACTAATTTTGTCGCTTAAGAAATTATTGAGATGTTATATTTAATATTTTTGATGCAGCTGAAGAACTGAAACTTAGTTTAAAATGCTGACACATTATGGAAAGAGTTTTTGGTGCTGCAAATGTTATAATGAAAAAATTCTTTCTTATTTTCCTGAAGTCAGTTCTGCTTACATTATAGGCTTTACAGGGAAACATGTGATTCTTTGAGAGGTTTCTCTGAGAGGTTTCCAGGATCCAAGAAATTTCTTTTATATTATCAGTGGTGATTTTCAGAAAACAGCAGCTCTGCTTCTTTCAAAAGAATAAACATGATTCAGAAAGGCTAAATCTTTTCCTAGTCACCTGTATATCTTTGAGTAGAAACACAAGAACCACTTTGCTGAATCTGGACATTAGTATGCCAATAGGGAGAAACACAGCCTAGGAAGTTTTTTCTTTGGGGAAAATGTTTAAACCTTAATTTTTTGAGGCAGACTTAATAATTGACAAATGACAATTACAAAATTCTAAACCATGTCTTTGCCATTTTAATACTTGATATTCTTGTTATTAATATACATACATAATATTTTGATAAATCCTGTTAAAATCTTGTGGTTAGTTGTTCGTTATATTGATAAGTTAAATATACAATGCCTGAAAAAAGTATTTCTTTTTATCAGTTTTTATTTTGCCATAGGCTTATGTGAAAAGTTCCAGCATCTAAAAAAAATTTATTTGATGCTTTCTTCCACAGATGAATAAACCTGGATATAACTAGGAAACAGAATTAAATATGATTAATGCATTATTTGAATGTTTTCATTAACTACTGAACTAGTTTCAGTCCCAGTATCCAGCTAAAGGGAAAAACTCTTGTTCAAGAATCTGAAGTTCCTATGAACAAATCCAAATTATTTATGTAATGTAAAAATGTGACGTTACTTAATTTGTTTTTAGGACAAAGTTTTGCATCTGTTGAACTCTTTCTTCTTCCCTTTACCTCAGGGATGACAAATTTCAGCAACCTGAAGTAACCAGAGAGAAAAGACTGCTTTGTGATACCTGAGGTGCAAATACTGATTTCCCTTCATTTCCTCTAACTACCTGTTAAAATTTCCTTCACACATCCCCTTATGTCTTTGGCATTAGGATATATAGTTTGAAATAACTGCCTGGGATCCATGTATGGATCCCAGAAGTACCTCTCAGTCTTGGAAACTGAAATAATGGAAATCAAAGAGAGATAACAAAGTGTTAACACAAAGCTGTAATCCATTATTGACATTTTTATTACAAAAGGTCACCCTATACCAGAAGCACATCTTTCTCAAATTTAGTACAACAGGCCAACAGGAATACTTTTGCAAATTATTGAATTCTGTGAGAGTCACAATTACTTTAGCCAAAAAGACTTAATTTTAAGACTTGATCATTAATTGTCTACAAAGTAGCATACTTGGCAATATTTCTGCCCTTTATTTAGGTCAACAAAGTAAAATATGTTTTGCAACTCCTCTGTACCATGCTGACTAATATTTATAGAGCTACTTAGTTAAATACATCTTCTGCTAGAGAAGTTCATGTTATTGACTTCTGTCCGTCCCTTGCTTTCTACTGGTAAAGGACACATCTTAACTAAGTGACAAGATACCTACAAAGTCATCAATTAACACCTTAGATCTTATCATATCTTTTGTTCCTTTCTGAAGCTTTAATAAAAAAATCAATGCCATTAGCTTGGGAGGCTATTTTCCTATAATCTGGGATCTGCTTTCTTAGTCTTGTTGATTTAGGATTACCTTCAAGCTACAGCATTAGAATATTCAGGAAAGGTCTTGTGATTAGCTTTGATGGAACACAGTAAATAAAGTGAAATTCAATTTATGTACTTCAGCAGAAGGAAAGACTTAAAGTTGATAATTTCCTGAGACTGGTTGAACAATGAGTTTTAGAGACTTTTTCATTTCAAATAGCAATGCTGTTTTCACTGAGACATCGCCTGACAATAAGCAAGGAAAGTTCTTGGAAAAGAAATGGAAAGAAGAGGAAGAGAGATTGATTTTCCAGATAAATCCTTTGTTCAGCTGCCTAATGATGTTTGGTAACATGGTGTTCATTTTGCAGCAAGAACTGTTCATGCAAGCAGGAAAAATGAAGAATTCAGTCATTGCATAAGATACCTAAGAGTCCAGGGCAAATTGGTTGGGCATCTGCCCACTTCCCAATCTTATTTAATATAATGTGAATAATTAAAGAAAATATGGTGCTACTTTGCTACTTTGGTGTCATTTTATACACCAGAACAATTTCTCACTATCAAATCACCTGTGCTAAAGCTAGGCAGGAAACTGCAATCATATGTTCTAGACAAAAATTGCTAAAAGTACAGATTCTCATCAATTAAAAAGGGATGACCACTTTCTGCTTCAGATGTCCAAGGCAAGTTTTCCTCTGCCAAAGAAGAATCTATGAGCTGAGAAGCCAAGAAATATGATTTCTTGCCTAATGCTTAACTAAAGCAGTCTGTTAATTGTGAAAGAATTTCCAAGCATGTCCTGCCTTTCATCAGTGGCAAATTGGAAGCTGGATACCATTCTCAAAGGATAAAACCATTGTGACAAACGGAAAGGCAAAACAGAAAGTGAATTTAATCTTGTTTCCTATCAATTTGATTGATTTAAGGCAGATAATGATCTTCAAATCTACATTTACTACTTTGACAGTAGACTTTTGCAAGATTCATTTGAAAACTGTTAAAAATCCTACAGGTTTCGTACAGACCTCCACATGTGCAATCCTGATCACATTTTTCAGGAGAGGCATAAACCCACAGAGTACAGAGGAGGCAGACCTGGCCAGCTGGGCCACAGAAACATCTTATGTTCACTTACAGTCAGTGTTAGCTGGTTGGCAAAAGGCAGAGAAAAATCAAGTTGCAACTGATAAAGGACTGTTTGCAACACATCTTCAACTTGATGTGGAGAAATTCTGATAACTTAGAAGATAGCTTTATTCAGTCCCATCAAAGGTAAGAAGCAAAGGATCAAAAAGGACCACCTAATTTATAAAAATAAGGATAATAAACCAGTTGATGGAGAAAACCAGAACTATCATCTTGATTTCAGGATAGAACACTGCCTGGGTAAATGCAGAGGTAGAACTGAGACAGGGAACTGCATCTCACTTTACTGGACCACAGCAGGCATAAAGACAGAGGCAGCTCCCATAGAACTGTTGGTAGAAACCATATAGCCAAAAAAAGTCATACTTCAAAATGGCATAAAAACTCAAAATGCTGAATTAGCTCTACACATAATATAATTTTTAAAACTTGCCTCTAATGAGTGTTTGGAACTCTCTGTTTTCCACATGTCCTCTCTCAATATCAATTTTTAAAGCCAGGAGGAGAGTAAAGAGGAATTTGTGGTTTTCATGCAAGCCTCTAACAGAATACGAGTGAATTTCAAAGGTAAGATGTTCAATAATATTTGCGATTCTTTTCTGAGGTACAGGAGATTTCTTAGATCTGAGTCATGAAAACAAAGCACAAAGAAAGCCATGTTAATAACAGCAAATACATTGGAAAGGCAAACATCTGAATAGTGGGAAAAACCTGTGTCTTCCAACCTGGCTATGGATTGATCAAATAGCTTCAAGAACTGAGCCAGTGAAGTTTGATACATATTATTGACCATGCTCATTGCTGTAAGGAGGAAATACAGAATGCTGCCACGTGTAGCAACAGGGCGATATTCCTCCTGTGCAGTGTTAATCTTCACTTCAGTTTCTGCTGCCACAGTCAACTTGTCAGCTATTTCAGCAGCTGTATGCTTAGTTGTTTGCAGAACACCAATCAAGGATTCATCATCTACCAGGGAACCTAAAAAGCAAAATACTGGATGCTTAGGACATTTTTATAACAATTTTTTCACTTCAAAAAATGTATAAAACAAAGGGCCAAATTACAGGAATTATTTATAGCAGATTGAAACTATTTACTGAATTTCAAAATTAAGATCAAACAGGATATGTAATGCTAAAAAATATATTTTTATATTCAACACATTAATAATATATCAAATGTATTTACACCAACAGCTTTGCAACATATACCAGAGAAGTCAGCTATCCTATGACCATAACATACATACTCATACATAGTTCTTCAATTATTTTGTGGTCTGTTCAGTGGTACACTCAAAGTAAAGTGAATCAGTTTAATCTGCCTAATCTGGTTAATCCTTTGATACAGAACCTTTGGTTGCACTTAGTTTGTAAAGAAGATTGTCTTCCAGTTCTTTCATCTTCCTCTTATTAGAAGTTACATCTTCCATGAGTTTAATTCGTTCTGCCTCTAGTTCCTATTGTTAAAAAACAAGAAAATGGCATGACACTTTATGGACTGCAACTATAAGGGTTACTTAAAATTTAGTTCTGATTTTTCAAGTTCAAGAATTGTGATTGAAGATGCAGGTGAAGAGTCTGCTCTGGTCATGCAATGTGCATTTTTCTTTTTTGGGTATCTAAAATGTGGTTTATATAACAATTTTGTTTATGCAGTACGTATTCAGTATCTTATGACATATCCATGCCAAATACTTGTGCTTGATTGTTTATGTCATACTGACAATCAAATGTAGAAGAGCCTCCAGATGTACTTTTGCCATTTGGAAATATCTATACTGAGTCTGAATAAAATTTTAGATAATGGCTGATATCTTTTACCCATTTGAATATTTTGTTTTCCTACATACCAAAACCAGCTGAATGAAAAAAAAAATAAAAATTAAACATTACTATGGGTTTTGTGTACTGTTAGCTTACCTGTTTTTCAGTAAGTATTACTCTTCTCAGTAACTGATTCTCAAGTCCTTTCATTGTAACAGTAAAATCAATAATTGATGTTTTTGCATTAATTTCAGGCGTGAATGCAGGATTAGGTAGCTTTGTAGTAATGTATAGTCTAAATGTATTCATAACATCTACTTCCTTATCACCGACTCGCACCTGTGGAGTAAGTTCAAATAGTATTAAATACTATTAAGCACAGTAATATTGTCAAGGAAAAGAATTTACATTATTTGAAATGCCAGAGAGAGGAATTTTATTTTACATTTCAAATTTGCCATGAAAATATCAGTCAATGACCAAACATAGAAATGAGAGTATATTATGAAAGGAGCATTCCCCTCTAGCTAAATATAGGGATTATTTCCACTGTGGATTCTGATTAACAGCTTCAGAACCATTTGATTTAGGCTTTGGGCTTCTAATTAGACCTCAAATGAAGATGGTAGAAACTGCTGATCTTTGTAGAAATCATTGTTCTCTTGTGCTTAAGGAAAAAGAGGAATTATGTGATTAGGGAACAGAAATTATTGGAGGTAAATTCTATCTTTAATAAGAGTAAGCGTATCTCAAAGAATCTTTCCAAAGGAACTCAAGAGGTATTCCGAGTTTTCCAAAGCAATTTTTACTGACTTAAGATATTCCAAAAGAGCAGTCTAACTCAAAAGCTGCATGTGCAAAAGTAAACCTGATCACTCTGTATCATAGCTTGAGTCATAGAATCCTTACTGTTGGAAAAGCTCATCTAGTTCCAACCCCACTGCCATGGGGCCACGGGGGTGGGGGCATGTGAGGCTCCAACATATGAGCCCCCAAGGCCACTTCAAATACCTGACTTACAAAAGAGTGGGACCAAACCACTCCCTTAAGCATATTTGCACTGACATTCAAAATAAAACTACTGCACAAAAATAACAACCCTAATTAAGATTACTTGAGAAAAATACATTTCATTATTATACATATATGTACATTATATATAGATGCACATTATAATATGTTATTTGGAAATACACAGTATATGCATTCATTTTATTTCAAAATGTTTGAAGGGGGGTCTGTTTTTAAGGTTTGGTAGTGATTTATTTATCTATTGAAGGTCAGAAAGACTAATGATTTCTCAAGGCTGGGAATAAACATTACTAATGAATCTTTGTGCTTTTTGTCTTGTTCCATCAGAAAACAACTTAAAACTGATTAAAGATTTTTGCAGTTGCCACAATCAATGTTCTTTGCACTAAGAAGAGAGAGATCTTTTCAATTCTATTAATTCTCTTAAAGGGTGAACATCAATAGAAAATAATTTAATCATTCAGTAGGATAAAAATAATTGGTTCCAGTTTGGAATCTTCAGTAATAAGTTTAGTAGTTAAACTCAAATTTTAGACTCATCAACTTACTACACAGCTGAGGCTCTGTATCCTACATTTTATTAGTTCTGTCTGATTCTTTACCCTTCTCTACCAAATACAGAGTTCACCTGATTCGGCAGAGGTTTGGAATAATGGTAAAATAACATTTGTAACAAAACTAACTACTTATTCCACTTCTTTTGTTTGATTACCAACCTTAAATGCAGATCCAGATTTTATGAAATTCTTTTCTAATACATTATCAAGGACTGGATCCAACTCTTCATCTATGTCTTCAATCATGAGTGATCGGCCCAGGGAAAGGCTGTCTTCTAGGTGTTGTCGGAAATACTTGTCATTCAGATTTGTTACCTCAAAAAGTAAATTATAAGTTGGTGTAAGAGTAAAAACATTTCCTCAAAGTCTTACATGAAAATCACAGATCTAACTATGGAAACTTTTTTCCATTGTTTCTGTTAGTTGCATTTTAAAGAAAATAATATAAATGTTGACCAGGAAGCAATTTATGCAGAAATACTTCTTGTGTGTTCAATGAAAAGTACCAAAAGAAGGTGAATTAAAAGGTTAGCTGTAATTCAATCCTCAAAACTTAATTGTGAGAGTCATAATGTACCAAATAAAACTGATACAGCTTTTTGTATATTGAAGATATGTATATGTATATTTTTGAAATCAGAGACACCTAACTCTTAATTTTCTGTTCTGTGTCCTGAGGACTAGGTTTTCTCATTTTAGCTTTGAAGTGTCGAGAAATTCTTTCTGGAAATCTGAATTCAATCTAACAAATGAATTGCTGCTACAATATTATGAACTCAGGTTGACATTTCATGAAACGGGATTCATAATATATGAAATCATTAAAAACATGCATAAATAAATAAACAATATATAATTGATACTAAATCTTCCAAAATTTACTGATATTCAGGACATAAGAGGATTCACAACATTTAGGCTGAGGGTTTTAAAATGCAGATTCCCTTCCCCATGCTACATAATTTAGGAAAAAATTCATTTGTTATGCAAAACGTAACAAATTAACATCTTTGTATTATAGTTCATGAGCAAACATTCTACCCTATTGGTTTAAGCTATGAAAGAGCCATGAGGACTGCAGCTATGTTAGGAGAGGCAAATTTTTCATGCATTTGGTTTCAGCTGGTTGCCCTCAATTTCTGTAGCAAAAACTTCATGTATGAACTCCCTCTCAGGTTCTAAATTCTGGACTGCATCAGTTGAAGTGTTTTGCCCACATTTTCAGAGCTGTAACTTATCCCACCCTTGTCTGCAATGTTACTAATAGTTGTCCAATTTGCTCTCATTTAATAATTTTGCTGCACTCATCGTCTCTTTGCTCTCTTTCGTGCAGGGAACAGTCATCAATTTTGAACAAAAAGGCTACTTCTCTTTTTTATTTCTTGATAGATTTTATACCAATTATATGCTCTTTTCCAAGCCCTTGAGTGGGATTTATAGTGATCTCGTCATGTTCCCTTCTGATGCATCTACATAATTGTCAGTCTCCATGCATGTTAAAGTTACCTCAGATTACACTGACTCAAACGCAAACCTCCTCTAAAGTAATAAGGTATGAAGGACTCTAATAGAGCACATTATCTCATTAAAACCCTGTTTACCTGCAAATCATTATCCTGTTCTTTGTTTTTAACCCATGTTTTCCCTTGAGTTTGTGGGTCTACCAAAAGTGGGTACCTAGATGCCTTTGTGACAATGATACCGTTCTGAATTGAGAGATGATCTCCAGGCAGTCCTTGAAGATTCCACTCACTAATCTAAAGAATAAAGTAAAAGAAATAAAAATAATATTTTAAAAAGGTAGTTTGGAATAAAATATCAGTGGAATTATCCTTCAATTACAATTTTTCTAAGAAGTAACAGGGATATCAAGCCAAGGGGGTTGCACTTCTAAACCTGCTGAAAACTTACCAATGTAGATGTAAAAATATTTCCAGGATTTTATTTTTATGGATGTTTTTTAACTATATAGAATCATAAAAAATATTTTTTCAAAGTGTAAAGACAGCTTGACAGACAAATTAAACACTGGGATCAATTAAGAGAAAACCAGGCTAAGAGGGCTTTTGGGGACTAATATTTACTGAAGGAATCATGAAGATTCTGATATTGTCCTCTGTTTGATTTCTCATACATTCACACTAAGTGAAAAGACTTTATGCATTGTATTTTTAAATTACATCCAAACCCACTGTTTTAGAAGTGTCCTGGTTTGGGCCGAGACAGAGTTCAATCTCTTTCTAGTAGATAGTACAGTGCTGTGTTTTTTTGATTTAGTATAAAAATAATGTTGATAACACTGATATTTTGGTTGTTGCTCTGTAGTGCTTATCCTAAATCAAGTGAGGAGGTGCATAAAAAATTGGGAGGGAGCATGGCCAGGACAGCTGACCCCAAAGGGAGACTTCATAACAATTACTTATATTATACAACTTTCTTACCTATCTAACCATTGCTCAATGCTCCCATGCTTAGTGGAAGTTGCCAAGAGCATTTGAAACTACATAGTACAGCAGTATTGAGAATACTGGGGATTGTAGTTCTGTTCTGAACAAGCATAATGCTGGCTAACAGTCACAGAACATGCTACTGGAAATTCAAATTAAACACTCCAAGGACTTACGGTTGGTTGATCTACCAACATAGAAATGAGGTTCAAATCTTCAGAAAAAGGGATTTTATGAGCTTTCAATTCTGATTCCCATAAATCTTTAAGCAAAAGGTTCCTGAAGTCTTGATTAAACGGTCCACAGTATGAAAGAAAGCCTGTGCAGAGCAGTATATCTCCCACAAGTCTAGAAAAGGAAAAAAATCATAATTAAAACATGATTTACAAATTCAATTCCGATTGGTTTAGACAACCAAGAAGATTTTAAACAGTTTCTTTATGTTTTCAAAGTATTTTGGGGGTAAAACTTAGAGTAGTCATGTACAAAACCAGTCTTCATCCCTACAAAACAATAAAGCCCTGATGGCAACTATTTATTCTTTCATAACTGAAGAAAATGGTTTATTTCTTAAAAATATGCCTGCAATACAATATTTATCAAGGATGTGAACTTAGTTCTATTTGAATGAGTAGACCTCACCAGAAATGCCTAATTCCCCCATAGGAAATCTGTGGTAATACAAGTGTTCTACAGAAGCTGAGCATGTCTGAAGGTTTCACTTTCCCAGTGACATTGGAACAAGGTGCAGTATTAGTGGGCTGGAGAAGCAGTTATAACAAAGACACATAACAGCGCTGGTAATAATCTCCTTGGAATTAAATTTCATAATCAGAGGCATTGTTCTTAACCGAAATACAAGCACTCGGCTCTCAGGTATTCACTTATGGGAGGAAAATTCAAATTTGAGGATAGTTCATTTGATTGTGTTGCTATATTAAGATTTCCAGGAAGAAAATTAAATATGACAACCAAAGCTACTAAAATGCCACTAGCACTTCAGATTTGACATGTATTTTCTTTTGGGTTTTTATTTCCTGTAATGAATTTGATACCTTTTAATTTGAGCTTTAAATTCCTTGCTTTGCTGAGTCCACCTAATTTTCTCTCCACTCAGTCCATCTATAAGTGCAGAGGCTGCCTGCATCTTTCTTTTGCATGTTTCTGCATCATTCTCCAAGTCCTAAAATTGAAAAAATGTCCTACGTAATTTGATCATAGAATGCAAAAATTTAGAGTTATTTTATAGTTTTCCCATCCTCTTAAATTTATTATTACTATTTATTTATTTATTTAAAACTCATTCATGAGAACTCTTAAGGACATTTATTGTGCAGCATGCTCCTATTCACAGAAATAAGTTAATAGGAGAGCATACAGATTCAAATCTCTTACTTTTATACCTGAATCTCATCCATGCCATTCAAGGGAGCAGGTAAATATATGTTTGCAGTAAATCCTGATTACATGACAATATTGATGCAAGCATTTTACATAGGACTAGAATACTTTGATCTCACCATTTTCTCCTTCATTGCTGCATCAAACTTTGCCTGCACTTTATCCAGCTCAGCTTGCTTTTCATCTAATTCCGCCTGAGCCTTTTCTTTCTCTGCATTTGCTATTTTCAGGCGACCTTCCTGTTTTGCCACATTAGCCTGCAAAGAGAAGAAATATTAGAACAAAGATCATAAAGTATTAGAATATAAATCAATGAACTATTTATGTCTGCTTAGCTGGTAATAATGAGACAAAAATACATCAGAATAACTTTTATACAAATATAAAAAGCATTTAATCTGAAAACTGTATCACATATATTGTGCAGATAAGATTTTTTGTTAAATAACAATAGAGCACTCAAAGTTCCTACTCTGCATTGTCAACATTCCTTTAGAAAAATTTACATTTCAAGAAGCTGGTTAATAAAGTAAGATTTCTGATCTGCACATATTAATTAGACTAGAGGTACGACACTCAAACTTCCTGCTTGACTATATGTTTTCTTTTCTTTTGTATTTGTACATTCTGTTGTGATCAGCAATCACAATGGGAGATTGGTCCTTTATCATCTAGCAATATTGCTTTTACCCACTAGAAAATAATAGTTCTAAAACAGCGAATCTTCCCATTGTTTCTAAAATCATATTTATGGTGAACACAGAAAATTGATTTAATACTTTTTGAATCATTCATCTGTATTACTGTTGTTTCTGTAAATAACACTTGTAGCAGAGAAAAAAATGTGGAAAAAATCTGGAATCACCTTATACTTTCCCCTTTTATTTTTTTTCCCCAAGTATGCTCCATTTAGGGAATACTTTGTTTAGAACCAAAGATCACTGCCTTTGAGTTTCATAAACACGAAAAAGAACAACCACACTAAAGTAAAAATTACCCTTAAAAATCTTTTACTCAGTTTGCTTCCTACTATTGCAACAGAGCTTCTTTATTGATGTGAGCTCTGAATCTCTTCAGAAAGCAAATATTTTGGAAAGATATCAGTCCTCCATTGCCTTTAAGTTACTGTGTGAGAGCAAAGAAAAGTAAAATAACTGCAAACCTCTGTTCGTAGGACTCTTTAGAGAAGCAATGAAGATTCTGGTACAACCTTATGCAAATAATTATAAAGTTATTATAACATAATAATAATGAAGATGGTAAGCAACTTTCCCTATACACAGTAAACCAGGGCACATTAATTTAATCTAGGCTATTTTTTTGTTCTGCATTTTGTCTAGAACCAAAAAGACGGGTTTTTTTCTGCTTTTATGGTCTTTAGCCACTAAAGTCACAGGCTATTACGTCAGAATAAAGTCATTTATATATATATTTGTAGAATCCTATTAAATTAAACTAAAGTAAATTACATGGCAAGTGAACACCAAGCAAGAGATGATGTATTACCTTCAGAGGTAAGACCTCTCTGTTGACACCATAAAACACCACCATGGCTTGTGTCCAGGAGAGGAGCCCTGCCACGTTGCCGCACACCTTTTTACCGTGCATCAGGGTATAGTCCTCCATTTCAAAGTAAGGCTGCACTAACTCTACTGTCTCATCATTGATTGTATCCCTAGGGAAGTTCTGGAGATTGCTCAAGAATGGGCCACTCATAAGCTGCAAAACGCAACATGCTTGTGAGTTATGTACACATTTTACATTCAAAAATCTCATTAATAGGTGATTATTTTAAGAAATATTCCTAACATTCTTCTGCAAATAGAGGTAATTCATATTGTAAATGTTATAAATGTGTTATTACATTATAACTCCTCCCACATGCCTTTGATCATTTTAGAGTTTTAAGCAATTACACTCCAGTAACTAGGTTTGAAAGTTATTGATGTACTTTCCATTTTCTATATTCCTGTGTTACCATTTAAAAAGCATTTAAGGACCATAATTTAATAATAATAATATTTAAAAAAAAAGAAGAACCAAAATAATACCTCAGAGATACATTTCTAACTTATCTAAAGAATGTAAAAAAATTGCTTATGTGTTTGGAAATGTGATCGAAATTCTGAAATGTGCAATTATTGGGTTTAACTTTTTTCTAACAAGAGTTTAAGCATGCTAGAGACAATTTAAGGAACAACTGCTAACTCATTATTATGTCAGTGAAAAATAAAAGGTTTTGATGATTTCTTAGTTACTGTAAAAGCCTAAATAAAAAGCACTGTTTGTATCAAAATACATACACTTTCATCATTTGCATGAAGAAAAACCCATCAAGGCAATAATATTGGCAGATCAGTACACTAATAGACATAGAGAACAGAATGTAAAGAAGGGCAGGAGAAGACATGGAAATCAAAGCGTATCCTGACAGAAGATCAAAGTCCGGGAGGAAGAGATGGCTGGCTGACCAAGGAATTTGGACCAGGAATACTAAAACACAGAATGGGAAAAGCTCCTCTCTCTTAGTCATTTAATTAATCTTTCAAATGAACAAGAAGCTTAAGAGGCTCAGAAAAGGCTGTTTAAATGTGAAGCTACAAGTTCTTAAAGAGAAAGAGGGCTTTTCCAGAATGTCTTTATCTAATGTATGATTAACATGGCTGGTTTGATTTCTTAATTTCCTATCAGGCCATGCACCAGGAACAGGGCAAAGAAAAAAAACCTCCTACTGCAGAAGTCTCTAAGCAATTCACCTATTTCTATCAGATAACCTGTATCTATATAGTATGCCCATCTTAAAACAGCATGTTTGCCTTTTTACAAAATTCTGTCATGTTTTGGGTAAACAGCATAAGTTCTCTGACATGCAAGTTGCTGTTTCTGATGTTTAAGAAACACTGTTTGAAAACTCTACTTACTTTTAATGATTCTGCCCATGATGGCTTGCAGCAAGGCTTTTCTGGATCCAGAGTGACTGGATCCAGTTTCTTTTGGAATAGTAGCAGACAACAGTCCATGATCCTCATAATCAGATGAGGAGGTTTTGCAAGTTTTCTAACAGTAGCAATGTCCTCTGGTTTGATAGTCTATTTGAAGAAAGATGTAACAGAATACTTCATCAATACCATTCTTCTTTTTTTCCCATTCAGTGTCTTGCTTTTAAAGTTTGTTTGTAATACTTTTCTCTGAGGTAAATTTGAACTAAGTATACACCAAAAAAAAGTGAGAAACTTGGCTTAGTTTAATAAACTTCACAGGTTTGTGAAAATTTAATAATCTTAATGCATATTAGACAAGAATATCATCCCAGTACTAAAGTCATCACTCAAAAATCAAATTTACATACAGCAGCATTAACTTAACTTTTTAGTCTAAGTGTTTGAAGGAAAGTGTATTGTAAAACTGTATAGGACTTCACTAAGAGCAGTTTCCTCGATAAAATAGTATTTCAGATTTTTAAGCGTTGAGATGGATTTGGTTATTTGTGTTGAGTTTTAAGTTATTATATATATGAGCTACTATTTTTAACTTCATTTTCTAGTAGCATTGCTGTCACTTACAGTTTGCTTGGCTCAACCACCATTACAAAATGAATAAATTAATAAAATCTTTAAAAATAATATATCAATTTGTGTCTAAAAATACAAGCATACCACTACCTGTCTAGAAGGAGTAGTGACAGACACACAGAAACCATTTTATAAGTGAATTTTGTGACCATTTTTGGAAGTTGCATTTGTCTCATTATCTAAGTGAGAGCATAAGAGCAAACAATGCTCCTTTTTTGGCTTTTTTCACTCAATCATTTCTGCCACATAAATTCTGGTAACTGGAACAGAAGGCCTTAAGGATATAATACATATTTCTGATTCCAGAGTTCTTTGCTGTTAATTGTTCAGAGAAGAATAATGAAATTATGCACCACAGCAATGCCTCCAAATTTCTGACCCCTGATTCTGATTGCCCTGAATACCCTTTGTTTCCCATTTCTCTCAAAATAAAATGTGCTTTTTCAGTGAAGAAAGAGACAGCCTTTTATTTGTCTTAAAAGACAGGTAAAATTACTTAAGTTCAAATAAAAAACATTCCATTAGCACAAGACATATTCTCTTGAATTCAGAATAACAGATATTCTAAAGGCATCTGTAGCTTCTGGAAAGATTTACACCTTCATAATGATCAATTATTAGGGAGGGAGCAAAAAAATACTATAAAATAGTCTCTATGTGTTTAAGGTAAAATGTGAGTGCCATAAATATTCATGACAGACATGACCACAAACAGTGAAGAGCTGGTGACAGCAGTCAAAACCAAGTGACAACCCTATGTTGGTGGCTCTGGTCTTTCATGGGTGATACAAACAGTACTATACTAATAAAAATATAAGACTTTTATTCACTTGCAGTGCTTCTTCGGCTGCTTCTAATGCTGGTTTAGCTGCCTCCAGTTTTTTCTCTGCTTCCTGTTTTTCCAAATCAATTGCATCTACGATTTTTTGTGCTTTATCTTTCACACCTTGGACTTCCTGTTTTACTTTAGATGCAGCTTCAGCACTTGCTTTGACTTCTTCTAGTACCTGGAATTTACAATAAACACAAAAAAATCTATAAATCAGAATGGTGGAACATATATGGAATATAAAGCTAACCCTATCTAACTACAGCTAACTATATATGGTATCATATAACTCTGGAATAAAAATTAAACATGAGAAGTTTAATTTCATCCCTTTCCATCATATATTTCTCTCTTACAAGATTAAAAGCCTCGAGGAGTGCAGGCTGTCCCTTAGCAATCACCAGCCAAAAGTTTGCTCTCCATATTAAATATGCATCGTCATAGCAATATGGTATCTTTCAGAAAAGAGAATGTGTGTATTAATACATTCCTTAGAACACATTTCCACAGAGTAATTTTGGCAACCAGATTTCTACCAGATCACAGATCCCAAAAACACACAGATACCTTGTTAATGTCAAAGATAAAATCTAAAACTGAACAGGGATGAACATTTTTCTAAGGAATTTTGAAATAGTAAAGTTTCATTATCATGTTAACTTCTTATCTGCTAGTAAGTGCACATATAACCCCAAATTTAATAAATGCCAATCAAGCGCACACACAAAAAGCCATGGAAAAAAATGAAACTTGATACTTCTATGAGTGGGTAAGAAATTGTAGAAGAACAAGGAGGAAAGCACTCAACCTCTGTTGGTTGAGTGAGGTGAAGCAGTCAAAGTGCCTCACTTTCAGAAGCAAATGTTGAATCAACATGCTACAGGGAGAGGACTGAAGCCTCATTTTAGACAACAAGGCAAATTTTTTGGATTGTGCAAATTATGAGAAAATTCTGCAATAGTATTTTACCCCACTGTATATCCCGGTGCTATTTAACATTCAAGTACTTACTTTGTCTGCCTTAGCAGATGTCACAACCAGTTCCTTCTCCTTAATAGCCAAGTCCTTAGAGAGTTTTGCAACAGATTCACTGGCTTCCATTAGCTTGGACAGCCCTGGGAAGAAAAAGATAAAATTCAGAAAAATTGAAACCTCTTTTTTTCCTAGTTAGGAAATACAATCTAGCTCCAGATCTCACACGCCTTGTACCAGACATCCTTATATACAGGAAAAATATTTCAACAAGGAGATTAAAAGAATTACATTATATCAACAGAGTTTAGTAATGTTAAATTGAAATCCCATATCAGGATAATTTAAGAAACTGAAACAAATGTTAAGATTAAACTTTTTAACCTTCTAAATCTTTCTTGACATTAATTGCAGAAAGGCTAAGGATTAAGGATGGATGTGTGAGATGGTAGCTACGTAATTTACAATAAACTTTTTGAGAAGGTTTCATAAGATGAGGTAAACAGTGGAGCAAATATGTAGTCAGAGATTACCAGTTGTTTTGTTCTTTTGTAATACATTTTATCTGTGCAAGTAAAACTAATTAGAATATTTTCTAACTGGCATGGATATTGCCTGTAAGCTGAAAGACATGGTTTTCTAAGCATCAGTCATATAAAGATGCTGCAGTAGAACATATACATGTAAAAGTTTATAGGTACATGATCATTATGTTTTGAAGACCACGTAGGAAACTTGTGATAGTATGCCAGAGGCTACTAAAATCTACATGTGACATTTTGTTGACAGTGCTGAAGCTACTTACATTACTACCTTTGCAGTATTTTTGGAAATAGAAAAATTGTAGAAAGAATATAAAACCTCCAAAATGAACCCCATCCTCTGAAATCTTAGAGGTTCTCAGACTTTATCCCCATCTCAAGGAGCACTGTTGATAAGTTCTGATTTCAAGAACTGGTAGTAGATCCAAAGAGGGAAATTTACATAATGTGAAAATATTAAACAAATAGATTACTTGATATCATACATGGAAATCTGTGCTCACCAGTTTGCATGCGTTCAGCTTGTTCGTTAATACTATCTAACTTCTCAGTATAAACTTCTTTGTAGCCACTGATGAAAGAGAGGTAGGATTTCGGGGTCACATAAGCTCTTCTTCGATACCTAAAACAAACAATATTGGCAACATCAACTTCACACATTTTTGATGTGTACAGCCGTTGGATTAATTCCAGTGAAAGAGAAAATTATATAAATTTTTAGTTCAGTCAAAATCAAATTTCTTCATAGGGCAAGCCCTTATTACCAATTATATTGTTTTTATCCACTTAAGCAATATTATAGATTGTTGCATAGTGGGAATGAACATAAAGAATTTGCAACATAATAACAATTATTTTTCACGGCCTTCCGTTATATTGATGGAGCAGATTCATTTTTATTAGCCTTAAAATACCCTTACTGATACATATAACATGAGCTCAAAAAACATTATCATTGGCAACATTTTTGGGATTAATTATTGCATTTGTAGAAAATATTACCTTTGGAAATAATTCTCACAGCTTTCTGAAACTATATCGTGAAAGAGACCCATTGTTTCCACGATTTCTGTTTTAACTGCTGGAGAGCAGACCATATTAAATTCTGAAAGAAAATAACTGGATACAGCTACAAGAGCTTCCTTGGGCCATCGGCTGAACCAATCCATGGTGCACCCTGAGATCAGACCAGGAAACTTCAAAGATCGCGCGCGGAACTTCTCACCAACCTGAAGAGAGTATCAATGTTAATTTACAATATGATACTTAATTAAAGCTCAAGCAAAGTATTTAATTCATACAAACAACTAAAGCATGTATTTTTCCTTGATGATTTCTGCTTAAAACACCCTGAATTATTTTTTCCTTTCTAATGGTATTTTACTAAATTTTCAACATTCAATACCTTATGAAATTTTAAGAAAGAAGTTCCAGACAAATATATATGGCTTTAATATTTTGAAATGTCAAATAATTTATTTTAACTTCCAATAAAATATTGTTGTCAAGTAACAAGCAAGGATTTAAAAAAGATACATTCATTGATGTGTGTTAGGAAAGGATATGTCAGAGAAATAAAATAAAAGTACTTTAACTTGTAAGGAGTGATTGAATTTTTAACTATTTTGATGTTAAGTTCTGACAACTTTACTATCACTTTTATTATCTCAGCAATTACAACTAGACTTTGATAGTCTTTTAATACATCTTCAAACTTCCTTAAAAATATAAAACTTGACTAATCCACTCACATCATATAGGCTATTTTGCTAAGGGAAGTAAGGAAAACAGATATGGAGAAAAAACTTACTGGAGAAAAGCAGAGGACAACATGCAAATTCTTCTTTGCTCGAGTTAAAAAGTATTCATAGAGGTTATCAAAGGTAGGAGGGTGCCGAGGCATCTCTTTTTTCATCACAGCTATTAATGCTTGGGTGATTTCATCCAATTCATCCCGAGGAAATAAATTAGAAATCTTTTTATAAAATAAAAATTGATAAAATTAATTGCATGCATGTAATTATTATAGAATTTATAGATATTTGTCTGTTTACATCTGTCTCTCTCTGCACATACATGGTTTAGACTTAAATTCTTCTGAAGTAGAAATAAAGGAACTATACACCCAAAGTACTCCCTGTCTTAAAAGTTGAAATATTTTAATCATTAATGAGTCTACAACTTATTAGCAAAATAAATAAGCTAGTGAGGACAAATTTTACAGTTTCCTGTTTCCAAAGTACATTGCCTCTCAGGTTGAGACTCTTACCTCGCCTGAAGACAGCAGATTATTCACATATTCCAAAAATGACTCCTCTTTTATTTCATTATCAGTGAAAATAAAAGTGATGCCCTGTCCATCTAGTCCAGCTGTTCTATACAACACTTTGAGATCTTCTGCCAGATTGGTTACATTATAGGACCTAGGGGAAATAAGGAATATTACCTCTTAATTAAAACCAACTCAGAATACTGCTAGTCTTCAGAACACAGTGTTTTATAAGTGATAATGCAAACATACTTTGTAAAAATATGTATTTTGATGCAGGAATAGCTAACACATGGTCCACCCTTTTCAACTCAAGCTAAATCCAATGTTGTATACAAATCAGATAGAATTTACTGGGAAAATAAACCAAACCAAACCAACAAAAAGACCTAAACAAACCAAAACCAAAAACACCCTGAAATACCACAAATGTGATTTATGTATTTTTTGCATTTCCTACCTGGTTAAAGTGATCTGAAATATTTTATAGCCAGCAATGAAGGAGGCCAACTTTGCAAGACTTTGTTTTCCAGAACCACCAACTCCAACAAGTAAAGCATTTCCATATGCTGTCCGAATAATTCGGGAAATCTATATAGGAAATAATGAAGGAAAATATCACTAATAAATTTAAATATTAACTAGCAAAATTAAGATATATATTATGCTTTACACTTTATTTAATATATTACAATGTAAAGACTATTAAAAGGATATTTGCAGAAAATTTTTCCTCTGTAGAGAACACTTGTAAATTCTTTAGGAATTTTATGTAGCTAACAAATAAGCCACATATAAAAATATAGGATGGTTATAATCAGTTACACATATGATTTAAATACATAAAAGGAATAATTTTGAGCTCTATCTTATCTTGAAGACATCATGCTGATTGTGCTTAGAAACATCAATAAAAAACTTTCTCTAGAAGAACGAACACTACATTTGTAATTTTAGGAGTCTGAAAGACTTGGACAGAGTTAAACTATCCTTTAGTTTAACCTTCTATTTAATCTACCTGCAACATTCCCTTTGTGATAATTTTCTTACCAAGTCTCCCTGATACAAAAGCTGGATTACAAATTTACTATGTTACTGCTTTTTTACACATCTCCTCTATATACATCATACCTTCTTTGGGTTTATTTTATGTCAGAGCACTATTACTTTTCAGATTCTCCATTATGTTTTGGTCCTCATGTAAATTATGCACAAAATACAAGAGACTGGCATCTACATCACACCTTTGAAATATAATTTTTTTCTTCTAAGAAATTTTAGCTTAATGCACAGTTCCCTCTAAGCCTATCTAGATAACTATTTTAAAGAAGTCTAAATATGAAATTATGAGGGTGACTAAATTTATTGTCACTTCAGTAGAAAGAAGCCCTGCTGTCATTAACTGCATATCACAGATATTCTGATTAAAACTTCCCAATAAAAATGGAGTGTCAGAGACGTTCAAGGTCTTCTGAAATTCACCCAGCATCACATGAACTATATGTAAAAAGAAAATTATATATTTTGTTTAAATGCAAAACAAACACTCATTTGCTTCATTTGAGGACAGCTAGAAAAACATTTCCATCTAGTTTAGCTTCACTGCAACTCCTAAGTGTTTTTCAGTAAACAGATCAAAGTAATTCCTGAGATAACTAACCCAACTTCTTAAATCTGAGACACAGTGCTACAAAGAAATCTCATACTTTGCCTTCATTTTCCCCCCATGAATCAGATTCCGACTTCGGATTAATTCTTTTCATATATATTTCTTTCTGCATAGGGGTACAAATGATTGTAAATTGAGATCTACACACCACCCACTGCCCTAAATTCTATCCTACACACTGATTCTACTGCAACCTTGATTTATATTTCTTGTCATATCTCCCATCCAGTCAGATTCTACCTCTTGTTGTTTTGGTCACCTGTCAGGTACGGATACCTTGGAAGGGTTCTCTGAATTCTAAATGATTAAAACCATTCCATATACAAAATAAAAATGTGATTCTTTAAGATTTCACCTTTTCTATCAAGGAAAATCTTTATACCTCTGAATACAAGGAAATTTAATCATATATTAAATAAGGAATTTATTATAAAATATGCAAATTGTTACAACTGTTAAACTAATAAAAAGGTAACAATACCAAACCTTAATAAGATGTGTCATTGCATCCTTGAAAAAAACCAAATCAAGAAATGATCCTCTGATATTTTCGTTGTATTGTGCCTGATATGACCTCAATTTTTCACAAAGAAATTCAAAGCTTGGAATCTGAAAAAAAACCCCAAAAAGCTCAAACCAAAAATCAGTAATGCTAGAATGATCTTTCACCATTTTAAAACTGCACTGATATTTTTACACAAACTTCAGTTTATGCATTGGTAACATGTAATGATATTATCTTGCTAATTCACTGTAATGATTGTAGTTGTGCTTTATGCAGAAATTTTTGCTAGTGTTGGAAAATAAATAAATAATTTTAAAAAGCATGGAGTACAGGAATGAGTAATCTACATTTATATGGCTTTACTAACCCTAACATCATTAAAATTATTTATTGCATACTGACCAGAAAAATCTAGGTATATTTTCACAAAAAAATGTGGTAGGTATGCAACAAAAATTTCAGTATTATATGAGTTTAGCAATATAACGTACTTATAAATTAAAGCAAAACCTCAGTCCATAGTATTTTATGCATAAAAGGAAATACCTCCTCATAAATTTTTGGTGCTTGAAGATCAGCATCTTCTGGTTCATCACCAGTTGCTTCAGGCTCATCCCGTAAAAAGTCTACAAAATATGGTTCGGCTTGGAGAACTTTGGTTAAATCTGTATCCATATATTCCTCCATTGTTGTAGCAATAGTTTTATCAAACCACGCTGCATCTTCAGGAGTATTAAATCTAAAAATTATGAAATAGCACAACTTTCAAAAAAATACTTCAAGTTATGTAGGGAGAAAACAGGTAATTAAATGCTAAAGAAAACCAACACATTTCATATTAAAATACATATTAGAAAATATATAGTTGACAACAGTCACAAAAACAGATTAGGTGACATTCACAGAAATCAAATGCTTCCATACTCTAAAGTGTAATAGTCAATCACATAAAATGTGAAACAAAAATAAATTGACTTCCAGCTTCCACCTAGAACTAGGCAATGACAGACCATTTAATTTTTCAGACGCAAAAGGAAGAAAAATGGTGAATTCTTTCCCAAATAACCATTGCTAAGTGACCCTTATCATCTTTTAACCTGCAGTAGAATAGCATAAAACCTTATTATAGCACCGCCTATGAAACTGGAATGAGACAAGGAACAGGGAGAGGAAGGTTGTATATGTCACTACAACCTGACTCCATTCTCAACAGGTCTTACACCAAACCCCATAATTAACAGAGGGGAATACACATTGAGGTTGCAGAGAGTAATAAAATCAAGTCTGCAAACAATAGCGGTGACCACATTTCATTGTTTGAACAACTTTATCTGCTTCCCTTGATAGATTCAATCCGATTTTAATACAGATCAGAGCTTTGACTAATCATCAAAGTAGTCTGTTGCTTGATTGAGAAGCAGTCAAGAATGCTACTTACAACATTGACCCCAGAAAAAGTGAATTTCAACTGTGAATGTCAAAGTACAAAAAACAATAACTTTCATTTATTTACTTATATTTCTTTCAGTGATACAACTGAGAGGAAATTATAATAAACATGAAAAAGCTGTGCTCTGGTTTTTCGAAGAAGAACTGAAGATCTGCGGTATAGACACAGCCTAAATAGATATACATGATAAATTTCATTGTTTGAGAAGTTTAGTGATGACACTATAATACTAACCACTAGGAAACCTAAAAGCAGTGTGGAAGCAGGGACTGCATGACTACACTCTCTCTCTCCCTCTTTCTGGTATATAACATATCTGTGCAAACACATATCCTTCCATGCATTTTTAAACTCCCCACAACAAATGAAAGAAATAAAAGAACATTTCAGTAAATATCAACGATATTACTCCTAACTTTAAATCAGAAAATAATACACTCTGTGATGCTTTATAGTGCACCAGTGGGTCTGATCCTAACTTAAAATTAAACATTTTCCCTCTTTTTATATCAACAGCACTCTGTTGCACATATAAATGCATATATATATACATATATACACACATATTTCAGTGACTGTGTAAGTTTGTATAATATGTGACAGTTCAGGCACTTAGAAATATCTGTTAAGCACTGTTAAGACTTTGTGGTGGATTTACACAGAGTAGGCTTTCTCTGGTTACAATAATAGTGACTATTAAAGTCTGCAGAAAAGTCTGGCCCTTATGTTATATTCTTGACAACTGATGAATAAGATTTCCTTTTAGATTTCCTGCAAGGGTTTTCTGAGTTTAGCAAATGTATTTTAGGAGAGAGGGGAACATGAGCCAGATTAGAGCTCATCTGGGATATTGAAACTGATTGTAATAGAAATCTTTCTTGGTACTTAAGTTTGTTGATGTACCTTCTGGGGAAAAACGAGATGGCCTCTGTCAGCTGACTCAGAGTTCTCATGCAAGAAAATGAGATATTCTAGAAGATACAGGTAGGGATGGTAAACAAAGCTTTTTGACAATGGTCTATTGTTTGCTCAGAATTGTTTCCAGCATTTACATGAAAAGGAGGGAAGTTGTTTCATTCATCTGTTTTGGCAGCATGCAGTTCAACTCTAAGTTTTATATATCTTGGATCCTTCCTGCTTCCACTGAGTATATGCTAAAGTCTACATATCAACATATAGTTAGGAGCATTTCCCTTTGTCCCCCTTGTATTTCAAAAATAGAGATGGAACTCCTTATAACTTTGTTATACCTTTGCCCTGCCTTTATGTTGAAAAGTTAATAGAATATGATTAAGACTGACTCTCCTTGAATATAATGCAATCATTATGTATTCTTCTTGTCTGCTACCATGCCAATTCATCTACGGCAGAATGTAGTCAGCATCTTAAAAGAGATAAATTCCATTTTAAGCTTTTGCAGCTATGTTTAATATTGACAAAATTCTGGTTATGGCAAGTAACTCCTAATCCCTTTCCAATTCAAAACCTTTAGGTTTAATCAAAAGCAAAAGCACTATAATATGCCCTCTTGTTTCCTTCGCAAAATATTTCTCAGTCATTTCACTTTGTGATAGCTTTCTAAAGCAAACGAAGTGTAAGGGAATAAACATATAAGAGTAAATATTTAACTTTAATGCTTTAATTATAAAACATTACTTTAAAATTATGAAGACTCAGGACATCGAAATAGGAAAAAAATTGTATTAATTATAATAATTCACAGTAGTAGTGGGTATATGTCAAGTTTTTAGTGGCAGCTATAATGCTACTTCTAGAATTGCACAAGAAATTGAGACACTATAAATAGAAAAATAATACTGATCTCTTAACACATACAATTCATAGCTGTTACTGTTTTATGAATATTTTGATAGAGATTTAGAGGAGAGGGGCCAGTTTTTAGCCACAGGCATGCAATCCTGCTTTGTTTTGTTTGGTTTTTGGGTTTTTTTCCTGTGAGGAGATGAAAGCAATTTTAAATTATTGTCTGTGTATAAATTTAGAACACTATACAATTCTCTTTCCTACAGTGTGATTTGCTGACTGTAGCCAAAATGGAAAAAAAAAAAAAGTGGGTTATAGCATATAATATAATAACATGCAAAATGTGCATATTTTGATGTTGTCCATCCAATTACTGGGTTACTCTACCAGTACATAGCATGACATTTGTTGGGATAATACCCCAATGCAGACTTTATATAAAATAAGGCAAAATTTTTCATACTGGCCTAATAGGGCTTATCGTATTCAGAAGTTTTACAGATGTATGAGCATAAGTGAAGTAAATGGCTAAATGTACCAAATATAAAATGCTATAGTTATTATACCTGTCAGCAATTACTCTGGTACATTCATGTTTAAAAAGTCTTAGAAGGACAGTGCTGTTGTTGCATTCTTCTGCCTTTATAGTTAACATTCCTTGCCAAATTCTAGAAAGGTCTCGAAGGTTGAATATGTAGTGGAATTTAGATGGTGTAGGCAGCATCTTTACCTAAAGAAAAATATTTTTAGTATTAAAAATCAGTAACACTTAGAAGGAATAAAAAAGAAATTAAAAAATTATAATAACACACATAAAAATCACAGAACTTTTAATTTGCACTCATAACAATGTGGGGGTAACTCTGTTAGAAGTCACCAAAGGTATCTAATTTGTTTGAAAGTAGGATCTACCACTACATGTAGAACACCAACTCTTACAACAAGCAATTGCTTCATATGTTATTCTGATTTTATAAATTAAAATTTACAGTTTATAAGGAATTTAACTGCCTGTTCCTTAGCTATAGTTATTAAAGCATTGGGTAACATGAATTCAATTCTAGGAATGAATGGACTGATATTTCATTCACGTGTCATATACTGAAATCTGGTATTTCCCAGGTTTCATCTCCAAGACATCTTTCTTTCATTTGTTTGGGTTTGGGGTGTGTGTGTTTTTTGTCTTATAGATATGTTCTTAGGGAATAGTTGCCCAAATTACACTAATAGGCACTCTGTTCAGGCTGCTTGTGATAAACTTTCCCTGTAATTTCTACCTTTGTTCGCTGCCACAATATCCTGCCTGTTGAGACCAATTTTTCCACCAGATCACAGACTTCAGCAGTGAATTCTCTACAGGAATGAAAATATCCACAGGCAATAACACCTGAAAATATAAAATCCAATATAAATTAATTGCAAGTTGTAGGATGTGAAAAAGTAGCTTGTGAGCAAGACATGTAAGTACTTATTTAAAGCATTAACTGGTAAACATAATTTTATATTAAAGATTAAATTACTTTCCTTTGTTGTCTATAGCTTTTCTGAACTGGTATTGAAACAACAGTAGCAATAAGTGCTGACTTTTCACAATATACTGTATTAACAGAGCAAATAGAATTGAGAAAGTGAGCAACAGAGTGCATTTCAGACAGTGCAGAGGTAGAATGGTAACCTGCAGAGTAATAACAGTGCTCATAGTCTTCCAGAAAATGCCATTACTTTCTTAATATTTGTTTGTCCAAAATTAGAAAAGCAAGCATTGAAGTTAATTTCTCATCCATAGGACTATTTTATTGCTTTAATATAGCTTCAGGTTTCTTCACTGCAACTACTCTAAATTTGCATGATGAAAGTGAGAAAGACAGCATACTTTTATACATTTTCAGTCAATTATTGAACAAAAATATTATACTAAAACAAGAGAAAGAAGTACCAAATATTTTGTCGATGGATGCATTGGATGGCAATGTACAATTGAACACAGAAAACTGTCTTTTTAGGCGCTGGGGAATATCATTACGGCCTCCTCCAGGATGTATCATTGCTGCTATTATTTGGACATCTACAATTGTAGTGAAGTCTCCAGGTTTATCCAAGCTGTACATTCCTCTCATTTCCATCATCTGACGGACTATTTCGTTTGTTATCTGTAAGTTTATGTAACTTGAACAAATTAGAAATTCATGCAAAAAAAGAAGACAATATACCATGATAATTTAATTTCCTCTTGTAGCTTTGCCAGTAATCTATATAGTTATTTTCACTTTACTCTAAAACCAGATTAAACTCCTTTCATTAGTCATATGGGAGATCTTGGTTTATGTGACTTTAAATTACAGGAAAACTCTTTCATGCTTGTACTACCATATAATATCAAGAAAATGAAACTAAAAGCTAAG
The DNA here is from genome assembly GCA_013396655.1 of Campylorhamphus procurvoides. Lineage (NCBI taxonomy): Eukaryota > Metazoa > Chordata > Aves > Passeriformes > Dendrocolaptidae > Campylorhamphus > Campylorhamphus procurvoides. Next base: position 165,976 of record WBMV01002640.1, read on the forward strand.
GCAATGAACTGGGGGAAGAATTGTTCTGTTCCTTATTTTGCTGCGGGACATTCAGCTACAAAAGTTCAAAATATGCTTTTCAGTTCAGCCTTGGGTCTCCTCTGAAGCAAAACAACTAATTCTTTTCTGAAAAAGGAAGCTGTCTATTTTGAAAAGGTTATTCACTCCACATTCCCCTGTACAGCACCTGAGTTTGCCCTCATAACAACTGCAACAACAATATTCAGCAAGCTGTATGTATGTGCTCACACACCCCACCAAAACCAACATGGTATGCAGCAGTGCACTAATTACAAACCATCATCCCACTAAAAATATTTCAACAGTGTCTTGGGGCCATAATGCAAGACCTAGTGGAGGTCCTTCCCTAACGGAAGGATCCCAGCTTTACTTGAACACTGCCTGAGACTGTGAGAGCTTTTCCTCAAACACAACCACCTGTGTTCCAAAGAGAAGAGGAGGAACTATTCAGTCCACAGAGACCCACTTAAATCCATACTGTGAGTTAAATACATGCCCAGACCCATTCACAACCACGTTGTTAACAAACCAGCTCGTTGCTACAAGCAGCCTCAACACAAGCTGTGAGCTTCACAGAAGCCAGAGGGCCTGAACAGTCAAAAATACAGAGGTAACAGGTTTCTCTTTTGTTACTGACTCTGAGCAAATTTTAAAAACTCATGGTAAGCATATCTGGTCTTCATGTTAGAACAGACATTTCAGAAGACCTAATATACTGGGCTGAGAGTACTTCAGACCTACTATGGGAAGAAAGTGTGAGACACATTTGCCTGATCTGCAAAAGCATATAGATATCACATAACCAAATTGTAGATGGGCTTACCAAAAGCCAGTTTGTTACCCCTGAATTTTTCACAGCCTTTATTTCTTTCTCTGAGGTATCACACTTCCATTTTGCAGAAATTTTGTTTTACTCCCTCTTTCAAATTAGTGTAAATCTTGAAACTAATATGCTACTTTAGTACACTGATGCTTTTTATTTAGTCTTACAAAAATGAGGAAGTGGACATTATGTAAAATATGGCATCATTGTCTTACATGCCTCTTCAGTAAATCTAATTTGTTGTCTTTTCTTTTTTTTTGTTAATGCACCATAATTAGAAGGCATTTTCAATAATTCACTGTTACTTAAAATATTTAGGAAGTCCACTGATTCTCATGTGTGTACATATATATAAAAAGCACAATTTGAGAATAAGTTCTCTATGTTAAAAAACAGTTTACCTGATCTCCCCATTCATTGATAAATGGCATATTGATATCATCAATAAAAACAGTCATCTTTCTGCCTCCAGGAGGTCCATAAGTACTTCCAACACGTTTGTCCACATAACTCTCTATTGTTCTCTAAAAAAGTAAAGAAAACTCTCATTTTGCATCTAAAGCAACAATATTAAAAATACATTGTTGAAAAGCATGTTATTGCTTTCTGCTACAGCACTAACCCAATGATTCCCTCTTTTTGTAAGGGGTTTCACCTTTGATTCTATGATTAAGAAGCTCAATTACTAAGTAATCCAATTCCTGTTCTGCAACCCTCTGGCTAGCAGAGAAGTTTTTTAAAAGTTTTCTAACTTAGAAATCATTATTTCATTATAGACATTACCATTTCCCTAGCTAACACCATTTTATATTTGCAATACAACAGCAGATCCTCTACAGGCAGCTTAGAGTCCTTTTATAATTTTCTAGATGTCTTGTGAGTGATGTAATCCAGAATTTTAATATTTTGGTGGCAGGATGCAATAAATAAGTAAGACACTGATATATAATTGAAATGTTTCTTCAAAGTTCTACACTCTATAGCCTTTCTAAAGATACATAAACAGTGACAGAAAAAACACTTTCCAAGATATCAGCAGATGTTTTCCTTAGACAAACAGGTTTTTTTTCTAAAATCACAAATGTCATCCTATATTAGTAATGTGGCACACGCTGCCATAAAGGTAGACATATCAATAGCATTTTTAAGACAGAAAATAGATACAAGTTTTGTCCAATGTTTTTGTCCCAGTTTTACAATACGATATAATTAGCTGAGTATTTGAAGATACATACAGAAAATATGTGATTAAGGTGAAAAAGAGAAACTGCCAAGTGATTACGTAAGAAATCAAAAACTTTGTAGCACATCTAATGCATGCAAAAATCATTCAGTCTCTCAAATATCCTCAGAATGATGACTCAAAATTAAAAAAAAAACATTTTAAGTGTAGTTCATCAGCTAGCTAGCTGCTAAGAGAGGGTGTATCTTCTGAGGTCCTACAGGACTGCAGCAGAGACAAGACACACTAAGATCCTTTCACAGACAATCTGTACCAGAGATGAGGAAGCCTAGGGTTTGTTTCCAAGTCAGGAATGTTCCAGGGACACACTAATTAAAGGGCACTGAGATAGAGATACTGACTGTTCAATAAATCTTTCATGCATGAAAGGATGGCTGACTCATTCTGTCTCACACTTTGATACAAACCATGGCCAAAGATCTTATACATAGAATACCTGCTGAGAAGAACTCATCAGATGCCCTGTGAGTTTGGACTTTTTTAAAAATAGATGTTTAATCCATTGCTTTTCAGCGTCTTTTTAAGTAAAATTTACATCAGCTTCTCAATAAATATGCTTGATTTTGGGATGGAGTTTGCAAGACCTATTCCACAAGAAGACTTTTCAATCAAGAAATATTCTAAAATCATTTCTTTAACCTACTGGAGGTTTGTCACCATGAATTCATTGCATTGAACTGGTGATGAAGCCAATTCAACTTACAGGATCACATATTAGCAAATTAGTAGTCTCTAATCACAGCACAGTGGTATGAATGATCCTTTCTACCACTTAAAAAAATCTACAGCACTTCTTTCTATTCATATGGATTTTTACAAGCAACATTAGGAAAGAGAAATTTCTACAAAGTTGTTTTGCTAGAGGTTCTTGAAGACTGAATTTCTGATGCTGTAGTCACTCCTGAGCTGAGAAAAACTAAAATGATCTGTAAGTTGAAATCTGCTTATAAAAATTATAGTTATATACTAAAGAATCTGAAAAAATAGGTCTTCAGCAAAAAATGGATTCTTAGAATTCCATAATGAAAAAGCACACAGCCACCATGAATATATATATCATTCTGTGACTGGCTCCGTTTTATTGTGGCCTGCAAAAATTATTTTTATAGAATTTTCTGAAGTATTGCAGTGACTTAGACGAAAGAGATACTTTAGACTTTAAGCCTAAATCACTTATTATCAGAATTAAGTACACTTTTTACAATTAGCAAGGAACTTATATGCAAGATTGCTTAAAATCTATACTTTTACCTGAAACATAAATGGTTCCGTGGCAGATGAAAAGTTTAAACATTTTGACAAATGCTCTTCTGGGTCATATTTCTTCAGATATCCCTTAACCATGACTGTCTTTGCAGTCCCCTGTTCTCCTATGAGCAAAACAGCCTGTAACAGATATTTAAATCACATAAGTAGTGCAAAAACTTGTATATGCACAGCAGACCTACTTTAGAGAAAGGAATAATTTCTGTATCTACTTTTAAATGGCATATTTTTCTGATAGGGTTTTCCTGCGTTTCCATATGCAGTGATACAGTATGTGTAAATAATGTGTAAATAAGGAATCCTGTACTTACTTTCTTTTGTTTTGCAATTGTGTTTATCAAAAACTGAGTTCTGGTATTATCAACATTTGGAACCAGAATAGATGCATAGTCTGGGACATGATCTGTTGGATAAACATATTCCTGAACTTTTTTACTCCAGTGCTCCCAGCTACCTGAGAGGATAAAAAAAAATCTCACCATATTTTGATCATGTTCAATATTTCATTAGTACAATAATTAAAAAAAATGTTAAGGGTAAAATAGTACAAAATATAAAAAGGGATAAAATTTCTCAAATCCAGCTAAAAGGCATGTAACAAAGACACACTTAGTCATGACCTCTAATTAGTCTACAATCCTACTAAATACAGACATATTTCTTAAATTTATATGTCTATATCTAAATAAAAACCCCAAAACAATGGTTAGCTAGAAACTAATTCTCACACGGTGAAAAATTGCAGAACAACAGAATATGGATTGCATATGTGTACATTAAGACAATATTGCTGGCAAAAAAAAAAAAGTGAATTGGGATATGAGAGAAATCAATGTATTCAGAATAAACTCTGCCACAGCAATAAGGTTTTGTGACATTGGTTGTGTGGGCTAGTTCAACTGAAAAATTTATTCTGGAAGACAGAGCACTATCCAAAACCTGAAGAACCACAATTTTCAAAATATCTCACCATTCTTATAGTTTTATAATCTGTAAGATTAATGACTGATTATTGAACATGAATAAATAATAATTACTAAGTAGAATTAACATCAGATTTTATTCTTTTAATAAAAACTACTAGCTGTGAGAAAATTAAATATAAAATTAAGTTTGACTGAACCAGTCTAAGCATAAATGATCTAAAAACTGCAGGCTGGTTAAGCTAATATAAAAGTAACATGTATGAATGAAACTAAAAGCAAAAGAAATAAGAAATTGAGCAATGAGCACTCAATCTCTTGTCTCTGACTTCTCACATCCACAAGATTGCTGGTACTACACTGGTACCAATAAAACTCCACTCATATGACTGAATAATAAGGACTAAAGGAGCAATAGAGTTTTAAACCAACAGTATAAAAAAGAATCTTGGTGCTTTTTCTTACCATGCTCAGAAACATAAAACTCATACATTGTTTGACTGGTGCCACGGGGGATTTTTGGTAAGTCTAATTTGTTGTCATGAGCTCTAATGAAGGCTTCAAGTTTATCTCTGCTATCTAACTCCAGAAGGGCACCTAAACTCCACATTATTGCAAAGCTGAACAATTTTTGCAGATGAGCTGATGAACCACCTCCTTCCTTTGGTGAAATCAAGCCATCCAGAAGATTAAGAGACTGAAAATATTTTAAAATATGCCTTAAGACATACTATGACTTATATTTTTTTATATTATTTACACAATATTACTTTTTCATATATTAATATGCACATGCATTATTTATATGCATTAAAACTTTAAATCAATACAGATTAAAAAAGAACATAAAATTCAGAACTACAAATCCAATAAAATTTATTTAAGATATCTATATAAAACTGGATAAAATTTTCAAAATTACTTCAGTAATTTGATCATCAACTACCCTTTTAAATTATGGCTAGGTAATAAATATCATTTAAGAGCTAAGGGTATAAAATTGCTTAAAAACAGCTTTTTAAGCCATTTTATAATATTCAGAACTCCAAGAGTAGGTGGAGCTTAGCCATTTTCAGCATCTGTCTGATGTATTTATCTCAATTATGGTCAGTTAATGGATCTATCACATGAACTTCTATTTTGTGCTTTTAAAAAAATAGATTAAAATATTGAATGTTATGATTGCTTCAGTTTGTTTCTAAGGAACTAGGGTCCTGGTTGCAGAAAACTAGCACTTTATAATCCTGTGATGTTGCTCATGAAGTCAGATGTTTGACTGCCTTAGATAACATCATTCGTACTCCCTTTCTATACAAGGCAGTGTCCAGTACATTGTTTCAAAATACATTGTTTCTTTTTAGCAGTCAAACAGATTTTCAGCCAGTTCTCACAATTAGTATTCTCTATGCTGTCTTGGATTTCATACTTAAAGTGAGAAGAAATTCAGCAACACATACTTTCAATGCAGCCTAAAGGGCATAGATACTTAGAATACTTCTGATTCATTTAAACTTTAGTTTTCAAAAAGGATCAATCAGTATTAATGATGTTTCATAATGTTAAAATAATGTCAGTCGTTTTCTTTAGAAGAAAATTTATCTAATTTTTTTTTCCAGGACAAGCTGTGTTCCGGTTTATCTGAACAAAATCTTTTTGTTCCCTCCAATACAAGCCTGAGTTCAAAATTTCCAAAGATGTTCTGGGTCTTGGCAATATTCTGTGGCAAGTTTTTGAAGGAAAAAAATAGAGAAAAATTAACCTGACATAAAAAAACATATAAAGGGCAACAGCTCAGATGAAAACTTCAGCTTGCCCAGCGTCTCATTTTTGCAATAGTGACCAAAAGAGGAGAAGAGTGAAAACAAAGAAAAAAACTCTCTTGGTTTGTGGTGGTGCTGGGGCCAGTACTTCCAGTTGGTATTCTCTTCACCTTGTGACTTTCTGAATGATATAAGCTTTTTCTTTTTTAGTAATCCTCTATGGGTTTTTTCTACCCTGAAAATATCAAGACTGGTCTGGAGCATTACATAAGCTTTTATTTTCTCTAACAACCTTTAGCAAGATGTTCCACAGGTCTGCTATTCATGGCATTGAACAGTTTGTTTTCTCCCTGTGTGAACCCCTTCATGCTTGTCTTCATTGAATTTCATTTGCCATTTTAGTACCTATTTATTCAGTCTCATAAAGTCTGTCTACCGTTCTTCATGGTTAGCTGTTTTGTCCTTACTACCCTTAATAATCTAGTATCATCAATAAACTTCTTCACCTAAAACTTCTCCAGATTGTTTATGAACATTTTGAACAGCACTGATCCCAGCAAAGGTGACTCAGGATCAGTGATAACCTCTGCCCTTCCTAAGAGCTGGTAATCCAATCATATATTTCATATCTTCTAATAAGTTATTTATCTAGAAATTAATCTTTTATCTTCTGCTATGACTGTTTACCTTCCATGTAAATCCCTGGTAAAGAACTATGTCAAACACCTTTGATCCTTCATTCACACTATATCAGTCAGATCTCCTTTAGCTACAAGTTTATTGATATCTCCAATAGGCTTATAATGCAGGACAACGCTAAACAAAAAAAATACTGTGGAATCTCCTAAGGAAAGTTATATTTGTGTATCCAATGAGGTGGGTCAGAGAGTGGTAAACAGTTAGAAAGTCAGTGGAAATTACAAGGAGGAAAGCAAAGGTGTGGTCACTTGTTATATAAAACCATCATAAAGCTGTTGGAGATGAATAGACAGCTTAAACTGCGAATGCCAACAAATGGAAGATGTGCATGTTTGGGTGAGCACTCAAAACTGAACTTTAGAACTCAAAGACAAGTCTGCTAGATGCAACAGGTTTGATTTGGTTGTCAATTTCAAAAACGCCTGAATTCAACAAAAGCAGCATGTCCTGAATCCTACAATTAATAGAGACAGAAGACCCAACAAATCAGGAGGCTGATAAGGTACAGGGTTTGTGCATGTGGACCATTTATGGGATGTTAAGATTCTTTTTAAGTAGGGTAAAAGCTCTGGTCTCGCTGGCTCTTAGATAACCCCAACACAGAGACCTGCTAAGACTTATTTGCTCTGTCACACATGGGACAGAAACTTACTAGAAATTTTCATTCACAGGAAGAAACATTCAATACAGCTTAAATCAGGGAAATATTTCCTTGACCCAGCAGTATGAGTAGAGCACTAACTTGCTGACACTTCCTAAGAAATGCTAATAAAAAATAACATAGGAATTTTTATTCACAGGAGAAGTCTTCCATGAAGACAAGCTGAATTCAGGCAGGTTTCACGGATAACAAAGGTAGAAGAAAAATACTATATCACTCAAAAAAATTGTGCATAATATGTCAATCTATCATCATAAAGTGTTAAGTTACACGGTTTCCGCCTGTGGACTTCAATCCTATAGATACTGTTCTATATCTGTAATTCTACAGATGTCCATTTGATACTGCACAGTTAAGCTTTGCAGCATTTACTGTGCCTTTTAATTTGCAGCAAAATACTTCACAATCTTGAAAATCTGAAGTTAACTAATGAACAAAGATTAAACTAGCCAATTTGCACCCAATGTTAAATTGAAGTGTTATCTGAAATATGATCTTGTCCAGCCTCTTATTCAAGGGCACTGCTGAAATTTTTATGAGTGTGTAAATACAAAACTGAGATTACGTGGACAAATGGAAAGTCTGGAGACTTGGAATCTGCAGATGACAACATACTCATAGACAAATCAGCTGGACATGCAGCACAGGAATGATAGTATTGCAAAATCTGCTACATATTTTTATTATTAATAAATCACTGATATAGTTTAGACTTCACTCAAGATAGAATTCCAAACAATATGAAGGGGGAGGCAAAAATTACTACACTGCCCTTGGAATTGCTGCTGGACAGAATAACATCTATTACATCTGGAGATAAAAAGATAAATGGAATTCCTCTCTCCCTCTGCTGACAATACCAGTAGGATTGCACTGATCCTCACCACAGTTTTTTGGTATTAGAAGTACTGGAATGAGTCCACTAGCTTATTAAACATACACTTATCAAAATTTACTGAAGCTTGCAAATTCCTGTCATTCAAAGACTAGCCTAGGTATGAAGTGATGAAGAGAAGTAAAATTTTCATCTGCACATCTTTAAGAGTTCCTCTTATAATGCCTAAGAAACAAATATTGAGTTTGAGTTTTTCTTTGTCAGGAAACAATCTTTTCCAATAAAGTTTTATTGCTATCAAATGTTCTCTTTGCTATTTCTTCACACTTACGATTGTCAATTCATACAAATTCATTCTGTATCTGTTTTACCTGCATAATGTAGTTACATTCCAGAAGTTCCATTTTCGGATTAAGGTTTAGTTTCATATATGTATAGGCTGGCTCAAAGATTCTATCATACAAATTTTGCAAAACTTCAGCTTCTTGAGGGGAACGCTTTTTTAGCCATGCCTGAAAAAAACACAATACTGTCCTGTATAAAATGTATAACAAGATAAAATTAGAAGCAGCCAGCAACAATTATCTTACTTGCAATATTGGTTTCCAGCTGAGGACAGATGAACTGATGAAGACCATACCCATTCGCGAAACTGTTGCTGGAGAGGCATTCTCAATGTTGTGGACCTCAAATAACAGTTTACATGTAGGAGACATAGGAATTCGGTCTCCATTTGCTAGAGTGAGAGTCTTGTTGTCATCCAAAACTGAGTTTAAATTCTCAATCCAGATCGCATCTACAGGACCATCTAAAATCAGAAATATATTTTCACCTGGACAAATGATGAAAAGAGATATAGTTCATATCACTGTGCTGAAATAGCAAGAACATAAGTTTACAAAAGATGGTCTAGAACTTAAATGTTATATGAAAATATATTTTGTTTATTGTAAATTTCTGCCATCTCCATGGATGCTCATTACTGAATAAATTGCATATTTAAGTAAGGAACTATATTTGAAACTATTAGTAGCAAGTAAGGACACAAATATATCTTTATAATGTTGATGGTTTGCTACCTTGGCTGGCTGCCAGACAGAAACTGCCCTACTCTCTCCTCATCCTCAACAGGACAAAAAGAGAGAAGGTGAAAGCGTTTGTGGATTGAGCTAAAGACAGGTGGATCACTTGTCACTGTCATGGGTAAAACAGACTTGACTTGGCAAAAATTATTATATTGAAAATTAACATAGATTTTGATGATGAGAAACGAAGACAAATACCTAAAATATCTTTTCCCCACTCCCTTTTCTTTCTTTCTCCAGACTCAACTTCTTTCTTTCCAGCATAATCTAACTCTTCCTCCTCCTGCCCCACCCCTACTCCAGCAGCACAGGGAAGATGGGGAATTTCATATTTTGTCACTAAAATAAGGATTATTTGGGAAACTAAACAAAAAGCATTGAATACTCACAGATCCCACCCAAACTAATGAAAACTAAGATCATTCATCTGTTCTTAAAATCTAGTTGCTTTTCATCTATTGTGAAATATAAACATAGATGAAAATACCTTTTTGCTATTAAATTTTAGAATTCTAGTTTCATTTGGAATATACAAAATTTCCAATTTCCAAGAAAAAACATATCCATTTCTAATATAGAAAATTCAAATTCTTTTTAAAAATTAAACTCCTTCTAGGAGGGTTCTCTGGAAGAATTCCCTTTCTGTAAGTATTTTTGTTTTTTTTCAGAAACAAGTGAAACTCTGTGAAAAGGAATTTCAGTATTCCAATCATAAAGAACTGAAATATAAAAGTGGGCAATCAATGTATGAAAAACCATAGGAAAAACAGTAAAGACGGTGCCATTAGTACAGGTAAATTTAAACTATAATTTATCAGGTTCCCAATGACACATCTGTACATTAGAATTGAAGTGGCAGAAAATGATCCATTTTTTAATGTAGATATACTCCTGAAAAAATAAATTTTTAGACAGTTCCCCTTTCCTAAGAAGCGAACTGTAACCTCATCTATGTTCTCTATCAGGGAACTTCACCACATTTGCAAATTCAATATGCTTTTTTCAATGTATCATTTGAGATGTACTTTTATGATACCACACACAAAGTATTTACATACCCTTTTTGGCTTTCAGTGTTTTCCTCCACAGTGTAGAAAAGATTCCATCTGTCCAATCATTAGTTGCAGCATCTAGTTTTCCAAACATCTGAGGAGCAGTAATAGCTTTGGGGTTCATTCGCATTTCCCTATGAGGCTGGCCACATTCTGTGAGTGCTCTCATTAATATAGTTATGACCATTGTTTTTCCAGATCCACTAGGTCCGAGTGTCATCAACCCATGACGTACTAGATTAGTTTCATACAACTATTAATAAAATCAAAACATTTCAATTAAAAAATCAGAATAAAATAAAACAAATATATGCTTTAAAAAGATTTTTTCTTGCACTTAATAGTGATGAAAAATATACTAGACATACAAATTAGATGCTCAGAATTGAACTTAGCATGCATTTGCTGAATTTTAGTGGTTTGTGGAATAATATATAACATCCTAGTCTTCTTAGCACCAAGCATGTTTACTATAAACAGTTTACAGAACTAAATCTTATTTAAATATTTCAAAGCAAATGAAAACAGTTTTACCAGATTTTAAAAAGGATTTTTTGTATTATTCAAAAGAAAAAATGAAGAGCAGCAAACTATTAATGCAACAGAAGTATGGTTAATCATAATAGTGCTAAAATACCTGAGTGTATGAAATAGACATAGGGACTGCACTTTCTCCAGGACTGTATATAACTTTAGTTTCAGAAGAGTTCTGTGTTGAATTTTCTGTTTGTCTTTTAATATTAGCATTAGGCTTGCTATGGAAGTATCAGAATCTGCCTATACAAATACGTCCTGTTGAAGGAACTGAAAGGCACATGACAGTGGTAGTCCTCCTGGATGCCAGAACCTTGTAAGATGAAGCATATATAGTTCTTCCTCTGCAAGCCAAATAAAGGCTTTTATCAGTCCAGGAAGATCTACAGGCACCACAATGAGTCGCTTGCATAGGTCTCACACAGACAACCTTCAGGTTTTCCCATATTAGATGTGTAGGTTCCTTAGTGAGACAATGGTTAAACTACTAACATGTTGTTCTGCCTCCTGTTTGTGAAAAATGTTTGGCAAAAAAAAAAAGTTTTACCTGAACAAGCTTAAGATTCCATGGTGGATGGTTAACCAACCCTGCCTGTTCAACCTGATGAGCTACTGCCGTCTGAAGCTCAGCATAGGTACTGCTGTCTAACTGTATTCCCGGAAAGAGATCATTGATAAGACTGAGAAACAAAGGCTCATCTTCATCTATCTGAAACAAAAAAAACATATTAAGTGGTTAAAACACGGTTATCCAAAGAACGATTTTGAATGAAAATTAGTCTCTGTTTTAAAAGAATAAGCAGTAAGAATGTATTTTCTAAATACAGATGCTTACAGACAGACAACAGGACAGCTTGCTACAAAAATCACACTTTGAAAATGTCATCCACATGCCATGCAAAAAATAAATTCAAAATTGAAAGAAATTTCCCACTGATTAGACACTGGAATCTACTTGTAAAATTGATTTGTAAAACACTTGCAGCATATACTGGAAAGAACATCCTATCTGTAAAGAAATCTTCAAAAGTCTGATTTCATGGATACTCATTATTCAATTCACTTATGGTAGTCAATCTGTACACAAGTCAGTATACAAAAAGTCATATGCATGGGTAAGCTACTATTAATCTATTTGAACCTTTGCACACTGTTTACAAGTCTAATAAACTCTTGTTGCTGTTTAATGATAACATGAAGACTATCATGTTTCTGTTTCTAAAGAAGAGGATGCCTCAGATTTTTTCTAATCTTATATAAAATCCATGAAATATCTAGTAGGCTTACCTTTACATGGTTCTAAAATATTAAATTAGATTCTTACCAGCTTAGAAAGATTCATATCTCTTAGCCCTCTCATAACAATACTTAATTCAGTGTCATTTGGCCTGGCCCTCTTTTGAGTTCCAAGAGTCCTCAGTACTGAAAGGATATTCCTCAGACCAAAGTCATAGTGGACCTAGAGAGTAGTAGAAGGCTTATGCATCAGTAAGAAATTTTCTAGCTTTATTTCATCAGTGTATCAAGCCTTGCATATTGTGTAGTATTGTCCTGCCTGGAAAAGGTTGCTAAAATGAGAGTTGTTGCTGTTGTTTAGCAATTACTCTATTCAAACAAATGAAGAGTAACAAGATTGTTTTCAGGAAGGGGTGTGTGTGGGGGTGTGTGTGTGTGTGTGTGTGTGTGTGTGTGTGTGTGTGTTACAAGGATTTCCTTCTCTAATTACACTTTAATTGATCTCACCATCTGTAATACCACATACCAATTATGTTGTAGCTCTGTATAGCAGAGTTCTGTTCTAAACAACTATAGTTCCATTCTAGACTGTCTTTCCAACTGAGACAGCTTAAAGCACAAACTTCATATCAAGGCAGTGCTACTGGGACATGAGCAACTTAAATCAAACTTTAGATATTTCTCCTGTAGTTTCCAGTTTCCAATTCCCAACTCCTTACTGTAGCCCTAGATAATTCTTACAGAAAAATTACATAAACGGGATAGTTTTTACTTGCCTGCATGTTTAGGCAGAGAACCTCATGCACTTGCAACTAACCACGAGGTATCATTTTTAACAAACAAATGTGCCCATGTGACTATATATTAATTAATTAGTATGGCTATTTCTTTAAAAACTGTATAGAGATATTTTAAAATTACTTTTACGCTACATCAATATTTTGTAAAAAACATAAAAGTGATGCTTCAAAAACAATCTGCACAACCCAAAAAGTGAGGCTTTATTGTGTAAATATGAAGACAAAGAGGAAAGGAACACATAACAATACCTGTTTAGTGAGCTGCTCCTCACAAAGTTTATAAAGAACAAAGAATTTCTTAGACAAGACCACATTATCAATAAATCCGTAACTTGCAAGTTTAACTCTTATAATTATCTGAAATACAATTTTTTGTAGAAATTCCATTAGTTTCTCCTGAAGACAGGTCATCAAAGTAAAACTCATTTTTCCTTTCAGTTTAGTCAGGATTTTTACCTGTCTGTCTGGAACCATCATTGCAACACTTCTAAACTGAACTTTGAGATTTTCTGGTAGCTCCTGACGTCCAGCATATCCAGGATTCTATATAAGAAAACATACTGCATTATTATTTGCAATAGTCAAAATAACATTGCTTTTATTGTTCAATAACAGTAAGTGCATGTATAACTATGTAGATCAATTCAGAGTTAGAACTCTTGCCTACCAATTATTAAAATTTTAATCTCCCATAAAGTCATCTTGGACTGCCATCTGCCTTGGCATTAAGAAATATACACTTGAAAATTTCCTGCCTGTGAGATTACAGGACTTAGTGTTATAAAGACTCAAAAATCCAATGGCAACAAGACAGCAGACTCTGAAAATTAATATTCTGTATCTGGGAGCTTGAAGAATTTTTACATATCCAAGTACCCATCAGTCAAGACATATACCCCTGTAAGAATGTCTTTCTTGTATCTCCTGCTTTAAGATAATGTTCTTTCTCCTTCAGTATGCTATTAAAGCATTTCAAGGTAAGGTAGTAAAGTGTATTAGTGTTTCAGTCCCCTTGGTGAGCATAGAGAATTCTGGAAGTTTAGTCTGCATAATGAATTACAATACAGCAGTGAAGGGACATAATTATGAACCTTTTTAATAATATTAAAGTCAAAATGAAGGCATGCTGTTCATGAAAAATCAGATTATTTATGTGTTGAATACTTTAATTCTATAGTGACAGCATCACTTAATTAATAACACTTGTTATTTTCACCTTGCCATTTAACCTCTTCATAATATAATTTGTCAGTTCTTTTGTAATTATTACTACATTTTACCATAGTTAGGAAAATTCCAAACTCTGGATTTAAATCTACACAGTCTCCATCAGCAAAAATGAACTTTTTTTTCTTTTCTTTTCTTGCTGTTAAAATAATATAGATTTGCTGTGCTGCTACTGACAAGACAGGCAATTCAATTCGGTTGAATTCATCAAAACATCCCCAAGATCCAGACTGGGCAAGACCTAAAACAGGGACAGAAGAAAATATTATCTCTTGTTCTTCATGCTTGTTTGAAATATATGATCTAAATTACTTTTCCTGCAAATAATTAAACAACTTTAGTTTTATTTACTGCCCTGTGGTCAAGGCCTATCTTCCTCCAATCCACTTGACTATTTCCATATCAGTCTGAATTAATATTAGTTGATTTATACACAAGGCTTAAAAGTGAATCAAAGTCTGAAGAAAACATATTTTGATAATTTGGGGAATTTGGTATATATTTTGTCCAGACTTTCTGTGAATGTAGTCTTTTATTGGAGAGCACCCTTCAATTATTTGGAAAAACCTGTACTGTTAGTCTAAAAAATTAAAAATTAATGACTTAGAGCTACAAAAGATTAGCCGTAAATGTCAAAACATGAACAAAATCACCTTTTAATTTTTATTATTTTCATTTGGGTCTTCCAGCTTTCACAATGCTTTAAAATTACTTTTTAGTTGCTACTTATAAATCAGAAAGGTTAAAATTTATTTTTTTTTAATACTAACTAGACATTTTAATAAAACTGAACCTCAAAAGAAAGAAAAAAATTAAGCTTGGAGCATGTATGTCTATGCTTAAGCATTACCATTTTAGTTTCTACTAAACTGCAAGTTTCTCATGTAATGGTACAGGATATCAACAACATTCAAAGTGTGGATGTGTCTATGAAAGTAAGAGAGGAAAACAGAGAGAAAATTAAATGGAAAGAAAAATCTAGCAACACTATATTAGTAACTAGAATATTTTCATAAAGAATTATTCTCACTGTTGCCTAATTTAAGTTTGGAAAAGTAACATGTATTTAGTAGCAACTAAGAGAACTGTTCTTCCTTTCACATTTTATGAGAAAATTTCTAGCAGTATCTTTTCCAAATGATATTAAACTACCAGTAAGCCATGGTTTTCTTTCATGTATACTGAAAGATACCTATTTAAAAGTGAATAATCTGTGAAAGCCATTCAAGATACACTAGTGTTATGCAGTTAAGGCTAAGTCACTTTAAAGGGATTCTGCCAGGCAAAGATTTTCTAAACTTCTAATAGCTAGACTTTCAAATGGGCAATATGTTCATAAACCCACAGCTTTAGCCATTTTTATGCCCCTTGCTCCTCAATACATGGAATCCCTTAATTTTGAAAAACAAGATGACAGAAATCTCATGAAGTTCAAGACCCTTATCCAGAACAAAAGAACTCCATGATTTGTTGAGCCTGAAGAGAAAGCTAAGGGAAAAGCTTATTGCTGTTATAACTGACTAATAGGAGGCAGGAGGCTCTGAGAAGAGAGCCAGACTCTTCTCAGGGGTTCACTGGAAGAAGAGGAGACAGTGGACACATTTCAATGTGGCAAATTCCGAGTCAGTGGAAGTATTAAAACTGTTAAATAGTCAAAACACTTGAACAGACGTGCTGCAGCATGTGCATCCGTGCAGATAGTCAAAATACAACACAAATAAGGTACTGAGCAACATGTTCTAATGGCATATGGTAAATGACCTGTGGAGTCTCTTCTATCCTACGTGAACAAATCTTACCTTTGAAAATCCTACCCAAACCTCTGAAGTCCATTTGATCAGAGCAGTTAAAGACTACGACGTATTTTCCCAGAGCCTTTCCCATGTCTTTTGTTGTTTCTGTTTTACCAGTTCCAGCTGGTCCTGCTGGAGCACCTCCCATGTTCATTCCCAAAGCCTGTGCTAAAGTTATATAGCACCTACAAATGTCAATTGATATTGATTTATTAAATTATATGAAAGATATATGTGCACATATATATCAATTGAGTTATGCAATAGATTCTACAGCTCCTGTGTTGAAATGCTACTTCTTTGTAAAGCAGTTTCAGTTATTTTAGTGAGTGCAAGAAGTTCAGAGAGGTAAAAGGCACAAAATGAAGTATTTAAACATTGCTTATAAAAAAAAAATCCCCAAACAAACAACAACAGAAAAAAAACCCCAAAACACCAAAAACAGCTCCCATTGTTAATGAGCTAAAAAAAAGAAAAAGAATGAATGCTTATCCAATTAAGGAATTTGTCATTAACTCCTTTAACAGCTATAAAGAGCAGATTCTGCTGTTGAGTTCTGCCATGTCTTCAGATTCTACAGCATCTTAACCTGTATACATTTCATTATGTTGCCTTTGCCTAAATCCTGAAGTGTGAAAGAATAACATTATATGCCCCCTTCCCCAGTTATGGGTAAGAAATATTTAAAAAACCAACTTTACCCCCCCTTTTTTTTTTTTTTTAAGTCACACAAAGTCTGGACTACTGTTTTACTTATATCTGAGCCTTAGTTATGATTTTCATTCATGGCAAGGTATGGTAGAGTAATGTTAAAGGAATTAAATAAAAAAGCTCCTATACAAATGATGAGGTATCTTCAGTGTCAAATCAACATACTCTAAACACATTTCTAACTCAAGTATAAGAAACTTGGAAGTGACACAAAGATTTTACCTCTACAGTTCTACTGGGATCAGTTTTGGAGTAGAGTTTAACAACTTTACATCAAAAATTCTCATTTGCTGTGGGCAGTACAGTTCACTGCAGAAATCTACTAAACTCTCCATATTGTCACAAGAGTAGTCCTACTTCTGGAGAAAGAAAGGTGTTCAAAAAGTCATAGAAACACAGACACCACATAGGTAGCAAAGGAAATGACTGTAGGTTGAAGGTTATTTTTAGTTATGGAGGGAATCTTTTAGCAAGTGAAGTATCTTTTGGTCCTTTTTCTCCTTTGGTCAAAAGTGACATCTCAAGAAAGGACTGAATGGAAAAAGAATTTTGACAAGAATGGAAGCAAAGAAATTCTGAAGAGGAAAAAAAAATGTTCTCATTGTTAAGCCACATTTGAAACAAACTTGCCATTTGCTTGCTTAGCTACAGAAGAACAGAATGCGAGTACATACAGCTGGGACTTCTTCCTAGACTTTCAAAGTAGCCACAGAATCTTTATAGAATGTCTTATTGCAAAATTTGAAATATTTGACCCAATCTTTTCTTCAGTATACTGCTAAACTACATATGGCTATATAACCTTAAAACAATTAATTTCTGTTATTAATTATTCTTTTTAAGACTGGGCAATGATAAAGGAATTAGTAAGTGTACAGATTAGTGAGACTATTTTACCTTTTCCAGAAGATTATATTAAACAAATATATGAGAGTATTTTCGTGAATGACCTAGCCCACACAGGACTTAACTCAGAATGTACGTCTTTAAAGATAAATGCTAAATAAACACTATAAAGTACTCCTTATCTATAGTTGTTTTTCTAACCTGTCTGTAAGAGGTGTTATAACCAGACGATCAGTGCAACCCAGAAATTCATTTTGGTAAATAAAATCAACATCTGTAATTGATACAATGACGTGATCTGGTTCCTCCTTATAGTAGAATCTAGACTGCTTTAACCACTCAAAATCAGTTGGTGTTTTGATGTTCATTTTTACCTTAAAAGAAAGGAAATGCATGTATTATAACCAAGTATCTACATTTATTGTCTTTGACAACTGTGATAAATTGCTTATTTGTACATGAATAACAAGTGATCACTCAGGTTAAAGTTCCTGTGTAAGTAAACTTAAACACAACAAGCATCACAAAATATGCCCAGATGTATGCCAAGCTGATATTAAAAAATGTCCCCATTGCTTAACCTGATGATCCCAACATCTGTGTTAATCAAATAAATCCTAAATTGCTTTGGCAGTGCAGTCCACCTGCCAAGTGAGAAATGCAAATAGCATACTCCTAAATCCACCAAACACATTGCAACACAGGGCATGATGAAGGAAGTGTGTGACTGAGGCATGGAAGGCAAATGCTGTATAATCTAATAAGCCTGTGCCATTAGCAGTAAAAATACATGAGAGATGTAGAGTTGAGGGATGCCATTCTTCAACGAATAAAGGAATGGCACAGTCTCCAAAGTTCAAATATAGGCTTGCAACTCTCTGCTGGGTTTAGTACAGATTTTTGTTTGTCTCCAATGTCGTCTCCTTAAGGTGGACCCTACATGAGATTCTGTAACAAGCCATTAGAAAATTAATTCTTACAACAACTGTTACAGGCACACCATCCTCAGCAGTATCAGCTTTTTAAATTATGCAACCGTTTTTCAAAGGAAGAAAAATTAAAAGGGTCTATCAAAACAATCTGTAGGAAGAAGTGGAAAATTTAAATATTCAAGGTGTAAACATTTGGTGAGAATATTTAGTTTAGAGAACCAACTAATGCTATTCTAGCTTAGGCAAAATTGTACCACTTTGATTATGATGAGATTATGGGCATCTTTTTCTTATAAACCCATGGATATACATGTGACTGTAGTTATCACATACAAGAAAGAGTACTATGACAGAAAGTGCATTTAATTGTCAGAAATCAAAATCTATACTTTACCAAATCATCAAAAATGTCACGCTGATGCACATGAATGGTAATAAGTGTTTCAAATTTCACTCTGTCAAACTTGGAAAGATCATGTGTGGTCTGGCCAATCAACATATTCAGAATATCCAGAAATTTGCCATTGGTAACTTCCATGATTTTTTTGTCCTCTCTAGCATTCCGTAGAGCTTCTTCTGCATCACGCGTCCACAATATTTGAATTCCCAGTAATCCAACCTAAAAATGCAATATGTGAAGCCTAAGGTGGGAACAATAAATAGTGGTGTAGACAGTCACAAAATATCACTACATCCAGCAAGAATCCATTTCACCAGGATACCGTGCCTGAATTCATTGGCTCTGCTGTGCAAACTCCAAAAGTTTGTGTAGCAGGAGATATATCTCACCATTGTAAAACCATCAGGCTACCATAAGTAGAGTCTAAAACAAATTTACTTTAGAATGAATGAACAGTGAAACAAAAACAAAAAATAAAAATTTGTATGTGACTTTCATGCTCCCTATAACAGAAGCTTCTGAGACAGGAAAAAGGCAGTTTTAAGAAAACATTTCATGTTTTTCAGTATTTTGCCCAATTTCTTCTCTCTTCTTTAACACAGCTTTTCCTTCTCTGTAAAACTTTCTTGTCCAAACCCTTCTAACACAAACAATTTTTTGAACATAGGAATATTGGGATTAGCAAGACATGTGAAAAAAGATCTCTGCAGATAATAATAGAGCCACTTCAAAATGTCTGACAAGCCAGATAAGTCCCCATCTGTTTGAAGTAGTGGAATTTTTCAAACATATAATGATGAGACAATACATAATTAATAGAGCTTTAAGATAATTCTCTTAGATACTTAAATGTATTGAATTTTATTGGTTTTCATTCTTTTTTATTTTAGTTCCAACATACTGGCTGGTTTTAATATTTGCAGAATTTTTATTTAAAAAATTATACCCTACACTGTACCAATTAGCAAATTACAGATTCAGAATTTGTACAGGATGGGAAACAATTCATTACTTGTTAATGAAATGCATGAATTATCAGTAGGATGGAGGAGTTTCCCAGGCAAACTAGAATCCTTCAACATAGGCTTCTATCAGGACTGCATTATCATAGGGACAAATACATGAACTATGAGGTAAATCTTGGAAATTGTGAGATAAATACTCATAATCACAGCTCTTGTCATCTTAAATTATGAGAGAGAAATCAATGTGCACACGAAATTTTATTTTCTGCTGAAAGGAGTTCAATATCCATCACAGAAAATACAAGTTCTATTTTATATTCTCTGAGAAAAAAAAAGTAATTTTAAAACAGCTTACAAGAAAGATCTTACAATATACCCAGGATATCAAGATTGAAGTCGTTCAGGATTGCCTTCTACTGAGTAGATCCTTCCCCTTCTTTCCTCTATGAGAACTTCCTCATATAGGGAATTCCACAGGCTCTTTACTTTCCACCTCTCCCCATACATAACCCAGAGTGCACACACACATCCACCCCTTGTATTCTTACCTGGGCTGGGAATTGATTAAGGAAACTCAGCAGCTGACATCCTGGGTCACTGACTTGGTAATATGCTGCCCTAATTATGCCATGCAATGACTTCTGCTGCACTTGCAGTAAAATCTTCAACCAAAGTTCTACTGGTCCTTTTGCAAGCACTGGAGTGTCCAACTGAAAAATTAATGAAAGTAAAAGGCATAAAATAGAACACAGTTACCAACCTGCTGTTCCAGAACATGAGTTACTACATAGGTACTAGATTTCGATTTATAACAGCTACAGATTTTACTTCAGTTAACATACAAGAAATATGTTTAACGAAGACATATTTGAGTTTTGTTGACAATCCTTGAAATATTTATTTGTAACTAACAATATTTCAATTTATTCTATCTTATATGATAAATAATAAAATTATTTGTCTATTAACATTTCTAGAAAAAAAAATCAGATAATTACTGGAATTTTTTCTCCTTCTCTTGATATGACTGCCAGTATGCGATCATAATCCTTTGAGTGAAATTCTACTTCATTTATGTTGTCAGATATGGAAGTCAGATGTGGCTGTAAGGATAATTCAAGAATCATTCAATGTAAATGCTTAACATTAGCAAACAGAAAGAAAAGCTCTAATAAGGTTATCCTGCAAAGGTTCATTAGAATCTACAGATGAATTTCTGACCATTTGTATGTAATAGTTACGGAAATGATTGTGTAGAATTTTATCTCCATCTACTGTGTTTTTACAGTTTCCAGAGGTTATCTAGAAGAAATCAGCTGGCTTATCTCAATGAACCCTCAGAAACAATCCAGACTAGCTGGATGAGTTTTGCAACATGCAAAGCAGGGAAATGTCACAGGATGGTTTCTATTCTGTTCAGTTGTGAAAGGAACCATCTGAAAATCACTTGATGGGACCACATTCCAGTGTTTTGAATTCCGAAGCGTTTTTTAAATTACAGGGATCCCTTTCACACTTCATTAAAGACCGAAGAGCAAGAAATGTAGTTTTTGTCTCAAGCAAAGCTTATAAGAAGAAAATGTTTACATTTTTAATTTATTAAACATTTCTCCATATTCTATTTTTTTGTGTTACAAGGAGAAAAACTGTCACTAAGGTTTTACCTGAATTGTATGAGAATCACTTGCTTGTCCAAGAATTTCAACAAGTGCAGGATCAGAAATAAAAAAGAATCTTGGAAACAGTAGCCTTTTCTTCTCTAAATACCTTTAAAATTGAACAAGATTTTTATTAAACTATTTCAGGTCATCATTTTTTTATGTATAAGGGTGTAAGCAAGACTGAAATACGATTAATGTTTCGTATAAATTATTTCAATACAATAGTGCATTAAAAAAAATCAAACAATTCACTTAGAATCACTTACCCAGTAAGTGATTTCTGACATGATTCCAACTGTTCATGTAAATGAGGGAGAATCTGCTCCATAGTATCATCTCCAACACAGCAGGCTACTACATTTGGGTTTTCATGAGCTCGTTGCATTATTTTCACCCATGATTTGTCAATATTCTGAAAACGCTTTGCTTCCTATATATAGCAAAAAATGTAAGTACTTTCACATCACAATCTGTTGGAAATTATTACATAGGCAGCTTTTAATACACAATAATAGGCAAACATTCTGAAGCTTACCTGGGGTAACTCTTTTGCAATATCTCCTGCTACAAAAACAGCTTCAAGATAAATCCAGAGGTTCTGCACAACCAGCCATTCTTCAATTATGTGTGCAGAATTGCTTAGTTTATAAACCCAGCTCTGAATTTGTTTTTTAAATGCTGTATTGTACCTAAAAAAGGATGAGAAGAAATTATTTAATTTTAAATAAAGCTAATATAAAATAAATACTTGCAATCGAGAAAAAAAACCCAGAACAAACTAACATGTTTTACTTAGAACAAGAACAACCTCATGTAAAGGTTTTACTAGCTTGATTACACTCAAATATATTGAGACAAAAGTTTGCTACTTATACATAGAAGTCTCCCACATGAGGATATTTTTCATCAGGCATTGTAACATTTTTTTTCATTAAAAATATTTCATTAAAATTTATTGCTAATTTGTCCCATTAATAGTACTGTTGCTATCTTAGTGTGTTTCTCAAAATACCATACACAATTCCAAATACCTATTGGACAGCAAAGAGTCAAGAATCATTAAACTGTCCTCCATTAATATCATAATTTCTGATGATTCAATTCCCTTTAACAGTAACTCTCCTCTTGTTTTGAACTGTGAAAAGCTCAGAACTTGGTTTCCCCATGTCTCAGCTACTTGAGATAGTTTGGCTTCTATATCCTTCTCCTTCATAGCAGATATGCATATATCCTACAAAGAAAGAACCATATTTTAGACTCTCCATTCTTCTGAAATCAAATCTTTCCTAATACAGCACATCTAGTAATAGCATATTAAAAAGTGCAAAGATCACACTATGAATTTTTCCTCATTCAAAGTACTTGTATGGATAACTGAAAAATGCACACTGGGAAGTGGGTAGATAAATAATTTCTGTGGCTTCACATTTTGCTATTTCTGTGTAGCAAGATTTCTGAATCATAATTTCTACAAGGATTAGGGACTGTAGTGATGTAGACTCATCACCAGATGAACTCTGTCTCTTACTATGTTTCAGTTTATAGAATCACAGAATCTGAGAACAGTTTAAGTTGGAAAGGTCATTAAGTCCAACATTCTATGCAAATCAGAGCTGAATTCAAAATTAAGCAGATCACCTTGGAATGCTTCCATATAAATCAAGGATGGATATATATATAGCTTTTGCTCTCATATTTACCATATGAAACAAGCAAACTCCACTGAGGTTTCTCAAGTTAAGCAGGGTGTTCTTTTGAATTTGTATGGTCCAAAAGAAGCCATACAAATCTAGAAAATTCTCAATATTAAATATTATGAAGGCTTTCTCTAAAAATTATGATCTATCTACAAAACTTTAAAGCAACTACGGAGTTAAAAAATTAAGTGGCCATGATCACTCAATGTTTTCTTTGAGGATTTTTACCTGTTTAAAAAAGAGCTAAGAAAATAATAAAAAATAATGGCAACAAGAATTTGAAGAGATTATCTAAAAGTGTCCAAAGATTCCAGCTGCTACCTCTATTTTTCTTCATATACATAAAAACTTCTACATAAAATATAAATCGGTTTAAACTAGTGAGGTCTGAATAAGTCAAGGACTTTAATGAAGTAAAAAATACTTTAAAATAAGGTAATCATTTTACAAGTAATCGTACTATATCTGTTGGTAATATAAAATGAACAAGGGGGGAAGAAATGTAAGCACCTACCTCAATATCTTCTTTATATGTAAGAATTGGTGCTTCCATGATGTTACGAAGGCAAAAGGTTTCAGATTCTACATCAAATTCATGTCCTGTTGTTTCAGCAATACGTTCCCAGTGTCTTTGCTTCATTGCTTTGTCGGACATCATTTCCAGCAAAGAGCAACACTCAATAAAATCCTCAATTTTTTTCTTGAGATCTGAAAACGCTTGCCAGTGGTGGAGGCCTTTAGGTAGCCTACGGCACCTGCAGTTAAAAAAGATTGATACAGTAATAAATGTCTCTTCTGTCAAAATAGGAATTGTTTAAACAGTTGTTTAAAGAAGGAGATAGGAAGTAGATTGCATTGAGGTCAGCATTTTCTATGCAAAATTCCTATTTGTGGCAGTTACCCTACCTTTTTAGGAAAAACTAATGCAAATGCCCTACTAACAAATCATATTATTTTACAGTCTCAACCACTGATATGTTCTTTGCAAATAAAAAAAAAAATTTTAGTTTCCATTAAAACATAGTTTATCTGCTCCATATTATCAGAAACTCTTTATTGGCAAAGAAGAAAACAAAGAAAAATTAGTTAAACTTCACATATGAAATCCTTGTATAAATACAATATTTACTCCAGTTTAAATATCAGTAATATGCGTGGCACTTATTAACATACCACTTTGGAGAGAGACACGAAAATGATATAGATATGACCATCTTCACCTCCACTTTTGGTTAGTGGTGCAGAAACTATTCACTAATGAAAATTATATACTTCTGATGTGGAAAAAAACAGCAGAACAGTTAAATGAATACCCACCTCTTTGACCACACTTTTACAGAGCCTACACACTGAGAGCTAAGCAGCTCACCTACCACAGAAATGCCATATTGTAAAGGATAAAGTATATCCCTAGCAGGAAAAAGAAAAAAGCCTTAGATTTGCATCCTTTATCTCTTATCTCTCTAACTCTCACTGATATAATTTCGTATTTTCAGTACTCAGGTACAATACAGCACTCAGTCTGTGGTTTAGAGCTATGACAGTGCTGTGTTGCCAGCATGTTTGTGTTGGTTAGTTCCCCAGTTGTGGTCAAACTGGATGTTTAACACCTGCCGGACTTTCTCTGAGAGGGGAAGTATCTTGTGTTTGTTGTTCTTGTACTCAAAACTTAAAAACGATGTGCTAATCATCCTAATTGAAGAATTTACCTTCAACAAACAAAATTTCAGCCCTCCTGACCTCTCGGCTGGTTTAGTTGAGATTGGTGTTTCAAATGACTGTATGCCCTTCGATTATCAAAACTACAGGTAAAGGATGCTTAACTGAAAGTATGGGTTAATGTCATTCTTTCTTGAATAATCTTACTGGTTTATGATAAACCTTACTGATGGAAACTTTGTGTTTAAATATATCAAATGGTTTTACTGAACTCACCTAAGCCTTAATTCATTTTACATTTGTTACTATTCATACTATAGACATACCTGTTTTGAAATTCTGAAAGTTCGGTAGTAATTTTTTCAATATCTACCTCTGTCCAAAGTATGTCATAATAACCATCGATAGTGCTTATTACAGTATCATACAGTCCATACAATTTCTGAAGCAAGGCTAACTCCTTCCTGGGAAAAAAGAAGCAAATACGGCAGTAATTTCAATCAGCTCTGGATATCTCACATTAAATACTTGATATATGTAATATTATTACAAAAATTAGAGATAGATGAATCAGAGTATGTTTCTTAATGTGGAAAAGAATGCTTAAAAAAATCCACAAAAAAGAGCAAATGGTTGGTGCTAAGGACCTAATATCCACACTGAACATATTTGAGGGAAGTTTTGCTTTCATCTACTTCTCCAAAACTTCCCTTCATTCAAAGGGAACCCAGGTTATATATCCTGAGCCGGCTCTGCAGCGCAAAGCAGAGCATGGCAAGCAGGAACAAGTTGTCAATTTACTTTAGAAGCACTCTCTGAATCTGAACTAAAAGTCTGATTTTAAAACAGCCAGAAAAGGTCAGATCCTCATCTGGTGTGAATCATCATCAAATCTTTTAAATATGCAAACATTTCAGAATCTGATCTGCCGTTGTACAGCTGCTCAAAAATTCAGATTTTCATAAAAACTGTAGTTAAATTCTTCATATACGATGATACTTTTCCTTGCATTTTCTTCACTTTCGACAATATCTATATTTACTCATCTATTTATATATGTATTTCTACTTATATCTGTATTTCTAGAACAGGGCATATTGCTACTTTGTATAGTATTTATGCACAGTAAAATGATCTGGTATGGTTCTGTAACAATAATAAATAAAATTATTTTTATTGGCAAATTCACTAGATCTGTAAAATTTTCATCTAGCTAGCTAGCTAGCTAGCTATTTATGTTATTTAAGACAATGGAAAACTTGCATATTGTAATATTTCCCCCTTTAGTATAAACCTAAGACTTTCTAACATTCTTAATAAACACTTAAGACAGCTTTATTTCCACAGTTACCTGACTTTATGCAAAACGTCATACTCTGTAACAGGCAATCCAAACAACCGTTCACCAGACGAGTATGTGATAAACTTTCTCCACAGCTCATCAAAGTGAGACTGCTCAAATTATATTTCATACAGACAGAATGAAAATACAAGGTCATAAGCTTTAATTTAAACTTATCTAATAACAAATCATTAAACAGTTCTAAACTTGTCTTAATTCTATTAGAAGTATATGTAAATATCTGAAAATATTTTTGATCTAAAATTTTGACCAGTTTTCAAGTAACATAATACTCAAAACCATATAGTGAATTCAAAAAGTGAAGGTTTACATAAGAAGCAGTCATTCAAAGAAGCATCTTATAAAAATGAGGTGTGAAATGAACTCAATTGAGAAAAACAGAAAAAAAAGAAAGATATTTGTATTAAATGGTAGAATATATAGCCTGAAGAAAAGCACCAGAACGCCAAAAAAATATTTTCACAATTAGGATCCGTAAGTACAAAGCACTCTGTTGGCAAAATAAGAAATACAGCAAATTTAACCAAAATCACTCCATTTTCAGTACATGTTAGATGCATCAGAATGTTTAAGCACCTTCTGTCAGTTACCCAGAGCTTTTCTCAAACTTATAACTTACTTTTTACAATCCATAGAATATGTATGACTGACAAAAGTATTATTCAAGTTACTATAACTTGCAGAAAAAGGAAGAAGGATTAAAAATAGATCAAAACCTGCTCATGGACCCATGAATTAAGGTTCATAACAAACAAATATCAATTTGAAAAACAATCATCTAATGGAAAATGTGATCTTTAAAAGATTAAGTTTGGCTCATGACTGCTTTGTAACCTGGCTTATTTTCAGTAATTATCACAGTGTTATAATTGACTTTTCTGTTTTCTACTGCTTTTATTACTTCAAGTTGATAATTTCTGCTCACAAAATGTGAAAGGTGAAAAAAGGCTACTGATCAATCAATCAATCCTTCCACATTAAGGAAAGCATTGCATGAGAGAAACTAAAGTATAATTAACATGCTATTACACAGAATATCCAAATTATAATCTGATACACTTGTTAAGATAAACACTAGCAGATCTAATTTTAATTATGCAGAGATTCAGCAGTTTACTTTCTTACCTGAAAGATCTGTAGCCTCTTACTGGCTTCCTGAGGTGCAATACTTGGAACCATAGGCCCTCCCTTTCAAATAAGCAGTTAAAAAAATTGAATATTAATTCACAAACTGAAGGCCCCTGTATATTTATAGATCATCACAAAATACATATTATTTGTTAGTCAAATTCCAGTCACATTATGTATCCTGGTAATGCAATACTCACAATGTTAAATCTAAGAAAAGATAACTTTCATGCAATTGAACATATTTTACCTTAATTAAACTCAATAGGACATACTTTGTTATTTTGCTGAAAATAAAATACCCCGGCTGTGGCTTGAGACTGTCCTTTTTAATGTTGATATGTGAGCAAAGATGCCTCAACACATGCTACAATTTCTAAATTAGTTTGTAATT
Source organism: Campylorhamphus procurvoides (assembly GCA_013396655.1). Taxonomy (NCBI): domain Eukaryota; kingdom Metazoa; phylum Chordata; class Aves; order Passeriformes; family Dendrocolaptidae; genus Campylorhamphus; species Campylorhamphus procurvoides. The sequence continues at coordinate 193,690 of WBMV01002640.1, forward strand.
TAGAATTAGGATTTTATGTCAAGTGGTACAACCAGGACTTCTTCTCTTTCTTTACAGAGTTGTGTGCGCTGCTATTTCTTCATACTGAAAAGTTTGACCTACAATGATGACTGCTCAGCAACCAGAGCATCAAACATCAATAGCCGAGCAGAATAAAATTCTGGCACCCAACTGCTGCAAACCAAAAATACTGAAAAACCAAGTACAAGTCTTCCATCCAACTACTAAATTCATTTACCGTTTCATATGATGTTTCAAAGTGTGATACATCCTCCTGAAAAACTGCAACTGATTCCAGCAACTCACTCTTAAATTTGGGCTGAACTTGAACCAACTCATCTTGAACTTGGGTCTGACATAGAAGAGATTAAAATAGAAGTTATTTCTGTAAAAATCAGGGACAGATATTTGAGTTATATATAAACCAAAACTAAACAAAAGATCAAATTTTTGAACAAAATTTGATTATTTGAAGCTAAATACATTCTTTTCCTTTTATGGTGTCATACATTCAAATTTTGAGAGTAAATGTGAAGAGAGAAAAAAAAAAAGAGAAAAAAAAAAACCAACAACCAAACCAAAAGCCATAACAAAATCTCCACTTCATCTTTAAGGGCATGTGTTTCATTACAAGGGCATGATAAAACAAAAAGATCCTTATTCTCTTTTTTTCCTTCCTCCAAAGAAAACCTCAAACCCCAGAGTGTTAGAGTCATCTCCCTCATGGATGGCTCAGCTTTCTCTTTAACAACTTTCTTATTCTTTATTCAAAAGCTTGAAAGAAACAGGAGCTGCATGCAAATGTACAACATACTCTCCTTGCAGGTTTTAAACATATATCTAAAAGCTACAATAATATTTAAATATTAAAGATAACTATAAAAACATTAGAAAATTAACATACTAGTAGAAAGTATAGACACTAGTGCACAACTGAGGCCGAAACTGAGAAGTCAGAGAGAAGTGACAATTGGTCTCACACGCTCATTTATAATCTGAAAAAACACATGAAGACAAATGGAAAATAATGTAATTTTGTATACTTACAGCTGTTTTCTGTAATTTCTTAAACTGCTTTCTCATTGTATCAACGCCTTCTGATTCTTCTTTTGTAATCTCCATTTTATATGTACTTAAAATGCCATAGGCTTCCTGGATGAAAAAAACCAAACCAAAACAAACACCTTAGGAATGATGCATTTCAAGTTCATTTGCAGGAAACATGAAATTTGTAAAAACATTTCAAAGGAAATCAGTGAATGTATTTTAGACTTTTTTATTTTTTCAATACAGTTGATGAATGAACTCTGGAACGACAGCAAAAAATATTTCTTCAGTGATGTCTTGGTTGGAATACCAGGAAAACATATACAAACAAAATAAATTTAATATAAGAAAATATAAACCTTTATCCTCTCAATGCTTTTTTAATTCCACTTACTCAAATTTCACCTGAATGTAGATTTTAATGAATTTTTCCTGAGTAATTCTGCACACTGAGTTACACATTTATAAATGTTTTGCCATATCATCTATAAAATCTTTGTTGCTAAGTTTGCCAAACTGTCAGATATGTGTGTATATATCTGTAATGGAAGGAACCTTTTGTATTGCTTGTTCTCATTTGCAATTTGTTTGCGTGTCTTCTGCTTTATTATCCTCCTCTTATACGCATTGCATTATTTAAAAATAAGTTCATTTTCACTTTTTATTTAACTTTTGCTGGACTCCCTGCAGTATGCGCAGGTCTGTCTTGTATTGGGAAACACAGCACTGGACACAGCACTCCTGAAAAGTCTCATATCCCAGAGCAGAGGGAATCACGTCCCTCAGTCTCTTGGCAACACAACTTGTAACACAGTCCAGAAGACCCTCAAGCACCTTTGTTGCAAGGGCACTTCTACGGCTGATCTTCAACTTGGTGTACACCAAGGAACTCAGTTCTTTTACTGCAAACCTAATTTCTACCGAGGCTGCACTGATATCTAGGGTTATTCTTCTCCTGGACAAGGAGAGAAAATTATCTGAGTGACTTGTTGACATGGCTAACCCTACTGACATTAATGGGACTCATTACTTAATATAGGAAGAGAGTAAATGTTTGAAAGACATATGGAATGTAAGTGGTTTGGGAAAGAATGTTATCCTAAATATTCATCTCAAAGTGGCAGAAGCACAATAATAATAATAATAATAATAATAATAATAATAATAATAATAATAATAATAATAAAATAAAAATAAATAATAACAATAAACAAGAATGTTCATTACCTCGTAATTTTTAATAGCTTTTATTTATTTATTTTAAAAGTTTGCGTCATTCTCTACACATGTAAAACCTATCAAGTACACAGTGCTAAACTCAGTTCCTCTTGCTTGCTTTAACATCTATGCATTGCTTAACATATCCTGAAGACAGCCAGACTAAGAAATAATGTTTAGTAGATTTAAATACTACTTTAAATGCTTAAAATATTGGTCAGGTTCTTATTTTACTTGTTTAACCTCTACATCTTTTGGATCACAAAACTGATTGTTTTATAACAAACCACCACATAAATTGCTAAGACAAAACCCACTTTTGTGGGTTTTCAGCAATTACTGAAAGTTCTTTTTAGTATCATGTTAATAGAATAATCTTCAAGAAAGAAAATGTTACTATGCAGTAACAAAATTTCTTCTCCAAAAGGTGGATGAAAATGTGAAACTGATATGTTCTATTAAGTTGACTGTTTCAAAACATGCTAATAAATACCAAATACATACAAAATTAATCAGCTTCTTTTAGCTTGTTTCTTATAGACAAAACTAAAAGAATGCCACAAGATTTTGACAGCATATAATCATTTGTGGCACCATGAATTTTCTCTGGATATATTTCAAGGGCTTAGATGATCAATATGTTTGTTTACAGACACAGAAAAGTCAGAGGATTAAGGCTAATGGAAAAGCACAGAGCAAAAGGGAGAATATTGCTCCCTTCTTATTTCTATATGTTGCCATCTAGATTGCATTTATATTATAATTTGAGACGTTTTTTCTGTTTTGCATTAATACAGTATCTAGCAAATTATCTAATACTGATTCGTAATAATAAAAATTTAAAAATTCCCTTTTTTCCCTTCTTCAGCCTAGTTTCTTCTAGACAGTAAAGTCATTGTTAGAGTTCTCAGATAATCTTATCTTGTGACACCTACTCTATACTATTATTATATAATAGTAATATTTATTCAATGAAAAAATTATAAGTCATCTTACTTCAATAGGTCCCAGAGAAAAATCCATTTCTATTTTTTTTTCTTGTATGGTACGTAAAGCTTCCATTGCTAATCTGACATCATCTAAGTCACGCAGAGGTCGGGACAGTTTCTTCGCGTATTCTCTCATGAACGACGTCATGTCTAGCAATTTCTTTTTATATTGCTCATTTACATAACGACAGAGAAGCATCTTCCAGGCCTTGGCTTCAAGTGCTAAAGCTGTCTTCAGTGGTCCTGATTTAAAAAAAAAAAAAAAAAGAGCAATCTATATCTTAATTTTTTTTCTGTTAAAAAAGCCTATGTTATCACATATGGTCCTTTAACAGCAATTAGAAAAAAGCAGAAAAGCAATCCAATAACAGCATTTTAAAAGTTTCAAACCAATTCTAAGTGTAATGAAATATATGCCTGTTGTGCTGCTGTATATTATGGTAGCTGTAAAAAATATTGGTAAGCTTACCTAATGGAACACACAGAGAAGATGAACAAAGAACAAGATGCCTACTTATTAATGTGGATTTTCAGAGAATACCTTTGATACATATTAACCAAATGTATAAAAATTTAAAGGGTTTATAATCATTGAGGAGATGGCATCTTGGGACTTCAATATTGAGATTTGGAATAGTTCACAGCTAAAACTGGAAGGTGACACTTCACCTCATATGCAGTTAATATATAAACACAAACCAGCACTGAAGAGACAGACGAGTCAATCACTGGCACTCTAACTTATCAGAATAAATCAGGCTCTTAATAGGCAGCATTTTGTACTACAGTAATAGAAAGCGAAGGATACTAACAGCATATAAAGTTTCTGCTCACAAAACAAATTTAACAGCAGATACAGATTCTTCTTTAATAGTGTGGCCATTAACATTAAAGAGCTGATTCCTGAAGGCCAGAAATAATTCAAGAAAAGTACTGTACCCTGACAGAAGTTAGAACCTGCACCAAGACCCTGAAAAGAACCCTAGTCTTCGAAAATAGGCAGCTTCTGCTTCTCTGATGTTCATGGAAGACAATTTTTACAGATTATTTCTTAATCTAATCAAACAGATCCATCAGAAGAAGGTTGCTCATTAGAAATTATGCCAACACTGATATTTAGAAAGGGACACATTTTCTGTTTGTCCCTAGATACCAACCAGGGAGTTGGTCCAGAGGAGACATCTTAGCTTTGCAATAACTTGCAAGGTGAGAGACGTAAATGCCATTGGAATGTTTAGCATAAACAGCTATGATACAAATGCCATAGCACAAACAGCTTGGTTCAGAATATGATGTTCTGAGAGCTAGAGATACTAAACATGGGGATGGCTAAGCAGCCATATCTCCTCCTGAAATAAAAACTGGAAGTGAAAAAGACACCAATACAGTGATGAGCTAGTCTTTTACCAATATCAAAGAAGATGCTTCATGCTTCCAATGTTCTTTAAAAGCCCTGGCTGACCTGGTGCCAGAGAGAAGTGCCAGGGATTATCAAATTAGTGTCAATACACATGGATTAACATTTTGGCAAGCCTCCATAGTAATGGCACAGCCCTGACAGAAGTTACTGTCCACATTAACACTCGAAAGAAAAGGCAAGGCGAATGGAGGGGTTTTTCAACTCAGATAGTCTCTTCAGTAATTTCTATTAATATTGAAACAGATATATATATATGTACTCATATTTACAAGAATAAACCAAATAACATGACTATTTTATTCATTCACTTATTATACATACTAAGACAAGAATATGTCATACCTGTGTGCAATTCAATTGGACCAAGAAGAATAACGGGTTTTAAACTTGCCATCTCTTGCTCAAACACATCATAGTGAAGTATTTCTTCTTTAATTTCTGAGAGATTAGGAGAGCTAGCCAAAAATTCCTGTGTGTAGTTTAAAATATCAGTCAACAAATGTCCTTTCCCATATTTCTGGTAAAACATGTTGCAACTGTTATTCAGTGATTACTGAACATGCATACCAATATTATACTTGTTTTTAGCCTTCTGTAGCCTTGCTAACATAGTGAAATGCAGGTTTATCAATTTCTCTGTCAGTAACTCTCAAGCTTGTTGGGAAATTCCAACCAAATTTAACACAGAAACAGATACCCAGACACATGAATTGACTTAAAATTTGAATTAGACTAACAGCAAATTTTCAGCTCTGCATATAAAGTTGTTGGTTTTAGACCACATAACCTGCACAATTTGCACTGTGACAGCCAAATGATAGCAGTACCCCCATATTAAACAAACTTATGTGATATATATATAGTGTAGTCTATTAAAAAGAAAAGAACAGAAAACTCAATTAAGTCAAGGTTAAATAAAAGCTATATAGAAGACAACTTTTTTCTCCTGGAATCTAATTTTTTCTTGCAGTAGTAGATGTAAAATTTTTCCATTACACTTAAGGATTCATCTTAAGTTCCAACAGTTCAAACAACCAAGAATTGCACAGAGAATTCTTGCTGGAATAGAGAATGCAGAAATCACCTCCTAAAGTAATTGCAAGAAGTATGGTGAATAAAATATTTATAAACTCAAAGTAAATGTTTTCCATAGAGAAAAGTCCACACCTATCACTACTAATGCTGTGGGAATTTCTACAGCTTGTAGTATAGAATCACAGAATGATTTGGGTTGTGAATAATCTTTCAACTTCCTTGCCATGGGCAGGGACATCTTCCACTAGACCAGGTGGCTCAAAGCCCCATCTAATGCAGCCTTGAACACTTCTAAGGATGGGGAATCCACAATTCCTCTGGACAACCTGTTCCTGAGCCTCACCGCCCTCTCAGTTTAAAGGCATTCCCACTTGTCCTATCACTCCATGTCCTTCTAAAAAGGCCCTCTCCATCTCTCTTGTCACCCCCTTTAGGTACTGGAAGGTACTATAAGGTCTCCCTGGAGACTTCTCTTCTGCAGGCTGCTCTCTCAAGCTGTCTTCATAAGAGAGGTCCTCCACCCTCTCTGATCAACCTAGTGGCCTCCTCTGGATGTCTCCAGCAGGTCCTTCTTTTGTTGGGGGTCTCAGATCCAGATGCAGTACTCCAGGTAGGGTCTCACAAGAACAGAGTAGAGGGGCAGAATCATCTTCAATCAGCTATGCATACTGTTAGCTTTTGGGGCAGCAAGCACACAATGACGGATCATTTTGAGCTTCTCATCAACCAACACCCCTAAGTCCTTCTCCCCAGGCTGCCCTTGATCCATTCTTCACCCAACCTGCATAATTGTGCTAGGGATTACCCAAACCCATGTACAGGACCTTACACTTGGCCTTGTTGAACTTCAAACAGGCTCACCTTTCAAGCTGACACCATCCCTCTGGATGACATCCCTTTCCTCCAGTGTGTCAACTGCACCACACAGCTTGGTGCCATTGGAGAACTTGCTGAGGGTGCACTCTATCCCACTGTCCATGTTGCCAACAAAGATGTTAAACAGTGCTGGTCCCAACACCAAACCTTCAGGAACTTCACTTGTTGGTGGTGACTGCTTGCTCATTGAGCCATTGACTGTACCTCTTTTGAGGGCCACCATTTGGCCAATTCATTACCCACAGAGTGGTCCATCTATCAAAACTGTGCCTCCAATTTAGAGACTAGGATGTCATGTGGGATAGTGTGAAATCCTTCGCACAAGTCCAGGTAGGTGACGTCAGTTGCTCTTCTGTTATCCACCAAAGCTGTAACCCCATCATAGCAGACCACCGAATTTGTTAGGCATGATTTGCCCTTAGTGAAACCATGTTGGCTATCACAAATCACCTTTGTATTTTTCATGTGCCTTACCACAATTTCCAAGAGGATCTGCTCCACAATCTCGCAGGGCAGAGAGGTGAGACTGACTGCCTTCTTATGTTCCTCCTTTTGCAGTCAGTGGGAACTTCACCAGACTGCCAAGACTTCTCAAATATGATGGATAGTGGCCTATCTACTTTCTGGACCAGTTGCCTCAGGACCCATGGATGCACCCTGTCAGGTCCCATGGACTTATACACCTTAGATGCTTAAGAATTCCCTACAGTGGGCAGTTCACTTCATTCACTCAGTCCCTCCCTGCTTTCACCATCTTCAGCTGGACAATATGGCTGGAGCACTTGCCAGTGAAGATGAATTGAGTGCTTCAGCTTTCTCCATGTCCCAGGTAACATCTCCTGTTCCTTTTGGAGAGAGCCCACACTTTCTCTAGTCTACCTTTTGTGCCTGCAACACCTATAGAAGCTTTACTTACTGCCCTTGATGTCCCTGGTCAGATCTAACACTATCAGAACTTTAGTCTTTCAAACCTGACCCCTGGCTGCTTGGACAATTTATCTATATTCCTCCAAGGTTACCTGTTCTGGCTTCCACCCTCTGTAGGCTTCCTTTTTATGTCTGAGTTTTAGTCTGGGAGGTCCTTGTTCATCCATGCAGATCTCCTGGCATTTTTGCCTGACTTCCTCTTCATCAGGATGCATTGCTTCTGAGGTTGGAAGATCCTTGAGTATTATTAACTGGACTTCTTGGGCCTCTCTTCCCTCCAGGTAGCAATCCCATGGTATTCTACCAAGCAGATCCCTAGAAAACTCAAAGCCTACTCTCCTGGGTACTGGGCTTCCTGTGCACCCTCTTCACTGTCCTAAGGATATTGAATTCCACCACTTCATGGTCTCTCCAGCCAAGGTTGTCCTTGAGCTTCACATTCTTCAGCTCCTCCTTGCTGGTGAGAACAACGTCCAGCATGGCACCTCTCCTCGCTGACTCCTTAATTACTTGGAGAAAGATGTATCATCAATGCATTCCAGGAACCTCCTGGATTGCTCATGCTCAGTTGTGTTGTCTCTCCAACAGATATGAGTCTGATTCAAATCCCCCATGAGGACCAGGGCTTGTGAATGTGATGCTGCTCCTGTCTCTTCACAGAAGGTCTCATCTGCTTGGACTTCCTGGTCAGGTAGCCTGTAGCAGACCCCCATTATAATGTCATTTGTCCTTGCGCTCCTTTTAATCCTGACCTGGTCTTTCCTGCCTGGCCTTCCTAAAGAGCTTGTGTCACTCCATTCCAACACTCCACTCACAGAAGCCATCCCACCACACTTCCATGACACTAGCAGCCCTGCAGGTGCGTGCACGTCTCTAACTCCTCTTGTTTATTCCCCATGTGACCTGTGTACCTCATATCAAATTGGGGTAGTTTCTTTTGGCCTCAAATCCAGAGTTACACAAATAAAAATTAAACCAATAACCAGTTTTTTAGTATCTAGAATGGCATAGAAGCAGGAAAAGGCAAACCACAACATAAATATTAGGTGGCATGCTATTACTTCTCCTTGTGAAGGAGACGTAGGACCATTCCTACTGAAAGATAAAATAAGAATTTCAGTGGTTAATGTCTTTTACATCTTTTTTTCCCCTTGATTTTTTCATCAATGTTTTCTGATTTCAGAATAGAAGATTAATGAAGAACAATCCTGTAGGTGATCATCATTAAACTCACCTGAATTTTGGTCTCTTTATCTTCTGTCCAGAGGACCTTATATTTCTCAAAGTACTGCAGAACTTCCGTAGCGCCTTCTTTCATAGGATTCACAGAAGAAGAGAGGAGCACAATTAATTTAGTAATAGCTTCATGTTCTGCAACACCCGCATAAAAATTCTTTAGCTTTCTGATAAGCGCATCTTCAGTTCCTTCTGTAAAATAAAATTATATACAAATCAATGAACTGTTAACAGTCTGACTAGAATTCTCTTCTAAACCTATGCATACCAAGTTAAGTAATGATGCTCTTCAGCAAGGCAGAATATCCTTCTTTCAAACATCTGTCTGACTGCTTAATGTGAAAGTACCAACTGCTAGACATGCCAGGCTCTATACAGCTAGAGCAAATTTAGACACACCAGGCTCTACACAACTAGAGCAAATTCAATCCAAAATGAAAGTTTCCAGAAGGAAAGGAAATAGTCTTCTTCAGACACAAATTTCATTTTCTTCATTGCAATTTAACTTTAACTGGAACTTCAAAGGCCTCATAAATATTCCAAATTATTTATATATACCTCCTAAAGCAGTGTAAGCCTCTTGAACTCTTTGATGAATTGCTGAAACAATCAGGGTCAATATAGAAACTGATAGCCTTGAGATCTAATGCATTGCTTCTCTTTTAACAATGCCTGAGCATTTTGAAGCAGATTTCAGAGAAGAGAAAATTAAATCCACTCTTCTCACCACATACATTTTTTAATGAGGGAGGTTTGAGGCAACTCCAAGTTCTCTTTTACTCTGAAGACCTTTTCTGGGGTCTACTCAATGGAAAGAGCCTCTGATTAATCCATCCTTACCAGTGTACTCCATAAATCTCATTGCCCAAACATTAACATATTGTTATTATTATTGTAACATACGTGCAGTTAAAGGCCATGAAAAGGGTTATTTGCTTATGTTATATTTTGACACAGCAGAGGAAAAGACTGTGATTGTCGGATGAGGACTCTTTCCTGCTACCTTGCTTGAAGTCCACTAAGAGAGGTTAAAAACATACAGGACACACTAGAAGAAAGATGAAGTTCCAGCTCCGGACTGTCAAAAAGAAATCTTTCCTAGATGTTACAGACTTTCCAAAGGAATCAAAACAAAGGTACAGCTATATTGCAGATCGCTGGCTTAGCCAAACAGCTAAGAGAACTTGATAGTAAAAATATATTTAGGCTTTTATGGATGCTTGCAAAGCATATGGAGAGACATAGAGAGATTGTAGAAGCAGTATTAAGGAATAAAGTATTTCACTAAAATGGATACAAGTCTATCTCCAGTCTAACTATTGACATGAAAACACAATTTATAATCCAATCTGGGAATACATACAGCAATTAGAATCTTTACAGAAATCTACTGATTAAACTAGCTCTTATTCTATCTCCATATTTCAAGGACAGCTACTACAAAATCATTGTTTATGGTTTCAGCTATATCATTATGACTACATTCCACTGTAAGTAGGTAAAAAGATTGATCAAATTAAGTAGGAGATTCAGGTATAGTAATTTTTCAAAGACTTTTTTGCTTATTGTTTCTCAGAGTTTTATCTTTTATGTAAGCCTGAAAAGCTTTTTCTGAAAAATGCAGCTAATTTAGTCAAAATAAACCTCTCCCCCTCCCCCAAAAAAAAATCCACAGTTGGCTGCTTTGAAGAAAAAATAGCATATTCACAAATATTTATATATGGCATTCTTATTAAAATTATAAGTTGAAATATATATTAAAAAAAAAAGAGACCACTTACTTTCCCCTTTTTTAGATCTCTTTCCTGGCAACCTAGAAGATACTTGCTGTGTGCCTGGTTCTGTTTTTAAAATAGATTTTTGCAAATGTCTCTGTCCCCACTGAGCAACTCCACGACTTACTTCCAGTATTAACTGAATCAAGCGATTGATGGCTTGCTGTATATCATCTAAACTGGGAACGATTACCTATTTAAAACAGTTGAAATATTGTTAAAATAAATGAAATTGATTGGCATTTTCAAGACCTCAGTTCTACTCCACTCACAGGAAATTGCAGAGTTTACCCACAAAGAAAAGCTGGAAAATATGACTTTCACAAGTTGTCTGGCTCAGAATTGCCTCTACAGAGATGAAGCATATGTATGGACCTACTATCTATTTATACAGTCATACTGTGCATAAAATGACTATCAAGTATATAAGCAGATAGATTTATTGGCTTTTTTGCAATTATTTTTTTTAAGTTCTACAAAATTTCAAAGCATTTTTATAATGACTTTTATATAATGTGTGGGAATACATTACTAGCCTTGTTTTCTTCTAGAATAATAAAGAATTAAAAATGGCATGCTAAGGTACAATCACCACCACCCATCCCTTTTGGGCCTCACTGTGATCTCAGAAATGCTTAGACCTTGGCCTTGAAGAGCAACACCTGGGCTAAGCGCCTCTAAACTTTGTCAGGAGCTTAGGTTGCGAGCTCACAAGCTCCTGTCTTTTAACAAACAGCCTTGGAAACTTATTTTTCTTGCCTGAATAACAACCCAAGTGGAACAATATTTTGGTTATTGAACTTTAAGCAAAAGTTATCAACGTAAACTGTGACCAGGATGGAAAATAACCATGACCAAAGCCAACTCTCTTACAACCGTATAAAAAGGGGTTCTGAGACCCTTTGAGCTCTCCTGGACCACAATGGGGTGTGATCAACAATGAGTGGGACACCTCTAAGAGCTGGTGAACTCTCAAGTTAGTTGTACTTGAAGGACCATGGCCAAACACTGATGACAGAGCCTGGGCTGATATCCCCACTTATTGAGGCTCAACCCTTTGCCTGTTGATAAGATGCAAAGACATCTGACCTAAGCACCACAGTGACCTCAAGGGGAATTTTTCACAGGTATGTGTCTTGTACATACTCCTTTAGGTCTGTGTGTGGGTGAGTGTGAATATGCCATAGCAAACGTCCTATACTGCTCTCTGAGATTCTTAAGTACATTGCATTCGTAAGTAAGCTAGTCCGATAAGTGAGCTAATATTTGGCTCATAGTAAATTGTATAGAATCTTTTGTCTAATTGTTTAAATTAGGCCATCAGTTCAGTGCTGATAAGTTTAAGTGTTGTTGAACCTTTAGGCTTAGACTGTCAAGTCTAGGACTAAGTTTGGCAAGGGGGTCCACTCTGAACCTTGTGACTCAGTGGGAGGGTCTCTGATTCCTTTTTAATCCTTATCCTTTTCCATCTTTAACCCTTTTCCTGTCCCCAATCTCCATGTTGATCATTTTAAGTTGATATAAAATTTAGATTGATTTGCTTTAGAGTTTAGCCTAATTTTTCTCTGTGTGCTTTAACCAACTAGTAAGTACTAGAGTGAATCTTGCCAACGAACTTTCTCATGCATTCCCTTTTATATTGAACCTGCTTTTGCTGATACCTCTATTGGTGATTCTTTGAATAACATTAAACACTCATTCACAGCATGCACATATATTCGCATCATAATTTCATGCAAACAAAAATCCCCTGGATTAAAGGGTCCAAGGTCCTACTTGAATAAATACTGAATGTTTCATTTCTCACAAAGGTAGCATTGCCTCAAAAACTTTTGCAAGAGCACAGGGTTTAGTAAGTTAATGGAAAGCCATGCAGTAGCCCTGAAGTTTTCAATTTGTATATTCAGCAAATGTTTTGTAACATAATTCTGAGAGCAATCAAATACTCAAGTCAGAAGAGGAAGGGAACTCTTGTTCAGCTAGCAGAGCACATGATAAAGAGAACGGGAAGGAAAAGAATTAATCCTGATCTGAGTTAAGAGCAACTAGCAAACAGAACAGAGCCAAAACATTGGCTCTGGCCTGCCACAATCCACACCGCATAAATGCTAATAGGCTCCCATATCATAGCTTGGGGTGGTGCAATAAAGCACTTTCCCAGAAAAATATCGGGAGCAGTTTGATGAATAAAACATGATGGGCTGTTCCTAACACACAGTTTCAATGTAAAGTCCTGGTTTCAGGAAGAAATGCATTTACTACTGTGGATATAGAGCATATCATGTCAGCTGACGTTGGGGTCAAAGAATAGACTAGCCTGTTTTATTCAGTAGCACACAAACAGCCAAAAGTCCCAAACCCAGAACTTTTTGAACTGTATTGTCAGCAATAATGGTGACTGAGGCTTTGTCCTGTCCTTGTTTGAAAACAATTCTATGTAGGTTAAAGTGGAGTAAAGGCACACATCACTTTCTCCAAAATTCAGAGTAGGATAAAGAAGTTACCTAAGAATGACTCAGGAAAGAAGAGAAAAACAGCATTTCTTGTTAAACTTCAGAAGAATGATCACACTTGTGATATGACCAATCCTCAAACATAGTCCTTCGAACAACATCTTAAAGCTTTCAAGTTATCATTTTAAAATGATGGAATCATCCACAAAAGTTTTCAGAACTGGGATATAAACTGCTTAGAAGTGACTCTGATGACCTCTAAACCACTTTCACAGACTGAGCAGCTGCATACATAAAAGCAAGGCTCTCAAAAAATCGTATTATCATTAGCAAAGTGGTATTTTACACAGCATTACTGCTGTGGATCAGCCAAGCTTTTGGGGACTGGAAAGAAAGACAGATGAAAGAAAGATACTTCCTTTGCAGTGAGTAGTGCTTGGGGCTTTATGCTTCGACATATATCAACAGGGTAAACATTCTACACTTGGACAGAACTTACATATCGTGTGTACACACAAACACACAGTGTGAATGTACAACAGAATGCCAGCATGAACACCAGTTCAATGTCAAAAGGATATCACCTTAGAACAGAATCTTTCCTTCATTATAATTTCATTAATATAAAACTTTAAATCTTTATAATCTTTATATTTGGATAATATTAAGTTACTTTCTCATATATAAAATAAAAGAAATACCATACATATTGCTGACTCATCTTACTCTAGAAAAGGAAAAAAAAATGCTTTAGTTCATTGCAGTCAAGCTGCCTTTTTGTTCTCTGCACACAGAAATCCACAGTTGTATTTTTGGTTTTGAATCTTCTCATTTTTGTTCAGTCATCTGGTCATCTAACTTACTAACTTCCTAAGTGACTAAAGCCAAAATGAGCAAAGATAATATTCATTATTGCAATTCAACAAAAGATTTAGATCCCACAAATGACATTTAAAATAAATGAAATTAAAAGCAACATGAAGAATCTGTTCCAGTAATGCACCTGCTACATGTGAGGAGAACTGTAATCATTCTGCAAAGAACACTGATGAGCAGATTGCAATATAATTGCTAAGCCACACAAGAACAATAAAAGGCCAGTACCCCTGAGACAGAAGGCAGAACACTAGACCTGGGAGCACATTTCCTCAGTTCTCTCAGTGCTGAAAAGGCCTGAGCAGCTGTTGCCCTTTGCAACAGATGCTGGTTCAGTAAAAGCATGCCCACATCCTACACTTCAGCAAAAGCAGAGATAACTTAAATACACTGTATTTTACCTTATCTATATGACATGTAACTTACCAGATTGGGAATATCAAGGTGTACTTCTGCTTTTAGAAAGGGAGTGACCTCTTCAGATTTGCTTGGATGAACAGAAAAATTTATTGTCTTGATGAAAATAATTTTCAAACATATCACAAACACTTCACCATAAAACCTCCTCAAATGACCTGAGAAATATAATTCTGAGCTACCTTTTCTGGGCACACCCACATAGAGAATTTTCACATTAAATTATGTACTACTTGACAAAACTTGCAGAATCTCCTTGTCTAAAGAATAAGGACAATAACCAGAGCTCCACCATTCAGACAAAGGTTAGCTTTCAGAATTTTTTATTAAGAATATTTTCTTATTCTGGATTTTAATATCTTGATTTCAGAATGATGGAACTCTGCCAGGGCTTTATATAGGGCATGAGAAGATCTCAGTGACCATTTCATGCAACAACCTATCACAAATAAATTTGCCCCATCACATTTTAGATAAATACTCAACAGAGCAGAAAAAAAAATTTGCACAGATGACAATCTAGTGCAAAATTATAAAAATACGATCTTAACCTATTCAAAACCAAAACTAAAGCCTAAAAACAAAGAGAAAAGTACAATTTTAAACTCTATGATATGACATGATGACCAAATAAAGAAGGATCCAACAATATGATGCAGTAGACAAATATAAAGGGAACAACAAAAAAATGCTTATGGACTTAAATATGATCAGGATTTTGAAACATTTTTTGTGAAAGAAGTCCTCAGAAGAAGAAAAAAGTAATTCAGGCTTTAACACACATTAATGACAAAGCATCGCAAACGTCACTTGCTTAAAATAGATTCTCTTGATAGAATTCTAAGTGCTTTTCAATATATAATATATCATACTGAAGCAATGCTGTCTCTGGAGAGTATGACTGTTGGAGCAGAGAAGAATCTATAGCAATTAGACTGAATATGGGAGAATGACTTTGTGTGGAACTTGATATTATCATGAAGAATTCATAAAGAGTGCATACTATTGAAGGAATCTTCTATTTGCAACTTACTTTGAAACAGTCATTCTTTTTTTAATACAACCCAAAGACAGTCGGGTCGCTTTCTGGAGGCTGAATAGCAGTCGGCGACTGAAATAGGCAATTAAGTCTTTACAGTTCTGCAATAAATAAACCACACATTATTTAGTATTATTTTCAGATAGGAGCCTGAACATTATTTCAAAAAATGTTAAGTCAAACACAGGAAAGCCTTTGTTATATCTTCAGCACAATATTATCTCCAAACTTTTACAATTACCACTCACATACCAAGAATTTATTTAATAAAAGTGATAATTGGAATAACATGCAATACCCTTGTGAAAGCTAAAATCCATCTCAAACTCATTGTTTAGGAAATTTTTAGGAAATCTATTTTATAGCTTTTATATTACATTTGGTGCTGCCAATGTGATGTCTTTCCGTAACACATATATCAAAGTAACAAAACTCAAGATGCTAATCAGATGGGTCTGAAAAATAATTTCCTTATTTTTAGAAAATACCTTTTTAAACTCTTCCACTTTCTCATTGACCTTGCTATCATCACTAGGAGGTTCTTCAGAAGTACCTTTTTCTTTCTCCTTTTCGGTCGTCTTTTCTTTGCTTTCAAATGCTATACGTTTTTCTTTTACTGTAAGTGAAAAAAGTACTTTTGTTAATTTTGTTAAACAGTGTGTTTTCTTTTGAATCCTGCTGTCCTCTCTTTAGAGGCAAAATAATAATGACTTGTATTTTAGTATTACCTGGATTGCCAAAAATTTGTTTTATTTCACAATATTTTTTCACACAAGGAATCTGGTTAAGAGTTCAAGTTCAGCCTGTAAGCCTCAGCCTAACAAACACCATGCACTACCAATCTGTTATTAAAGACAGATAGACAGACATGGATATAGCATTGTATATATACAAAAACCAAACAAACAAACAGACAAAAACCCAAAACCAAACAAAACCCAATATAAACAATTTAACAAAAGATGGGGTTTCATCAGGTTTTTCTGTTTGAATCCTACTGAATTACTTGGAGCACTGACCCTGACTATGCCACTATACCTGGAGAAATCTGAACCCAGAGGGAAAAAAAACTGTGAGAAAAGAGCTCCATTACTGATTAAGGCTTAAAATAAATTTTCTTTAGAACAGAATATTTTTCTCCAACTTTACGCTATTTCTGCCATAACAACACATGACCTTCTGATATATTTGTAACACACCCCAAAGGAGTGGGAATCAGCTACACATATGACAGCAGTTGACTATACTGATTTAAACCAACCAGCCAGCGAAACACTGCTATTTGAGACACAATTCTACTGTAGCAGAAAAATGGAAAAGAGAGGGATGGCACGAAATACCTGATGTAACTGAGGAGAGAGGAACACTGTGTTTCACTTACAGCAGAGGGGTGGGGGTATAATGAGTGACTGAGAGAAATGGAACTTTAATGTTCTTCCTCTAGAGCAAATTTCTTGGTAATGAAGGACAGAGTCTTCATTCTAAAAACCCCAAAACTGAATTATCTCTGTATTTCATGGCTGAGTGGTTTAGATTAACAGTGGTAAATGAAGGCAAAACTGTGACACACATGAAAATGTAGTGAGAAGGAAAAGTCCGAAGAAAGTTTGCTAAAACAATTCAGTTTTGATAAAAACTAGCTAAATCTACAGAACATTTTATTTAAATAAGTAACATAAACTACCTGGTTCTTCTTTTTCTGGGGTCGTAGGATATGTAAGTTCGTAATTCTTTTCAAATACAGCTATTAGTTCTTGAACAGCATCTTCAATGTGCATGCTTTTCACATTCAATAACTCAGCACATTCTTTAGTATAGGCCTGTTAAATAAAAATATCAATGAATTGTCTTAATATCAATGAATTGTCTGAGTATCACTCATTATCTTATTACTGTTCCACTTTATGGAGAGTCAAAACATTTCCCTGAATACTGCATGCATCAAACTGAAACTATTCCAACAAAACATACATATATTTATAACAATCTTCTGTTACCACTATATTTTTAATGCTTAAACAAAATATCCATGTTTTAAATGTAATGGTATTTTTAAGGGTGTGAAGAAAATCCTGAATATTCAAGTGAGCTCACAGTCTGAATTTGAAGTTGCCCAAATACTCTCTCAACTGTCCTTACCAATTTTATTTACTTGGACTGATTTGCTAATTAATACATTTTTAGCCTCTTCTGAAACCAAGAAAACGTTCGGATTTTCAAATATACTTGTTGGAAAGTATTTTTTGCCTTCTCTTTCAAAAAAACAGTTTGGAAAAAGTAGGGGAGAAAAAAAGGCTGGATATGTCTAAGTATCTTCATACACAAAAAATCTCATCTAATTATGAAGTGGTTAAATAAAAATTATCTCTGAAATACTACAGCTTAAGTATGTCAAATATCTAAGAAACCAATTTCTCTTCATATAAAATGTTTAAACCAAAGTATTTTATTCATAAATAAAGTTCTGTATTTCCACAGAGAGAATAATTAATTTTGAGTTTTATATTCATTTACTCAGGCATTGTTTCAAACACGCACTAGAATTCAAGTTCAAGGACGTAAAGTGGCACACACCTCATTGCAGGTCAACATATTCTCTACTTCAGTAGGCCCATCTGCTGGTAAGATAACTAAAGCAGTATCTGATATTTCTTTTAATATTGAACCAATCCGCACTTCACTTATAACACCAACCTAAAAAGAGAAAATCATATTAATACCACACATCTTTAAAGCATAATGTATTCTATTTTAGAGAGCTCTAAAATGTTTTGCAGAAAAATAAGTGCAAAACTGTTAAAGCGTAGAAAATCCTCTAAGGAAGTTAATAATAGCAAGAGTTGCAGTAACTTAAGGGTTATTTACTATGGCTAAACATACTCTGCTTTCACTGTGAATTATCCTCTTTTTCTATTAGTTACAGAGGGGAATTTAGGGATACAAGTACCCAGAAAAAAATTTAGGCTTTTTTAACCCCATTGTAGACAATCTGGAAAGATTGAATGAAAAAACAATAAAAGAACAGATGTAAATCTGGAAATTATATGGTTACATTGCCACAAGATCTGGATTGCTAAGACTGTGTGCATTTAAATCCTTCACAGCCTGATAACATGTTTCTAAAAAGATCAGTAGTGTGCACAATTTCATTTCAGGTGACCCTTTAAAAACAAAATCTTTCAGTTCTTTATCTTTTGTGCAACTGCACTCATGGACAGGCACTCAGAGAGAAGAAGACATCATCTCTGAAAATCAGAGTGGAAGTCACAGAATTCGAAGTCAAGAAGTGGAAATATATTCTACTTTAAGAACAGAAGCAAAAATCAAACATATGAAGGTAACAGTGGGAGAGAAGCATCGAGTATACCATTCTTCCAAAAAAAAGAACTTATTTTAAAAGGTAACAAAATGTCTATGTATGGTACAAAAGTAAGTACAAATTAAGTTCCAATGTGAATAGCAGTGTACTAGAAATAATTCCTCTAAACTTGTAGTTTTATTCATATAGTGAGCAGGCTCATACCTTCCTCAAAAGTTGTTTAAACATATGCAGAACTTGATCAGCTTCTTGAAAGAAACTTTCTAGTGTCACAGATGACCAAGTCAACATGGTAAGTCCTTGCCTGAACACATCTTCCATCTAAGCATAAAAATAAAATTTCACAGATTAAAAAAAAAAGAAAAAGAATAATTTCAAACAAATGCCATTATTAGAATCACTAACTTCACTTATTAAAAAGAGTGGTGTCTAAGGTTTGGAATGTTACAGGTTTTCAACAAAAAAAATCAAAGACAGTTATGCAATGTGGAGGACGGGGAGGGTAGTGCATACTAAAGCCTTGAAGTGACATGCTCAGCAAAGACCTTCCGCTGCCTGTTCTCCCTGATACTTCCACTACTTCCTGAAATTAAAATCTAGTCTGCAATAGATCCTTTAACATATATCCTGAACACTCTCAAGAGTATAATTACTTGCCTTTCAACCTCATGTGTCTATCTAATGACATTTTTCACTTTTCCTGTTTTGAATCACACTGGTTCTCTCCAAGGTTTCTTATAGTCTCAGTGCTATTTTAAAACTTCTGCTAATCCCTACTATTTCCATTATTGAATTCTTGATTCTCTATGGTGTGTTTCCTCTAGATTTGTCATCAAGATGTTCAGCATATAGCTGAAATCATCTCTTTTCCCTATCACTGTATGATCTACACCAAGGCCCTTCCTTCACTGCAGATCCTGTACCATTAAGGGAGATGGGACTCAGAAGGAAAGAAATACTACTGCCAAGCAATGAAAACCATCCTTTCCAGACTCTCTCACAGAGCTCCTATGAAATTTTTCCCTAGTACTCAAAAACATCTCACTGATTTGCCAGCAACAACAATTTTAAATGTAGTCATCCTGTCATCTTTGAAATGACATAAATTTAATTTTGCTTAATTGCTGAGAAACTTTGAACTGAATTCACTGATATTTCATTTTAAACAGCCACCTATCATATCTGCTCTTTCATCCTGATATTTACCAACTCACTGCCTGGAATCTCTTCATCCTAACACTTTTTTTGTGATGTCTATATCACAGCTGAAACAACAAATCAAGCTCAAACAGACACAGCCATTTGCCAAGGCAGCCACTACTATCACCTTAACATATGTGGTTTTAGGGAACGTATTTAACTTCAGTATATTGAGACAATATTGTTACTGGTAACCAACATAGTCAACCTAGAAACACTGTAAGGCTCTATATAGGTTGCTGTCTTACTATGACACCAATCTACTCATTAGCTTAGATATGCTCATTCCATCTTTGGATTTGTGCTTTCCTCCCTTCTTCCTATACATCTAAGACTTCTCCCCCTTTTCAAAAACATTTCAACTTTCTGTCGTTTGTACAATACTGACCCTTCTCTTCTGCCATTTGTTTCCTCTAAAATACAGATATAAGATTCCCTTTATGATATAATCATGTTTGCAGTAATATCACTAAAGTGAAAACTTACCATTACTTTATGTCTTTATTTTTAAGTCTTAAGAGCAAGGACATATTCTTTGTTTCTCACACTTCAGTATATGCCAACTATGTAGTTACACAAACTTACACACTAACTCTGCGACCTTTTGATATTACTACTTACAGTCAGAAGAGGAGACTTATGTAGAACAATCACATAACATACTCTTGCAAATGTCTGCCACAATGAAATGGCTTGTGGTATAGAAATTCTCCATCTCTAATAAAACTGTATCTTTAGTGTAGCAGATAACCTTTCTACATCGCTGAAGAGACTTAATTCACAAAGCTTGTAATTTTCTCCAACCAAAGACAGAGATCATGACATTTGGTATTTCAGCTAAATGAAAAGCACAGTTAAAACCACTAAAACTCAAATAAATGATAATTTACTTCGATGTCAAAGCCAGAGATTTGTGTAGGTAAATAGACCCCCAAAGTCCATATTTTTTGTTCTACTGGGCTTATAGGCACTAAGATCATTCTATTGTAATACACATTATTTGAGCACTCTATGAGGGATGCAAAGAACAAATTGCTAGCTTTAAGGTTTTAGTAAAATTCATTAAGCTTGCAATATGCAGATGCATCTAAATATTTAAGAATTTTATATTATCTTATTTTAATTTCTTGTGAAGTATACTGAAGTGAATGGAGCAATACCAACCTTTTGCATTTTTGGTGTTAGTAGATTTACAAAAATATTTGGTGTTCCTCGACACAAATCTTCATAACACTGGACAAGTCCCTGTTATTTATTAGAAAGGGTAGTATCAAGCAGATTATTTCAAGTGTTTCTTTACTGAAGCAAACAACATGTTATACAATCAAATCATCAGAAAAAACATGGAAAGCAACACAGAGATCTATTTGAAAACAATAATAAAATTTAACACAGACATACCTACAAACATCGTTTCTGGGAAGTAACAAATTTGTTTCATACTATAAAAGGAAGAATGAAAGTCACCTTTGGGCAACACTATCTTAATGCACAAAGGCAGACAAAGTATGATCCTTCTCTAGAGCTAAAAAAACCTTGAGCTTAGTGACCATAGCTTGCACTACCCGCTCATTATCATGTGCTTTAGATACTTAAATTAATGTATGAACTCAATTATAAAATATCCGCTTGTCTTATGAGATACACACACACACACAGACAGAAATCTTGTATGGTACCTCATCCCCAAGATATAGGCTTCTTGAACTACTACAAGTTCCAGACTAACTACAACCTTTCTTTCTGAAAAACTCTATAAAACTTTTACTGATTTTCAGATAGTGAACATTTTTTGTGTACATTTAATTATTTCATCACCAGAGTATATTTAACACGCCATGGGGTATAAGAACTATATATTCTTATACTTAAGTATCTACTTGCCCACACAACAGTTAGCAGATGGGTTTCAAATGAGATCCTTTATGTCCACTTGTGCATTGCACGAATTTTCCTTAAACTACCCCATACCCAGCTTTACTATTTATTTAACTATAGAAAAAAACCTCTATGATTAAACAGATTTTATTTTTTTAAACAGCAATCATGATACTTTTCAAGTTTACCTCTAAGCGCAACTTGTTTGACTTCAGTTTATTTTCTATTATTACTATCTTTACTGCTTGCTCTGGTACTTCCAGACCCAGCTTTATCATACACTTGGTCTCTCGGATGATCTCTAGAATCTGAGGATCAAAATTAACCAGGAACTTCTCGGATTTAGGATGACGCACAAATATAGTGGCTTGTAAGGCTGTGAAGACATTCTAATATCAGTTTCTAAGACAAACAATGGTTTCTGTTCTATAAATTGTTATGGAAAACCAGATTTCTAATATTAATATATAGTGATTAAGCATGTATGGTTTCTTGTGAAATAGCTTCACATTTCTTTCAGTTAAAGAAAGTATATGACTGACTTCCACCATATCTGCTTTCTGCCTTTTTCATCATAAACTAAACAAGCCTCAGATCCAGTCTTATTTGTGGCATATTTTTTTCTGAGCCCAAGTTAGAAAATTATGAAATTAATTTTCTAAGGACATGGAAACACACCACTTGAATATCAAACATATCTAGGCGTACAGTGATATTTGTCCTTAGAGGGAGTGGGATAATACAATTATACAAATTATTTTAGTGGAAAGAAAACAGGAAGAATTATGAAATAGTATACATAAAGAATTTAAATACCAAAATTACATGTCTTAAATTTGTATCACTACTGCTTGCAGTGATCTGTCAAACACTGTACCAAATCTACAGTTCTCTGCATCAAAACCAATTTTGATTGGATTTGTGTTAACTTAGTATTCAGTAAAAATTTAAAGAAACCAAGTACATATTTAATTACTTACGATATTCTAATTGTGACATTTCCTTCATCCATGCACTGTGATAAACTACCTCAAATTCCACCAACACATATGCAAGTTTGTTGTATGATTGAACAACCGCTTTACCTTCTGGACTTGTCAAGATATTTGAATTTTTCTATTAAAAAACAGTACATTCAAATTAAAACTACATCCAAAAAACCCCATACCACTTGGGTTTTTCTCAATTTAATTATTGACTATACATACTCTAAGTTAATACTATGAATTATACTTACAGAGTTCTTAAAAACTGTATCTAGCATTTATGATTCAAATTTATAGGACAATAAAGTCAGTAACAACTTGTAAGGAATAGATACTAAATATTTAACACCAGTAAGAGCAATTACTCTATTACACTATGATAAATACATGTAATTCACAGTGAAACGGATGGCCAGTTCTACTCAAAATTGAATAACTAGAAATGTATTTTAAAAGTTTCCTTTTTTAATCAGTAATTATATTTATGCTTGTTTTCTTTGGAGCAGATTTAGATGATTCATATTCACATCTGAGGGAATCAGGAAAGCACTGTGTGCAGTTCTGGGCCCCATAGATTAAGAAGCTCCTTGAATACATTCAGAGAAGGGCAACAAAGCAGGTATAAGGGCTGGAAGGAATAAGGAAGCTGCTGAGGACTTTGAGCTTGTCTGGAGAAAAGGAGGCTGAGGGAGACCTCATTGCTCTCTACAGCTCTATGAGGAGAAGAGGAGAGGGAGGTGCTGAGCTCTTTTCCCTGGGATGCATGTATGGGAAATGCCCAAAGCTGTGTTAGGGGAGGTTCAGGCTGGACATTAGAAAGCATTTCTTTATTGAGAGGATCATCAAACACTGGACCAGATTCCCCAGAGAGGTGGTCAATACCCCAAGCCTGTCAGTGTTTTAGAGGTTTTTGAACAATGCCCTTAATAGTATGCTTTAACTTTTGGTTAGCCCTGAATGGGCAAGGCAGTTGGACTAGACGGTCATTGTAGATCCCTTCCAGCTGAAATATTCTATTCTTTTCTATTCTACTCTTACATCTTGTATCTACAGCAACGGTTACGGCAGAGCAGTCTTCCCATACAAATAAACATGTTGCCTAGCATACAACAACAGACATCATCATAGCCAGAAATGTTATAATCACTCTGCTGAAGTAAGTCAGTTCAGTGTTACACAAAACCCTTAATTTTCCTCACATCAACTTACATGGAAATAGTTGATCGGTTCATTTATCCTTCTGAATAGCTGTCTCACCCACAGTATCTTTCCTGCAATAGGTGGCATGTTTCGAGCCAGAGGAGGGTCATTTTTCTGGCTTTGGTAAAGCTACAGTAAGAACAACATCATTAAACACATGGATTTAAAAAATCTTTTGAAATGATAATTGTTTTCTCTGGTACCACAATTTCTTTCTCCTCCCAAACAGATTAAATCTGTGTGGAGGCACTCAGCGGTGCTTACTTGCTACACTTCTGAGATGGATGCATTGATATCACTGCCTGCCTTCATTATCTCAGGCTGGTTTTCAGTTGTGCTTACTTACGCCAGAGCTCTAAGTACACCAGGAGGCACTGCAGACCTAGGAGCCAGTACTCAAGACCAAGCCTGAGAGCTGCAGCTATGTGACTTTGGAGCCAGCTGCTGTGAAAGCCTGCTGCTTAAGGAAGTGTTGGGAGAACCTTTGTGGGGCTTTTCCTCCTTTGCCTTGGAAATGGCCTCAAGAGAGGCCTAAGCTATACTGTTAACTGAGAGTTTGCCCTGAATAGAAATGTCAGCATTATTCTTCAGTCACATACATCTGACTATTAGCTAACATTAAAGGAGCTAGACTCAATGATTCTTGTGGGTGTCTTCCACATCAGGATGATCTAGGATTCTATGAGATGCACTTTTCTACTAACTTCTAATCAATATGCATGTAGATGCCTCTGGGTAAGCAGCCCATGCTTTTACTTGTGCCCAAAATGAGAAAAAAAAGAAAAAAAAGGGTCCTGCTCACTGAATGGCTGCCTTTGAGTAAAAGAAAGTTGGCCTAAAATGATCACATATGCATTGACAAATTATTCAATCCCTTTAGAACCACTATTGCAGTGGCAGGAGCAACTTTTGATTAGAAATAACTTGCTTGGCAAAGAAAAAGCAATTTCAATAACACCTAATAAATAGTTAGAGCTAGTCAGTGTAATTGAAACATATTCTTCAACAGAAGAAAGCAGTATTTTTATTCAATTTTTATTCACCCAACTTCTGGCATGAAAACTCATGGTGTGACAACACAGACTCTGTGATGGCACAATTTCTTCAGCTAGTGGCATGCCTTCTTAACCCTACACTGTCTCCTGCACAGTCCCAACAAGAGGAATCCAAATAGTTTCACAGTGAACTTAAGAGAGGAACCGACCTGGATGAAACCCTCTCAGAAAATGTACCTTTTTTTTTTCCTGGGAAAAAAACAGCCAGTGGTAGGCTGCATGATCTTTTGAGCAGGCAGTGTTACTGAAAATATGTTCATCAAATTTAGCCAATAATTACAGGACCAGAAAGCGCTATATAATATGTATAGATAGGCAAAGGACACTGTAAAGAGTGGTGCAGAGCAGCTTTGCTAGGCTACAGTTTTAAGAGACTGTTTGGGGGAATCATTGCAGAGTTTATAGACATTGGGATCCTCATGTCAATTGTGTCATTGATCTCACAAAATGTAAACATTTCAAAAAAAATTTCATTGGTTTGGTTTTCCAGATTCCCATTTTACTCACTGAAGAAAATGGCCATTTGGAGGAAATTATTTAAATCTTCAGATTAACTGACTCTAGAATACTTCTTTCTTGTTTGAGTAGAAAGGGAGTTCGGATATCTAGTCCCGATGCAGGTGTTTATTTTACAGACAAATAAAAACGGGTTTGATGAATTCTTCTCTAAAAGATTACAGCTAAGTGATGTGAACAGTCCCCAGAAGTTAATTTTTATTTATCCTACAGTCATGGTACACCACATAAATCATGAAAAATTACTTTATAGTGAACATAAATGCAATTTGACTTAATTTCACATGTATCTTGTGCTGTCACAGCATTCGATAATAGGAACTTATAAATGCAAATTAACAGTAGAGGCCTCATACAACAAAAAAACTGAAAGGTACATGAAAGTAACATACACAGCCAGTAGAGAACAGGCTTATTAAAATGCAATTGATGAAGGACTAACAGAAAAGAATTTGATTTAAAAGGTAAAATTGTGATGGCATATTTGTCTTCAAGAGCATGTTTATTGTAGCACCCACACACTAAGGTCTGTTTTCTGCAACAGGAAAGTAGAAGTGTGATAAATTGAGCTTTGATAGCAAAACAGGCAGAATAAATAAAAATTCATATTAAAATACTTGCTGCTATTTTAACATGATGTTTACAATTTATTGAAAAGAAATTAAATACCTTTTTAGTAGTTTCAAGTTCGGCTACATAATGTTGAAGAATACAACCAACTGTACGAACTGTTTCTTCTTGAAGGCATGACATATTCAGATTTTGAAACCTGTATTAAAAATTAGTACCCAAAATGACATTCCTAAAACACAAATATTTTTTAAAATTTATTTTGGGATATATGAACATTACGTAAAGTGAAAGAAGCACAAATCTAGGAAATGCTTCTGAATCTGAAAAATGTTTTTACTTTGAGTAAGTTTAAGCAAGTTGAAAATTTCTGCCTTGCTGGGTATTTTTGTTGTTGTTGCATTATTTTTAGTTTTTATCCTTTAGTGTCCTCTCATATATACAAAATGATCTAATGAAATTACGAAACAGAATATATTGATTCACACAGGAAAGCTAAAATATATATTTTATAATTGTTAAGTGGTTCAGAATATCAGCAATGAAAAAAATGTTGATTAACACCTTTGCTCTAAAATTAGCTGTGTTATTTAAATTGTGTTGATCAGGAATTTGAAGTTACTTTAAAATATTTTAAAACATAGTTGCCAATACCTTTGAAGTAACTGAAGTGAGTTCTGTGCAGACAAAATTCTCCCAAAACAGGTACGCATAAATGTCTGTATCTGTGTCTAAAGAATATATAATTTAGAATGGTTTTCCTGGTCATAGAATACTATTTTGATGCCTGATATTTTCTTAATATAGTAGCATTTGAAATTTTTACTGTTTAAAGCACAAAATAGCAGCCTTCATTTGTCCATCCTTAATATAATTAATGAATAGCTAGTTTCAGTCAAATAATCTCTTAAAATGTCATATAATTCAATTCTATGAAAGAAATCAGTTGCAACTTCGTTCTGCCCAAAATCTAACCATGTTTCTCCAGGCTAATAAATGACATCAGTGTAGATTATTTTCTCAAGTCTCATATTTTTTTTATTTTGGCTGCAGAGTGAAAATCATCAGTGAGAACTGTTTGATACATTTAACACCTTTCTTTGAACAGAGGAGAAAGACTGGAAAAAGCCTCTCTCCAGACAAACACAAACTCCATGCTCTTTGAAAGAACCACAGTGTAGGCTATTCACAATCCAGTGTCACTGACACTCAGTTTGATACTGAGCAAGCAGTGATGAGATTCTTCCCCAAGTAAATTATAGGTAGCAACACTACTTACCTCTAAACGTTCAACTTCTGTCATGAATTTCACAAAATCCACATCAAATTCTGTGTTTTGTTGATCGAGGACATCATATTGTTTCTTTTGAAATATGTGAAAGATATTTTTGAATTTTACTGCCATAATATCTATACCTTCAATTGCACACAGACTCAGCGCACTAAAAGT
The DNA here is from genome assembly GCA_013396655.1 of Campylorhamphus procurvoides. NCBI lineage: Eukaryota > Metazoa > Chordata > Aves > Passeriformes > Dendrocolaptidae > Campylorhamphus > Campylorhamphus procurvoides. The sequence goes on from WBMV01002640.1 coordinate 221,172, forward strand.
CTTTTCAACAGCTATCATCTCTGTAATCTGAAATACAGACATTATATTTATTGTTATAACAAATTATTTGTTCCTTCCTCTATAAAATAAAACCTGAGTAAAATAAAATAAGCACCAGCTACTTCTCTAACTGCTGCATTTGAAGAAGTGTCTTTTCTGAGCTTCTGGGTCAAGTATCTTCAATAAAGCATCACTAATACAGTTTTCAACATCAGTTCTCACCACAGCCCAACACAAAGTAAAATAATAACTGCTTTTCATTATGGTAGAGGGTCTCTTTTTTATATTTGCCTGCTAGATTCAATAGGGTAATATGGAAAAAGAGTTAAAACATGACGTATGCATACTGATGACACAGAGATATTTTAAAGAATAAAAAAACCCATCCTACATATTAGTATGTATATTGTATGATGAAGAAATACATCAGAGACTCACAGAATTCCTACCCTGTGATAACTGCCCCATTATTGTCTTATCCTTTGTCTGACCTTATTCCGCACTAAGAAGAACCTATTACATTTCCCACACAAACTCTATCAATGCTAGTTTAAAATTTCTTCATTGGGTTACTAAGCTGGATGTTAAGACCACACCAAGCAGCAGAATGGAGAAGAATTGTATTTAGCAGTGACAGGCATTTTTAATGTCTTAGGACACCATTCAAAAAAGCAAAGATGTTTTATTTTTCACATAATTTTAAACCTCCTACAACAATTATCTAAGTCTAGATAATTAGCTTATTTCTCTCCTCACTAACAGAGAAAAATTGGTAAGTTCAGAAGACAACTGTGAGGTAATTGCCTAAAGTATTGGGCTGACTCTGTGGAAGTGCCCAATTTCTCTCAATAACGAGTTACAAACTCCTTTACAGGATCATTAAGAGCATGTACACTGACAAGTATCCACTTTGTAAACTGCCCTTTGGAGAGGCACTTCTTTACCAATAATAACAGCATAAATATACTCACTTTTTCTAATCTCCTACAAAAAGCTTCAGATCTTCCAAAAATGTACATTTCTGATACTTCAAATGCCTTTTCTCCTAGAGTTTCCAAAATCTCTTGCTTAGTTTTACAAAAGCATTTCTTATATTCTTTCAACAGACACATGCAGTTCTAAAAAGTGAAGAAATAAATACCATACTCATTATGCTATGCTTATGACTGACTAGAGAACTAAAACCTACTGCCATTGCAAAGTGGTTAATTATCACTGAATTGGGTTCCAGTCAACAAGCAGTAACATCGTACATACAGTGGTTTTCACTCAATATCTGTAGCAAATGTTTGCAACATATGCTGAACATACAACAGTATCATACAGTGAAAGATGAAACACGGGGAAATGAATCACCAAAAAAAAGAACAGGAAAGTTTTGGTTCCTGTTAAAGCAAGTAGCGATTTAGAGGCCAGTGAAGAGCAGATGACTCCTGCACTAAAGGAGCCATTTGGAGATGTCCAAATGAACAGAATGAAAAAGAAAAACCATTATTTTAATTAAGAATGGTCAGACTGTCCTCTGGATAATGACAGAATTTGGCATAACAGAGTAGTCTGTTTGGAGCTCTCAGAGGACTTAAAAGAAACTGGTTATACAAATCAGTGTATGTTAACAAGTCTGAATTAAAGGGATGTTGAAGAATCAGTTGATTATTGTTAAGACCTGACTCTGAGACAGGGTAACTGAGATTCTTGTTTATAGATCCTTTAGGGTGCCTCAGAGTGAAACAACACTGAATGGTCAGTGCAAATATGAGGCAGATTTATTCTGAAAAAAATTTGGTTGCAGTGAAAAGGAAGTATGCAGCCTTTCCAGTTCCTTTCTATAAAAATATCACAAAGAAAATATATAAGGAAAAGAAAGAAAGAGAAGGAAATTACAAGAGTAGATAGTGGAGAGGAAAGATATCACCATCCGTGGATCCAGCAATGAGACTTGATCATTGCAGTTTCAGTGCCCGTGGCCAGGGTGATGGTTGCAGTCTTGATCCTTTGGGGGTGGGGGTCCCCACAACAAAGAGTTCTTTACTTAATTCACTAAGACCTTATCAGATATAAAAATTATGACTGATGAGAAATGTAAAGTCTGTAGTCACTGGAATACAAATTTTTCTGCCAGACCTTGAAAAACAGAAAGCAGATCTTATTACAATATACTAGAAGTCACCAGGCTGTCTGAATATGTAGGCATATATATAATAATTGGCTATGAATTAGAGGAAATGAGAAAAGGTCCTTAGTGAAAGCAATGTTCAGATCTTCAGAAATATACAGACACTAGCATGAAGACTGATCAATATGGTTAGAAACTGGGTTTATATTTCTCTCACGGAATAATGAGGGCTTGTCAGCTGTACAACAGTCAAAAGATTGCCTCAATGAAATAGATGAATTATTAGAATCATATCATTCTGTCAGTCAGGAGATATATATTTAAATAAGTTTTCTTTTTTACCTCTGGACCTAATTTTTAAAGGACTATGAAATTCTATGCCTTTTTGGGCATAGATAGGGACTTAGTAGCTGAGAAGTGATAAACAAGAAGGTGAAAACAAAGTCAGCACTGGCAAACAGTAAACCAATAGCTGCACATGTTTTGCCATGGCACACTGCATGCTCTTGATTTGTTCTTAATAGGTCACCATCAGATGAAGAAGACGAAGACTACCTTAGCACTGAACTTTCATAATATGAAAAGTAAATCTTGTACTGAAAGGAACTACTGTAACTAAGTCATGGTCTATTCAAATACCAGGTTCTGCATGGCAAAAGATGGTACCATACCAGAGGTATCCCCTTTTCCTCAAGAGGGAAGAATGTGGATCAGACAGGATGAAAAAACTTCTTGGTTGCACATATGGTGAAGATGCCAATTCCAAGGTCGGTGACAGACCACACTGATAAAGATGAGGCCATTCTAATTTCAACAATGCCAATGGGCTAAGAATTAGGAAAATATTCAAAGCAGCATAAAATGAAAATGCAGAGAAGTGTGATGCACTTCATACATATTGATACAGACTCCCTTGTGATATAAATAGGTGATCAATAGGTTTCATAGGTAAATAATAAAACACCAAACTACAAACCTCAATTTTTTCAGTGATTGTTGATGTCTCCTGATCCCAGACTTGAGACAAGCCACTATCTGTAATATATGCTTTACATGTCATAACCATTTGATTTGTAACCTAGGCCAGACAAAAAAAACCAACAAAGTAAGTCTCAAGCTTCCCAGGAAATTTTTGTTTCACAAAATGTAACAAAATTCTCACATGCATGTATTAGTACTATCAGATTTTGAGTAAATTTCACCTGTGGGAATAATAGCGGTTAAATAATATATGCAATATGCATAACAAATACCCTATAAAACCCCTGAGAACACTCACAGAAGTACATTTAAGTTCCAGGACATACTTGTAAGTCCTCCAAGTTCAGCACTACATATGCATAAACACAGAACGTCTTCAATCATAATTCAAAGACAAAAAGAATTTATTTAATTCCAGCTATTCTTCCCCTACATTACCTTGCAGCATGTGCATACTTATTTAAAGACTGCCCTGAAAGAATTTTCTATCCTAGCGGTATGTGCTACCATGGCCATTAAAAGGTGAAAACATTCTTCTACTTCTCAACCATAAAAATCCAAAGTTAGCAATGATACAAAGAAAGGGAAGAGTGTGTGCAGATACAGAAGACATATCACAGAGAACAGCTACAGTATATAACTGTTTTGTCAATTGCTGAACCAAGAATAACAACAAAATTCCTTCCAGAAGGCAAGTCTGTAATCCAAGTTTAATTCTCTCCTGATCAACAGAGTTCTCTTCCTTTCCCATTAAGACCTCCACTACTTATTATAATTTTTTAACAAATGTTCTACTGATTATAAAAAAATCATTTTTCTTCTGAAAAATCACATAATTTTTATAATTTTTTGCTTAATATAGTTACCTTTATAAGCAATGATGTCATTCTCTCAGAAGTATTGTAATATCTTGAAACACCATGAATCATTTTTATAGCCTTTATCAAGTCTGGTATTCGATGTGTCATTGATACCTTAATGCAGAGTTTTGAGAAAAAATTTACTTTCTTACTCTTAGCAACTATATTTGTATTCTATTGACAATTTCTAAACCACATTTTTCCCTACATCACATTAATCAATCTATAAAATGTCACGGCAGCTTAACAAAAGGTTTCTTGTAAAAAAACCCTAACCATGCTCAATAATTTTTCAAACCTCAACTAATAAGAACAATAAAATATTTGATCAGTTGGTAAGAAATCAGATTAAAGGTATAATAAAATATGAATAATTGTAATATGCTCTTTTGATGAAGAAAATTGAATGCAGACTCAAAAAGTATGGGTTGCATTTTTTTGGCACAATAGGAAGTATTTTTCTAGCAGATGACAGCTGCTGTCTGTGATGAATGCTTTTTTCCCCTTCAGGTAGAGCTGCTAAATATATTTATGCAATTTCATTGTGATAACAATCTTCACAAAAAATGTTTAATTCAGATATTTCATAAAACTCACGCAATAATTGTCCCAATGTTAGTTTCATTAACAAATGTTTAATTCATTCAACCATCATATGGAACATCTAAATCTTTCACATATTTTGTGTAATCACTGTTCATGGCATTAAAATCATACTGTGGCATTACAAGTACTCTGCAACTCAATCACTTCCAAAGTATTTTAAAAATAAAAACACAAAACAAACCAAAAAAAACAACAGAAGAAACGTAAACAATTATAATCCATTAACATTATCTTGTCAAATAGCAATTCATAACACCAAGAAAAAGGAATTTTGGCCACCACCCCTCAATGGAGAAATCAAGCTCCTGGAACTAACTTTGGGCTGCAAACTCAAAGGGAACTCATAGTATGGGTAGACATAGCAGGCATTCACATTCAGCAAGAGTGTGAAAGAAATGCTACATAGTATGAAAACAATCATCTGTGTCCACGTTGTTCATCACCACCACCATCCCTGAAACTGAATCAGGAGACTCTGAATCTATCCGTTTGCTTTTTCAATCCTTGACAAAAAGTAAAACCCTGAATACAGAACTGTACAGAAATTTCTCTGATTCAAAGCCTTAAGTTAAATGCTCAGTCTGAATTTTCATATATTAACCCAGTTCAGTTACAAATCTCACCATGCAATACTGCACACAATAAATGCCATTTTTTTATGATACACACACCAAGTACCACATTAAAATTGCATGTACTCCATTCCTCATTCACTAATACATAGAGCAGTTTTCCATAACAGTTATTGAATTCAACTCAATAAAGACTGAAGTTCTTTTTAAAATAGGGTATATTTAGCTTGGATATAATTGCTTTTAAGATGACAACCATAGGAAATCCTCCCTAAATTAACTTGATCTGTGAAAAATGTTCAAAGACATTAAACAGAAATTTGGATATATCCAAATTATTCCAGATTAAACAAAGAACAATAGTTAACTATCTTGTATTAGTAAAATGAAACTCTTCAATGGGTTTCCACACACAAATGTCTGTCTTTGGTTAAGAAAAAGAATTTTGTTATCATAATGCCTACGAAGTAGCTAATCATTATGGACTGGTACCTGGCTCCCTCTAGTGACACCTTGAAGAGATGAAGATAAACAGCTTAGTAAAACAGTTTATCGTACTTCTCTCTTATACTATTCCATGCAATGCCAGCTCTGTATCATATATTATCAGTCTTTTTGCTTCCCCTCAGTTAAAACTTCATAGTAGGATCCTAAGCTGCCAGAGATTCCCAAGAAATGCAACACTTCCCGACACAGGACAAGAGGCATGTAGGACCAAAACAGGAAGGACTTCAAAACAAAAGAGCACTATTTTTCTAGAGTATTTCCTCCTATTCTGCAACAATCATTATGAAAACACACCTGTTATAATAATTAATAGTTCTTAGACCTAATGACTAATATCTTGAACTAAGTTTGAATAGTGTACATTTACAACTAATTATTTAAATTCGGACTAACCGGTACTTCTGCAAATAGAAGTGGCTAATACTGCATTTGATATCAGAACATTATTTTACCCATTTAGAACCCCATTAGGTGTCATTATTCTCTATAAAACTGAAATTTTGGTACTTTGGTTTCAGCCACATGATCATTCATAGACACATGGAATTTTTGGTAGAAGACATACTTTGAGATTCTTGTATTATAAAATATGTACCTTGTTTAACTGCTTTTAAAAATAATATTGACAGCAGGACTGACTTATTAGGCAATCATATGTATTTATGTGTATAGATTAAATACATATTTTAAAATACTATATTTTATGTAATATACAAAATAAACTAACACTTCAACATTTAGCTTGATAGTCATTTAGAAAAAAATCAGAAAAATAAAAATGTAAGTCAAAAAATAACACTTTTAAGCAAATACAAGGAAGATTTTATTTTGCTCTGGGCATTTTATGTAAATACCTAAACCATGCTTAAAGAATGATGAAAGGCATACTTACAACATCAGTGATATAAAGTGGCTGGCAAACTTTTTCAAGGGTGTGTAAGTATTTCACATTATCCTTTGATTCATTTGCTGCATCTGTGATTCTGGCATCTAACTCTTGCCACGTCTAGAGGGAAAACGGTACTGTAAAACCTTCATACAGAGTGAACTATTTCTTTAACTTGCACTTATTTGCCCAAAGTAAACCTTGCTAAATGAATTTTTATAAGACACTGTCAAAGCAAGCAACAAAAGTTATTTTATTCTATTTCTTATATGTATAATTTATTTTATGATAATTTTTGGTTGTATCTCTGAAATGTCCTGTTCTTTGTCTTAATACCTTAAACACACTAGCATTTAGTAAATTTTACTCTTTTAATTCTCCTCAGCAAATCTCTTTTAGATGCAATGAAAAAAACCTGAAAACATAAGCTTTGCATACCATAGTAAAAAACAACATAAAAAGGAAAAAACAATTACCTTTAGTACTTTAGAATGTCCAACTCTCAGAACATTAAGGACGGTCTTACAGTTTTGTCCTTTGATCTGCTCGATAATAAAGTTCAGTTTAGCAGAAATATATTTCCAGTGCTCCAGTTCAACCTCTGGACCTATTTCATTAGATTCTCTCCTTATCTGCCTGCTCTCAAGCAGAACCTGCAACCAATTTAAAAAAAAAATAAATCAATTAAAAAATCAAATGTCTCCTACAGAGAATAGACAAGTCATTATAAAGAAGAAACACTCTTGAGGATACTCACTTAAAAAGGAAAAAGCTTGCAGTTACCGACACATGAAAATGATTCCCCTTTGGAAAAGCATCCTAAGTTTGAATTGCACTTAATCATATTCTTAAACAGAAACAAAGGGGATTAAGACACATGTTCAAGTCCTGTCATAAACTGGGTGAATATCAGCATATACCCACATTTCTCCCTTTAATCAGAATCTATGGATTCAAATGCATCAAATGTAACTTCACTTGTAAAAAACTTCAAGAGGTACTTTAATAGAAGTATTAAATATCAGTCATAAATATACCCATTTGTATGTTGATAAACATGCAGACAGCTCTTTTTACATGTCTTTTACATTTTTATTCCTGAGAGCTAAACAAACTAAACATATTATGCCTTACAAATAGAGTATGCCTCAATCTACACAGATTCTGTATTTTGACAAAGGAAGCTGTGTTTTTCTTGGAAGTTTCAGACACTAATTTCTCGGGTAACTTGAGACCTTGCCATGCAATACTTACACAGGATAAAAAATGCACTGCTGGGCCTGGTCAAATATCTTTCTAAGAGTAGCATCTCACACCATGAGTGGCAGCAGAAACTTCACAGGGAATGTAGTTAGGTATGTTCTATTTACATATGTGAACCCTCACCAGTGTTATTACTCCTGCATCCTTCTATTCTCGTTTTCTTACTATTTGTGTCTTGACTGTTTAGAAACTTACTCTTGCTAGACTGTAAGTTCCTAGGGATAAGGGCTGTCTGCTTAACTTCACTTGTGCATAGAAGCAAAGCACTCGTCTTAACTCACGTGGAGAAGCAGCTGAATCTTTTGGCTGACTACAGGCAAGTCTCATATCTAATTTATAAAAACCTATCCATATTAATGCTGAATAGACATGTTAAAACAACAACTTACATGTTCAATTTGTTTATACCATATCATAAGCACTTCCTCGAGCTGGTGAAGCATGTCGTAATTTTCAGCCGCTGCAGCTATTTTCTCAAAGGACTTGAGTTCAGAAAAATTGATGTAATCTATTTTTTTCAACTCAACAGTTCCTTCAATGCTTGCTGCAGCACCTGAAAAAGGCAATTACAATATAAAACCATTTAAGACTTTAAAATAAATTTCTAACAGTCTAAGCAATTTAAATTTCAAAATATGTCTCTACTCAGTGTTGTTTCAATATAATAGTCAGTGCACTGTATTCACATAAAGCAGAAAATTCTGATTTAAAATTCAGCAATCCTCCTTAAAAGCAACATATCACTATTTCCTCAAGAAAATAATCTACCCATGTATTTATTATGGAAGAAATTGATAATTGTATTTTTCCTTGCAGAATGTCACAAGATTCTTATCTATGTTCTAGTCCCTTTAAATGGAAACCCTTAAGCAGATTTGCTCTAGTATGTTTCCTAAATGCAATGCTTACCTTCTAAAAATGAAAGGTATCTGTTAATTGTTTCCACAAAATTTTGTTTGTCTTTTATAAGATCTTTGGTGTCATTCAAAGAACCCCAGTTACTTGTTGTGAGAATAGCGGGGAGAAAAACCTTTTCTATCATATTTTTAACACCACGTAGAAGTCCTTCAGAGGCATCAAAAACACCAAAGAAGATATCCTGCATTGTAATAAAATGATTGTTAGTAATGCAGTACCTTAATCTAGAAACAGTATTATAAGCTCAGTGCATTTTTATAAAAGTACTCCAATATGCCAATTAAAACTTTAAGGAGAGAAAATATTTTAAAAATACACCTCTAGTGTGTCCATTAGACACTGTTCTCATTATAAAAAGGAAGTCAATAATGATTCATTGCAATTTTAAAAGGTTGTCATGTTATGCTTTTGTAACTTCAGTTATTTCCCTGTCATACAGAGAGTTTGGACATTTCTAAATAGTAGATTAATGTCTCCACCTACAATTGGCTACTAATTCATGAAATAAAAGTAGCAAAAAACACTCTAAATGTTCACATCTGAAATTGTATTAAAAGCAATTATCTGACTGAATGCATATTGCTTTGGATGAGATGAAATTTTTTCCTACTCTCCAAAACTAAACTCTAAGTTCTGACAGTTTTCAATATTCCAGTATTTTAAATGTCCTTCAAATAAGCAAGTATTAACATTCATGCCACAATCTTCCTAGAACATAAATTTCCTTTCCTTATCACTCCTTATCACAGTATTTGGAATGAAATGGGACAGAATTTGATGCAAAAGCAATATTTATGACCAATACTGAGACTCCTGATAAAGACACACCTTTTATCTTACTTCTGATAGTGATTTCCTCTTTCACCTTTTTAGCTCTCCAAAGGAATGGAATATTTGAATATACAATATAAAATAAATATATGAATAATGGATTTTTTGTTTTAAGAGTTGCAAAGAATATTAATTCAAGATACATATGCAGAACTGTTTCTTTGCAATTTAAAATCCCTTGAGCACTACCTGAGGATTAAAATGTGTAGATATAAACAAGAATGAAGCCTACACTTACCTAAGAATTTGCCTTGTAAAGCAGAAAAACTCATGCTACCTAATTTATGTGGGATAAATGTGTATTTTGCACATTCAAAGACACAGAACAGAAAGGTAAAGGAAAACTTTTTGTCTCCTGGTATTTGCAATGAAATCTTCTGTGTGTCTTTGTACTTTATAGGGATTTTCATCATAACTAAAATGTACCTAGTGGCTTTAACTGCTTCAAAAGCATCAGGGAGAATAAGAAATTAATCTAAATACTGACTTCTTTAACAAGAATCCACTAAGACATTAAAATCACAAGCTATCCTGAGTATTTGCTGAAGCAATACAGCTATTCATTGGCCACCCAAAATGGAGAGCAAACTGTGTGATAAAGCTTAACATTCAAAAAATGCAGTTCCCATTAATTTTAGTTATGTGACAACAGTGAAAAAAATAATCAAACAAAGAATAGCTACTTTTAAAGCTTTTAGTTTTTAAAATATATGCGAGAATACCTCATGCATAGTTTTTTCATTTATGGCGCTGTCATTCTTACAACGAACGAAAAATAAGCATTGTCCTACAATTTTGTCTGGTGTCTTGTCCACATAAAATTGCATCATTTTACTTCCTTTTGCAGCACCTGGAATTACCCGACCGCACTCTGAAAAGGAATGTCATAGGCGTCACTCTTTTAAAGAGTCAGGGTATTATAAAATGCTTAAAAGCAATGTAGGAAAACAAAACTGAACATATTAATTTTTTTTTTTCTTCTTTTGTAAGAACAAAAACCAGCAGAGTTTGTGACTGTAATTAACCACACCATTAGAAATGTACACCAAACATATACCATATATTTTACAAAGCTATTTTGGCACACTGTACTGCACTAAAAAGCTGATTTGCTCAGGCTCATAATTCTGGAATAATTTGCTGGTGGAATTTGCATTCATCCTATCAAACAAGATGTCAGGTTTCCGTGAGAAAACAGAGACTATCAGATACACTCAGGTCCTCTGTGGATATAATCCTAAGCAATTTGACAGTTTAATATAAATAGGTAAGGGAACAGCATATGCAGTGATTAGATAATCATTAGGGATTTCAGACGTCACATCCTAATTCTCTCTCAAGCTTGTGAAAACTGAAAAATTTCAAAAATTTATAGTAAATGTCAACTCAGACAGGTTTTATGAAAGTGCTTTCCAAGGAACTGGGGACAAAACTCCCAAATGAAAAAATTACAGCCAATTCAATATTTCAGGAGAATATTTTATAGCCTTCCTCCCAAGAATTGCTGAAATTGAGAATCTTTTTCTAAACAATTAGGCTTGAAACACACATTTAAAATATGAATTTTCAGTCCTTAGAGCAAAAAGTTGCAAAATTCTGAACAAGCAAAAGTAGATTTTATTCTGGGAAACATAAAAAAAACCCAAACAAAAAAACCCCCCAAAACCCCACAATAGAATGCATTATTACATCTGCCTGCATTAATATTGCTAAACATTTACCTATTCCTGGGGCATCTCCTTCTTGATAGAAAATTTTCAACGTTTTTTTCCCTCGCTTGGCAAAAAAAGAATCAAAGGCTTCCAACTGTAAAATCAAAAAGTAAATACTTGTTACTTAAAATATTTTTATATGCCTTTAGGACATGCAAAATTAATTTGACCACACTATTTTTAAAAGTTTTGTTGGCATGCAATGCATATTCTCAAATATTATGAGAAGATACAAAATAACATAATATATATTTCATATATTGCCACACACAGGTGGCCTAGCTCCTGGTAACTGTGCATCAAACTTTTATGGTCTTGTGCAGCAACACAGAGACATTGGAGGATATTCTGCCACTCAAAGAGATCTTTAAGTATCAACTTGAAGTTATTAGCTATAAGAGACAGAAATATACACAGCACATTTGGATGGCTTGACAATACCCTGCTATTGCTGACATACCCCCTAATATAAAATATTCATTCATATAAGAAGAGCAATATGACATGTGAGCATTTTGTTCTGGAGATGTGAACTGGCCACACTGGCTCCAAAACTTTTCCATGATGACAAAGACTTTGCTAACCTCTGGAAGGAGAATGAGATCACATCTGAGGGAGACCACACTGTCCCATAATTAGCTTGCTGTACCTGTCCATAAACTGGCCACCCTAAAACACTACAGCTTTCTAGATGTTCATTTTGATTTTGTCATGGTATATAAGGTGCTTTGGATAGTAAGGATGAAAAGCTTTGAAGCAAACATTGCTTGTATATGGATTGTCATTCTGAAGAACCTGCCTGAAATCACTGCTAGTTTCCAAAATCTGAATTTTCAAACTGTTCTAGACAATCTGTGTGTCCTGGTAAAACCAGGATATTGGATTTAACAGAAAGTGAACAAAGCTCTGAAAAGCACTGAAAGAAGGCACAGAGGTGATCAGAAGATACTGACTGATCTGGCCAAATTCCACCTTCTTTCACAGTCTCTGTAAGTATCTGCAAGGATGACTAATTCTGCAAGGTGTGACTGGGCACTCAAACCGCCCAACTGAAGGGCTCAGCCTTAGTCGTGAGACCTCCCCTTTCCTTCACATCAAAAAAAAGTGAGACATTTAGCAAGCAAGCATGTCTGGAGATACATCACCTTTTCAAGGACAAAGGATGCACTTCTAGGTGGGATATATTTCTTATGAGCACGTGGTGGGGGGAGGTTTCCCCAAAATAAACAAATATAAGACCCGAATCAGAACAGCAATAGGAATATGAGTGACACTCAGGTGAACAGAATTTAAACCCAATCTTCTGAGAAGACAACATTGTGTGAAAATAAAAGAAGTAAAAGAAAGCCAGCTCTAGAAATCAATTTCACTTTGGCTAATAGTAACACAGTTAAAACGGAAAAAAAATAAATATATATATATATATAAAAAAATCCCTATCCCCAAAATAGGGAAAGAAAAAGAAAATTGTTAAAGTACTGAAAGCACAATGAAAAAAAATTGGAAAAAAATCCACTACTACAAAAAGCACTCCAGCTTGTGAAAACAAGAAGGGAAAACTAACTTTTGGGATTGCATGGTTCTATACCAAAGTAAGATGTGAGCTGTCCCTGCAGCTACTCATCCTGCAAAAGCTTCTGGTTCAAGTCCATGTGATTCACACACTCACTGCATGAATACATATGCAGGCTAATGCTTTAAAGGGTAAAACCTAACTCATGGATGTAGAAGACATGATATGTATATGGTAATCTACTAAATAACAATTTGTTCAAGGACAATGTTGACACTGCCCCAACAGCCTAAACTGTTTATGAACAAACTAAAACTGTAAACGGGAAAATTTCCCACCACAAAAAGTTTTCAAATGGTCCTGGTGACAGCAAAAAACACCCACAAATTAAACAAAACAAACTAGAAATCCCATCAACTCCCCTCAAAACAAACAAATAAAAAACCAAACTAAAACCAAATTAAAACAAAGCCACAAGAACAATAAAAGTCTCAATTTCTCAAGTGTCTGGATTAATCAAACTTGATGTACAACAACAGTTTCACATGAAATCAGGCTGATTTAACACTATATTCCATTTAGCACCTGTAAAAAAGGGAAAACACTTGAAGCACCTCTATGTTGTGTATCACGAAAAAAAAACCAAACCCAAACCCCAGGACTGTTTAAGTGCATTTTATTTACATTTTACATATTAAACAAATGAAAATGAACAAATTTGGATTGGGACTAAAGCTGCCTTATAACTGAACAACTGAAGTTCTAACAACTGCATTGCTTGATCAAAGGAGATGTTATCTGGCTCGATTTTAAATGCTGAGTGAAATCCCTCTAACAGACAAAAATAACATGATGCAATTGGAGAAGTCAGGACTCATATCTTTTCACAACTAACTTTTCATAATCTCCTAAAACCACCATTTAATTAGTTGCTCCTGTTTGTTAAATCATTTTGAAACATTATGAAAGACAACACTAAAGACACACAAAGAATGACAGGTTTGGGATCTACTCACTCTACAAACTCACTTAATCCCATCTTTTAAACATTCAAAAATAAACAAAGCACTCAAAACTGTTATGATTTACCAGGTCTTTCCAAATGTTATTATAGTATTTAAATGGTGCAGGATCAATCATCCTTCTTATTACTAACAACCCTTCTAATTTACCAAATATTCCCATGAAGTTAGAGTTATACAGTTAGAATTTCAGTGAGAACTTGCTTAACAAATAAAAATGATCACCATTAGAACATAATAATGTCAGGCTGAGATGAATAAAATTTGTTGGAACCTGTAGATGTGACAAGAAACTCCTAAGTCACAATAACAGCAGTATTTATATTTTCCTTGAGATAAGAAAGATGAAAAAGCCACAATCAAAAACTTTGGGGATATTTGCAAATCTGCCAGGAAACTAAGCTAAAAGATTTAGTCAGGTATCCTTTTAGATGAGTTGTGTCTCTTAGTAACCACATTTTCTGGCAGAAACAATCAAAATTATGTATAACTATTCACATCAAAAGGTAATCTGCTACATATTTTAAGCAATAATTTAAATCTACAAGTATACAGAACAGACTCACCGAAGGGGTATCCAAAATCATTTCTTCCACAGTTGCCAAGTCTAAACCTAGCCCGGCACTGAGAACTTCAAATATGTATTTATATGAAGCATTAATTTGTGCTCTTCGACTTTCTCTTGCTTTTCTGTATTGAGCCTAAAACATTAAGCACATCTTTCAAACTAAAAGCACACTAAATGATCACAGCAATGATCTGCTATTTAACTCGCAATTAATGCTGAAATCCAGCCCCTTGTACTATACAACTACATAAAAGCCTTACTCTTTAAAAATATCTAAACTTCCAGAGGCTTACAGAAGAACAAATTAATAAGGATTATTATAAGATGTAAAGTCAAGTCTGAGGATATGTCAAGGAAAAACAAACATTAAAAATAATACTAACTAGATTTAAAGATATTTCTGTAACATTAACTGGTTTTATTTTTCACCATCAAAATTTGAATTTATTATATTAAGAGAGAAAGGTCAAAATATTCATTTAAAATAAAGTATCGGGAGTAGGTAAATATTTGCAGGAACTAAGCTGAGCAGAGTTTTGCTTTGAAGTAAATTATTTAGTTAACATCTCCTTCTTCCTTCCTCTATTACTTTAAAATAAAATCTTAGAATACTACAAAGATTGAAAACAAAGACTCACTTTTTACCAGAAATAATTTAGTAAAAGAGCCAAGTATAAGGAAAGCAAGAGAAAAACAAAACAAAGCAAAATCATAAAAACCTAACAATTAATATAAATTGGTTTTAATAATCTGAGAAAATAACTGGAAATTTATAACCTGTTTTGCTTTGGAACTTTGCAAGTTTGCAGCTCCACTAGGGCGGTGAAACCTGGACAAACTTTGACTTCCAAAAGAAAAAGATGCATGAGAAGAGGAAAAGCTTCCTGATCGTTGAGCAGGGTGAGTAGATCTGGTTCCAGCATCTTCTGATGTAATACGAGCAAGCGTAGAACCGGCGGGATTACGCCCAGAACTACTTGTGGAAGTAAGACTGCGTCCAGTATCTTCTCCAGTGTTTGAACTCTTTTTTGCCCCCTCCATTCTGAGATCTAAAAAAAAAAAAAAAAAAAAAAGTTTATAACAATCCAGACATTTCAAGACTACCTTTTCAAGAGACAGAAGCACCTCAAAATGGACTTCCCAGATATATAAATTTCATAGTCACATCAAGTCCTCTTCCAGTTCTTCCCAGACATCTACAAACATTTTATGATAGGTTACAAATGTCAAGCTGAAGACTGAAAACATTTTTTAAAAACAATTTATCATACACTTATGTTTTGTGCAGTGAAAACCTTCCTATATAATAAATACAGTTTAAAATATTAATACTTTCAATGCATATCTGATTACTGAGAAACAGATATGGTTTAGAATACAAATTACTTCTTTAAATTTTAGCTTCTAAAATATATAAGTAAATTCAGCAACTGATGTTACAGAAAGACTTGCATACATAGAAATTGCTATCCTACTCAGCATACTATTACAATAAGGATTAGAAGCACTATCAAGAAGTCCTTAGTAGTTCTTGTGAGGGCAGTCGACCACAAGTGTAACAGTGTTATATATTCTCTTAGGCACTCTTGCCTGATTCAGGAAATAAACAATCAAAGTGGAGGCTGACTTCAAAAGCAACACCTGGTGGTACACTACTAGCTCCTTATTTTTGTCCATCTAATAGGTGATGAAGTGGCCACTGTTATGTGGTCTTCAGAATGCAATCACCTGCTACAGAAAATGTTCATCTCTCTCTTGAAATAAAAATACTACTAAAAAATCCCACCCAAAACAAACTTAGGAAAGCCACTAAAAAAAAAATCTAAATTAACTATATTCCTTTCTTTTTCTTCTTCATGTTTCTATGACTGGTTATTTACCAGGTTGGCAGGGGTTCTTTCCTCCTTGATTATTCAACTCAGGCAGAATAGGTTGGACGTTAATTTCTTTGCCTTTTAACTGGTTCTCTTTTAGCTGATACCTTGCCCTAAAGCCCAAGATGAGGGAGGTGGAGTTCTTACAGCTTTCTCTAAAAAAAACCCCAAAAACAAAACACAAAGGCATCCTCCCTGGCTCTCTAAAATCTGTACTCAAGATGCCTGATGGCTCAGCTGGCATTTTCACTTTACAAAAACCTGCACGAATTCCAGCTGCTCACCTCTCCCGGCTGGAGCTTTTATGCCAAAAATACCCTTTCCTCCCCTCAAGGGTGCCCAAAACCTTGTCTACAGGCCCTATTCATCCAAAAAAAGTCGGTCTGGCTTCCAGCTCGCATCTTAGGAGGGCTGAAGAAGGGTGAGAGTAGGGAGCAAAGAAGCGGAGCATGGGGAATATAGCCTTTTGGCTCTCCTGGAGAGACAAGCTGCCTTAACCGGCACTTCTGCGGAGGAATGCACGGGGGGAGCCTCACCGACCTGGCCGGGGCGACGCCTCCTCCCCGGGGTCAGCGGAGCGGGGAGCGGCTCCGGGGGCAGCGGGGCGGCCCGTCCAAAGCCGCCGCTGCTCCCGCTGGTCCCTCTCCCCCCTCTCCCGGTGCGGGTCCGGGCACGGGCGGTGGGAGCACGAACAGCCCCGGGGGCGCGGGCAGCGGACACAACGCCCGCTGCGCTGCCCCGCGCACCACCGGCCCAAACTCCGCACCCCGCAACCCCCAGAGAAGATGAACTGCCGTCCTACCGCACACGTCTCGTGTACCTGCGTGCCGTGGGTCACCCCCTGCGCAAGGGGGGGATGTGTTAAATGCGCCTAGGGAAGTTACTTTGAGTAAAGGCAGACGGAATGATGCGCTGCGAGTGCTTTCCGCTCGATTATCAAAAGTTAATTCAGAATCCCACTCTCCCACCCACCCCTAGACTATTCAATACTGGTTTTCATGCTGAGGTTTTGAGTGAAATTCTTCTTTTTAAGGCTTGAAATGATTGTCTATTCTAAAGGTCGCTGCATAACTCCGAAGGGTGACAAACGCTACTTGGAATCTTTGACAGGGTCCCTGGAGGTGAAAGCAGAAGCTAACAGCTTGCCAACATCAAATCACAGAATTGGAATCAGTGAGGTCTGGGGGAAGCACAGCTGCTCATCTGGTCCAACCTCCCTGCTCAGGCAGGGTCACCCTAGAGCAGATGATGTGGGATTGCATGCAGGCAGTTCTTGAATATCTCCAGTCCGGGAGACTCCACAACCTCTCTGGGCAATCTGCTCCAGTGCTCCGTCACCTGCACAGTAAAGTTCTTTCTCATATTCAGGTGGTACTTCTTGTGCATCAGTTTCTGCCCGTTGCTCGGCACCACCGAGGGGAACCTGGCTCCATCCTCTTGGCACCCCCCGACCTTAGATATTTTAATTAAAACATTAATGAGGAACATAATTGAGTGCACCGTGTGTATGTTTGAGAACATGTCAAGGCCAGGATTCCCAACCAGCCTGATACCACCAGGATTTACAGAAGCATCACCAATGCCGATGGAGCTGGGTTACTGTGCCCCTGCCTGCCCAGGTGCCAGTGTGGTGACAGCTGGAGGGATGCATCGCCAGGTGAGCATGGGGGATCCACACCTTGATTCCACGTTTCAACCACAGTCAGGGAGGCTCCTTCCTGAATGTCCTTATGTAGTCCTGAACGTGGGATTCTTACCCAGCACCCATCGCTGATTCACACACCGAGATGAGGGATTTCTATTTTTTATTCTAGTTTGTGCGAAGTAGGGAACTAGGTTGTATCTCATGAAAGGCTGGCTCTGTGATCATCAAAACCTTATGCTATTTGTACATATCAGCGAACAAAGTCATCAGCATTCCTTTGTTCTGAATTATATACACCTTTTCTATCAATTAGTAGTTAGCCCCCTATTTGTTAGCTATAGCTCCCTCTTCTCATGCCTGTTAGTCCCCAGTGTGGTTCCTGCTTCCTCAGATGGGTTTCCATTTGAGTTTCCATGGACTTCCAGAACGAGTTTGGGGTCTGTTTTGAGAAGTTCAGTGGCTCGGTGGCCGCGATGGCCCCATTGTGGGCATCACCTTTCTCCCGGCCATTGCTCACTTTGCTGACCTCACCCCTGGTGGCTGTGGTACGCACAGCCCATTCCACCTCGGCGCCGCCTTCTCTTTGACGGAAAACAAAAACATCGGCCAAGCAAATTTAAAAAAAATTAAAAAATTGCAAGGTTTGATTCAAATCTCGAGGGGCTGGATATCACCTACGGGTCGAACAGACATAACCCAGACACGTCCACTCACCAACACCCCGCGGCCGACCCTGCGAGGAGGCGGTGACAGCACTGCGGGCGGGGCCGGGAGCAGCTCCGCCTTCCCGCCACCTCCTCCTTCCCTTCCTCCTCCTCCTCCTCCTGCTCCCGCTTCTCCCGTCCGGCCATGGCGGCCCCCACGGAGCTCGGTGGGCTCACGGACGAGGCCGCCTACGCCGCCTGCTCGGAGCCCGATGCCGGCACCAAGGTGGGGCGGCTGGCGGGGCCGCGGGGCTGCCCTCAGCCATAGGACGGGCGGGGGCTGGGAAGCGGTCGGGAAAGGGGTCGGGAAGGGGCCGGGAAGCGGTCGGGAAAGGGGTCGGGAAGGGGCCGGGAAGCGGTCGGGAAGGGGCCGGAAAGGGGTCGGGAAGGGGCCGGGAAGCGGTCGGGAAAGGGGTCGGGAAAGGGGTCGGGAAGGGGCCGGGAAGCGGTCGGGAAAGGGGTCGGGAAGGGGCCGGGAAAGGTGTCACGGAGCCGCCCGGCCGCGGTGTGAGGGCCGGGCCTCCCGAGCCCTCCGCGGCGTCCCTGAGCGGGCCCTTGGGCCAGAGCTGCAGCGAGAAAACACCCCAAACCCTTTTATTTTGCTATGAGGAGAATGTTTTAATTACATTTCAGTTACTCTACGTCTGTCCTCCCCTTACCTCTACCTACTGCGCTCCCGCTCATTTTTTATATGCTTAGTGGTTTGCAAGCCCCTGGTATTTAAAGTTACCCTATGGCTTCAAGAAAATATCCTTAACAGAGTTGCAGGCCGCTTTTGCTGCGGAGATATCGTCTGGCTTGACGGAAATTCAACACCTGTGCAATGAAATAATAAAAATAAAGAGTTCGGGAGTTCAGCTCTAAATTCAGTGTCTGCTGTGAGGCCCAGTATTAAATATTCACATCTGTTCTGCTTGTATGTGAAGTTGTTTCTGCGCTCTACAGCCTCATAAAAGAGTAATAAATACAAGGATGCTACTTTTTGATATCACTGATAATATATATTGAGTGAAACCAGTCATGGTTTTGTCAGGCATATTTATTTAACACAAATCTGTACGTATAGGATCAGGACAAAAAGTTTTGTTTACACTTAATGTAGTCCTCTGTTTATTAATTCTGAACCTGCTGGTTTTAGATTCATTGCTAACTGGCATTTGTTAATACACATAATTCAATTTTGGTTGATGTATAAATAATAAACCTTTCTTGCCCACAGGATTTTATGTTTCAGCAGACCATGTTAAGAGTAAAGGATCCTAAGAAATCATTGGATTTTTATACAAGGGTTCTTGGAATGACGTGAGTAGAAGTTGCATGCCACAATAAGACTGGGCTTTCCTCCTGTTTTGTTTTGTTTTTTATTTTGATTTAATTGTACTAATTGGTCTAACTACATAAACAATGCTGGCCTGTCAGCTGATGCGCATTGGACAGTCTGGCAGAGTCTCTGTGGACTCCCAACAGCACAGTTAATGCCTAAGCTGCAAATGAACCAATATTGGCCTTGATTAGAAATTTCTTTCTTTCTTAAATGGGTCATTCATTATCAGTGTACAGCTTGCTTACTTCCTCCTGCAGCTAACTGGCAACTGTTACGACAGTGCTTATAATCAGGAGTCATTGCTATAAATCTTGAAATTAAGTTTTCTGCTAGTTCTCAGAGGTGGCTTATGACCACCTCCAGTCATAAAAGAGCAAGCGAAAAGAGGGTGGGCACCAGGTCTAAACTCAGTCTTTTAAGAAGGTTTTGGGAGGCAGATGCCCTGCAGTAGTCTAATATGGGTTTATGCCGAGCCCCTTGGCGCTTTCTTGGTGTTTCATGTGAGTTATTTCAAAACAAGATTACACTGTTTTTAAACATCTTGAAATGAGTCCAGTAAAATAAACTACTTGCCCTGTAGTGAAAATAAAATTTAATACCTTGTAAGTTGAAAAAGAAATTAGATTCATTTTGCATCCCTACTTGTTCCAGTTAAAGGTTCTATGTAAAAATGTATGCCTCGAGTATTTTTTAGTTGATTAAATTGTCACATCTGAATTGGATTTTATCATTATAGCTAGGTGTGGAAATTGTAAGTGTACTTCATCTAAAGATATGTTTGCTGTGTTCTTAAACTTTGTCTAGTGCCAGTGAGCTCTCCAGCATAATTAAGTTTCAAAGAAGATCTTTTTATTCCTTAGTGAAATTTTAAGGTGGTTAAAGATTTTCCTGTGGAAATACAGACAAGTAACAGAGTGACAACCTCAAGGCTTGAGCCTTTATACTGACTTTGCTGTTTAGTTACAAGTAGTTTGGCTTTAAATATTTGATTATTTTAATTTTTGTAGGTTTGTAATGTGTTCTGGAGTGTTTTTATCTGATAGTTTAAAATTTAGCTATTCTAAAGCATGGATTACAGAAAGGCAAAAATTCACAGAAATAGCTCTTTGATAGCAAGAAGCATCTTGGATTATTTGCAAGCTACCTCATTACCCTTTTAAGGTACTGTTTCAAAATAATTGTTCCCATTTAGACTGCTTCAAAAATTTGACTTTCCTACCATGAAATTCTCACTCTATTTCCTGGGCTATGAAGATAAAAATGATATCCCGAAAGATAAAACTGAGAGAACACCTTGGACCTTCTCTAGAAAAGCTACACTTGAACTGACACAGTAAGTATTTATATAATAAGAGATGACATTAAGCCAACCATGATTAAACAATTGGATAAATGTAAATCCTGTTGGGTTGAATAAAAAAAAAAATAATCTTTACTATGGATACATATTCACTGTCATATAGCCTTAAAATATGGCTGAGATTGGATACTTGGAAAGCTTAATCTGCCTCACTTCAGAGCTCTTTCAAACTGCTAGGTGAATAGTGGTACATAAATATGAAACAGTACTTTCTATACTTTGAGTATACATGACACCTGGGTGGGAAATTTAGGAAAACTCAATCTGGTTAGACCTTTTCTGGATTCCCAAAAGATCCTAATAACATGTAACTATCACTTTTGGAATCTACAAAAGGGGTATTAAGTCAAAATATGCACTTCCTGTACACAGGACAATTTGGTTAATGCTACTAATCGTAGTAGTTGTGTGGAATCTCCCAAATCTCCCCATCTTAGCTCCAGGACCTCCTACCCTCACTTTTTGTTTCCCAGTGATGTATAGATAAATGCATCACTTTTTGTGCAGGAAAACCTTCTCTCTAACCTGAATGAGACAGGAATATTTCTGACTCATTCAAATGTGGAACCTGAATACTAGTGAAGGGCTGTGAACATGACTGGATTAGCCCCAAGCTTATCCCAAGAACCCATGACTGGGGAAAATCTTGGTAGATTAATGAATGCAGCCAACAGGTGAAATTTTCTGGTTTCTTAGGAGAAACAGCTTACCTCTCTTGGGGAAACTGAACATTTAGGATTTGTTAATTTTGATGTTTTTCTTCAATATGTAATAATTACTTCTTACAGCAACTGGGGCACTGAAAGTGATGAAAATCAGTCTTATCACAATGGCAATTCAGATCCCCGAGGATTTGGTAGGTCTTTAGTTTTGTGTTTTCAGTTTTTAAGCTTTGGTTTATTGTGATTGAATTTTTTCTTTCATGTGTTGGATGAAAATGCAATTTCCAATGTTTTTGAGAAAATATCTATATCAATTTTGTGCAAAGATTATTGGGTATGTATATGCTGTAGGTTTTTAAAAATGAGAATTAGTAGAGAAAATATTTGAAACTTGTTTTGATAAAAAAAGACTTGTCTAGTAGGTCACTGTGAAGAAATCGATCTAGCTGTAGGAAAGAGGGAACTTGCGTTTCATCCTTTATCTCTCTTCTTTCAGTGTGTATGTTGTGAAAGATGATGAAAATAATAAACAAATGTGTTTCAGAGTAATGAGCCACAGTTACATTCTTTATTAAAGGATCAATCATTTTACAAACAAACACATGCTAGCTGTAACTACTGAATGAAGAACAACAATTGTTCTTGTATATTTCATTATCATGGTGTTTAAACTGATTTACGCTTGGATGTCTAATTTATAATCCACCGGTTACCATTTTAAGCTAGAAGGACAATTCTGTTTCTCTGTAGCCCTGAGGATATTATTTGTGTGGCTTGATTTGATACTCTGAGTGCTTGAAAGGTCATTGCTTGTAAAATAAGTTTCACACTCAATCTATCCACTTGACATTTAAAGCTTCTGAGTTGGTTTGTACGCTCAGGCCTTGCATAGCACTGGTGTCAGTCTCTGCAAACACAGGATTAATGATAAACTTGTAGTGTTAAACTGAGCAAATGCAACAAAATCCTGCTATGTAGCTGTGCTTTGAGAAGGGAAATACAGCTAAATCAGTTTGATTGAAAATCTCATTTTTTCCAACTCTAGATAATATTCTTTAAACAACTAGAGCTATTTCAGCTCCGAAGTTCTTATTTTAAATATCGTTATCAAAAGACAGCTTTCTGAAGGTGAATAATGTTAATACCCAAAATGCTTTTCTTTTTGGAAGCAATGTTTTTCTTCTATACAATCATATCTTATGTGAACTTCAGCATGTAAAAGTTTTGCACAGGATGAAATACTGAGCAAACTTTTTCCTAGAACACCCAGAAGTACTTTCAGTCTACTTCACTCTTTTTGCCTTGTTGCACAGGACACATTGGAATTGCTGTTCCTGACGTCTATAAAGCTTGTAAGAGGTTTGAAGAACTAGGAGTGAAATTCGTGAAGAAACCAGATGATGGTAAGTCTTGATTACAAATGCAAGTCAGTTTTTTGCCTTGTTTTTAGTATGTTCTGTCTTGTAGATATTCCTGGAAAACTGGGGAATACGTTTGTAGCAGTTGCCACTGTAGAAGGTTATAGAATCAGTTACTCCTGCACCTCCCAACAGAGTGTGCAAAACTGGCAATAGATCTATCTTTGAAACAGTAGCTCATGAGTCTGCTACGTGAGCAGACTTCTGTGTGCAGCCTGACCTTTGGGAAAATGTCAAAATACCCTAAAATGCAAAAGTGAGTGGTGAGAAGTCTTCCATTTTTTTAGCTAGATTCTCTTTCACGAAAATCCCTTGAGAACTTTAGGACCGATGTGTTCCAAAACAGACATTTAATACTAGTAATTGAAAAGAGACTTTACAGGATTTTCATGTTATTCACTGTGTTCTCAGCTGAAGCAAATATAAGAAGTATAGCTGAAAACTTAACTTGAAAACAGATTTATTGATCTTGGTATTTCTAGCATTTTAGATTTTGAGACCTTTTTATATTGTTCAGCACCTATTAAACCCTGAGAGACTTGAAGTGAGAGTTGCTGACTTAGAGCTGTGAAGTGCTACAGAATGAAAGTATGTAGGACATGACGCTTAGACTATAAATGGAATAAATCTCAGGAAAGAATTCCTGAAGCAGTTAAGGGGCAGCGGGAGAGCTCAAGCTCTTCTTTAAAACTAAGAAACAAAATTGATGTGACAAATGCCAAGGAGGAGGAGGAAGATTTGGACTTTACTTTGTCTGTGGATCAGGCTGGGAGATCCAATGTGGGGTTTTTTTCCTACATAAATAATCAAACATGTACTCTTCTCTCAGTTGTTTTTGTGACTATAATATATTAAGAGCTGCGTTCATTCTGTTACAGTAAATAGCCTAATAGAGCAAGTATGACTAGAAGTCTGTGGTTAACACTTCTAAGATAACATGTTAAGCTGTGCTATCTTCATCTACTATTGAAGACAACTTTTGGGGGCCCTGTTTTTATGAGCAATACTTTTTTCAACAGTAAAACCTAAAACATTCCTGTCCTGCATTTCTCTGTTTTATGAAATGATGCAAAAGTGTACTGTAAACCACATCAGTGGGGTAAAAATGTTAATGTAAAATTTCAGTGTGGAGTCAGGAATGGTGGGAGATGGAATGGTGGCAGAGGAACACAGGATTTTACACCGGCAAAGCCAATTCAAAAAAATATGTCAAAACATCCTGGAGCACAAAAATATTTTTCTGAATTTAGAGGATGAATACTTAGAGGAGCATATGCAAAAAACTTCAGTCAACAAAAGATGGAATTCCATAGTGACTTTAAACTACAGCTTCATGGAGAATAAGATTAACATTTTAGCTTAGAAAGATCTAATGCTGATTAAAAACTAATCTGGATGTTTTTAGAATTATCTGTCTAAATTTGAAGTATTTTTTTTTGCATTAGAATAAGGAACAGCAATTTTCAAAGTAGTCATATTTGACATTAAGAACGAGTCATGTAGTCTTAACTTATCTTCTTTCTTTTTCTTTTTTTTCCTCTAATAGGTAAAATGAAAGGACTTGCATTTGTTCAGGATCCTGATGGCTACTGGATTGAAATTTTGAATCCTAACCACATGGTGACTCTCACTTAGTTCTAACGAAGTATATTATATAGGAGATGCCCACTCTCAGTCCCCTGGAGAAAAATCTGTAACAGTGTTTGTGAAATTCTAGCTTAATAGAGACAAATCATTCATGTTCAGTCTCCTCTAAAACTATCCCCTGGGACTTGACTGTACTTGGATTACTTTTTTTTCTTGTCCTGTGATGCCACCACAGTTTGTTTCCATTTAGGAATACTCAACTATTTTCTGGAAGAACACCTACACATTATCCTCTTGAACACTGATTATGTTAATATTTCACTAAACACTGGCAAAAGATATGTTGACCAGAAACTCGCTGCATCTCACAGTTTAGATTTAAACTAACAACAACAAAAAATCTTGTGTTGCTACTGATAAACTTCAACAAAGAAGAAAAAAAACCCTCCAGAATATTTTTGAAGTAAAAAGATCCTTAAGACTTCATGCCCTATCTTGTATATTAGAAAATAAAATGTCAGACTAACTTTGACATGAGTAGTAGCATGTTTATCAAAGTCTTAATCTTACTTATTATGCCAGGCAAAACTCTTTAAGGAGCAGCCTTAAACAGTCTTGCAACAAGGAACTTTATGGATGCAATAAATCAATCCAGCAGAAAGAATTCAGTCTTTGAGTTCCTGTCTCCTGATTTATAGCCAAGATAAGAGGTCTCATAGTTGCTAACTCACAGTGACCTTTCTTGTCTGTTTCAGCACTACAAAGAACTTGCTCAAAATTTTTTTTCAGTACAAGGCTGGGGCTATATTTAACTTAAATGCTCTGCACATTCTGCATTAGGAAGTTATTAGGGTATCTGAACAACAGTTTCCTACTAATAGGTATTTTGATCCGCCCTCTCAAACCAAGTGATGGTGCATACCTGTGAACAGCAGGAAGCCATGTAGCATTTACATGTGTTACACAAATTATTTTATTTTATGCTGTTCCACATCTTTATAAATAGTGGAAATTATGAGAGTTTTTGAAATCCTACTCTTCCAATAAGGAAAAAAAAAAGTCTGCCTTGTCTTACTGCAGTTTGAGTAGCACTTAACTCCTTCAGTTATGAGACTGTTGACAGTGTAATGGCATTGCAATTCACTTCTCAATAAAGCATTGGGAAAACCTACAAAATAATTCTAAAGTACTGTGACTAATTTGCTGATTGTTGAATTCTGGATGACTGAAAGGCTCTTTGATTTGGTTTGATTTGTGGATTCCTGTTTGAGAAGAAATCTGGTGATAACATGAATTAGGAGTAACATAGTGAAGAAGATAACTGTTTGACTCAATTAGCTGGATGTTTCAGTAAGCTAATACGCAGAGTTAATAATAACAACTGTCAATAACTCCATGGCTTATAAGTTAAAACAGAAATGTAGAAAGTATTGCATTTGATTTCTACTATATTAATGTAGATGTTAATGACTTGAATGCTAAGTATTGCTGTCCAATCTCCTTCTCTGAAATATCTTTCATTTCACCTACCTCATCTTAACAAGTAGCATATATGAAGTCAGGAGTTTTCTAGAACTTTGCATGAAAAATCATTCATAAAACTTACTCCAAGATAATTTTTTTACCCTTGGAAATGAGTAAAATAGATTATATGGTTCATCTGAATCTTAAGTATTGGAGAAAGGAGCATTAAAACTTGCTCTGCTCAATACACCACACAGATGTGCAAGCAGTCATAAATTCATTGGAAGGTAGACACAGCAACTCAAAAGATAGTATTTTTTCAGTTTTCTGTTATATGAAGTAACCCTGATATTTTGTCATTTGATTGGTATTTTCTGATCTCCACAGTATCTACAGATACTGTGCTTTAGGTGGTGCCTTGTTGGTGCCATTCATATACAATAGATTCTTTTATTTTTAAATATCTGCCAAGTTGCCTTTTTTCTGTGCCAATAAATACTGTTGGTTCATAGTTGCATTCTCTGTTTCTCCCCTTTTATACTTCTAGAACTAATACTTAGCCTGTTCACTGTCTTGCTCCTTGTGCAGTTGATTATTCTCCTGCAAATCAGATCATTTTGATAGGGATGATAATGTTTGGAGTGAGTGAGATCTCTTGAGTTCAGTGGGCTATCCTAATAACTCTCACCAATGATCTTAGTCTTCTTCTTCCCAAACACAGGGCTTTTGACATTGGAGCCCCTGGCCCAGGCAGGCTAATTCAGCTTAAACAAGTGACAAAAATTTTCTTGAATGCTGGGTTACTTTTATGCCAAGTTTCCTAAGCTGGAATGAGAAACCAGTTCAGGGCTCCTTAGTTTCCCAAATGAGTAAAGCTGATTGTTCTAGCAGAAAGCTGGATTTGGTCGCCTGACTCATGAGACCTCACTCTACTTTAAAAAGAGGTACACAGTTGAAAAATACAGCAGCAATTCAGAGCTCTTTATTCTGAAGACTGTTGTGTAACTAGTATGGTATCTTCTGAAGTTAGTAGGATGAGTATGGTGCCAAAAAGCATCAGAGCTATGCCAGTGAGACAAAGCACTTGGATGATTGCAGCTTACATAGCTTTTGGTGGCTAAACCATGTTTTTTCATATACATCTGCTGCTGGTGTTCTAAAGTAAGAACTTAAAATGAAGTAAGAGAACTTACAATGAAGCACAGGTGCTAACTGCAGTTCTTCACCATTCAGAGTATCTTGTTAGATTGTGTGAATAGGAAAACCATGATAGACTAGTAGTTTGAAAACTCCACTTAGACTAAGTTTTATTTCAGTTAATACAGGGAGATATAACCAAGGCATTGGTAAAGAAAATCTCCAAAGTTTTATAAGCATATCACTTGGTGGTTCATATTTTATCAACATGCAGTGTGTCATTCAGTCTTGTGTCACTACACTTCAAAATACAGGTGTGACTGGAAGAGCTATTTACCCAATTGTATGGAATCCAGTAATTAAAACCAGGATAGTTCATAAATCAGATGAGTAAGTCAAAGGGTGTGCAGATGTCCAATGGCTAACTACATGAGTAGGAGCAGACTATGCCAAAGCTTCTCTGCTTAGTAATCAAATAAAAGGTACTCTAAGCATCTTTGCTGATCTTGGAATGACCCTTGGGTTTTTTATATGCTTGACAAAGTACAGACATGATAGATGATTATGTAATAAAGAGGAAAGTAATGAAAAACCCACTGCCTTCTATGAACTTGTTATGGCAACATCATGAAGTGAGCAAGGTATGGGTTGGTTTTTTTCTAAAAATAGTTACTGCTGCTTGCCATACTGAGAACTCATTAAAACCAGTATTCTCAGTTATGACATCCAAGAATAAACTACTAAACACTTGATGATTCTTTTAACCTACAATAATACTAAAATATTTTAGATGTAGAAAACTTTTGAAATTATTTAATAGTCTCACTGATTACAGGCTGCTATTTTTACTTCTTCCAAGTAAGACTTCTTTTCTGCCAAATAAATCATGGAATTAAATAGCACATAGTGCTTTGCCTCTTGGAGGGTCTAAATTTAGCTTCCAGCAGTACAGTAGAAGTCAATCTCATGTTTACGTGGAGACAAGCCCACATTCTCCGTACGGGCTGGGAGAGGCTCTCGTGACTCAGGAAAGCAGGGCACACACCGAACGGCAAGAGGCAGGTAAGCACGCTGTTAGGGAAGAAACATGTCCATCCTTGGGGCTTTTTCGAGACGTGCTCTCCTAAAGCTTAGTCGGTCTGGTCTAGTCTTAGTTTCGAGCAGGGGACTGGTCTGCAGTTCTTGGTTTGCTCCAAGGATTGCTCCTCAGGAGCTACACCCGGCACCGTCCGTCGGGTGACCAGCGGTAGGACCCAGGGGAACGAACGGCATGAGGCTGTGTCAGGGGCCGTTTGGGCTGGGTATTAAGGAAAGGTTTTTCTCCCAGAGGGTGGCTAGGCACTGGGAAATGGTCACGGCAGCCAGCCTGGCAGGGTTCAAGAAGCGCTTGGGCAACGCTGTCGGGCACACGGCGTGCCTCCCGGGGCTGGTGCTGTGCAGGGGCAGGGGCCAGGCTCCATGGCTCCTGTGTGTCCCTCCCACCCCGACGCGCTCCGTACTCCGGTGCGCTGTGGAGGCCGAGTAGGGCCGAGGGCGGGCCGGGCCCAGGCCCGGAACAGGCGGGGCACGTGCCCCGCGCCCGGCGTGCGTCACACGCACCCGTGACGTCAGCGCGCCGCCGGGTGACGTCGGGCGGCGGCNCGGTGTGCCGGGGCGCCCCCGCCGGGCGCGGGCAGGCCAGCCCGGTAGCGGGGCCAGGGAAATGATTTCCCCGGGAGCGCCTTCCCGCGGAGGCGAGGCAGGGGCAGGGGCCGGGCGGGGGGCGCCTTCCCCCTCGCCCCCGGAGCTGCGGGGCGGCGGCGGCCTGGACTGTCCGGGCGCGACCTTGGGCGCATCACCGGCTCCGGCCCCCTCCGCTCCCGCCTGCCTGGCCTGCAGCCGGACCCTGCTGCGGCTGGCTTAGTTGAATTTGCTTTTTCGTCAAGTGCTAGTTTAGTGTTTTGACGCTCTTATGGTACTCACTGTTTCCCCTGGTCCTTCTGGTGTCGTAGTAGTTAACCAGTTAGGCGCCGCTATGATTCATTGAAATCGCTTTTGGTTTACAAGACATCAGACTTAAAAAAAATAAGTTGATGCAAACTTGTTAGTGGTCTGCTGGAGGTCTCGCCTGCCTCACGAGGCTCTTTGCTCATATTGTTTTTAAAATGCAGCACACAGATGTAGGTGTATTTGGCATGTCTTCTGCTTCAGGTCTTTAAATCTGTTTTTTGGGCTCTGTTCACTCATATCTAAACAAAAAATCCTAAGACTTTTCATAGATGTCTTTTGAATGCGTTTTCATAACAGAGGCATGTTAGATACATATTACTTCTAGGGAAAAATAGTTACATATTACAGTTTGTTACCCCAAACCAGGAGAGTTTGTTTGCCAAATGCCTGGTTTTGATTTGCTGCATTAAGATGTGGTTAGTTTCCACTACCTGAGACTACCAGAAAATATTTTTTTCTACCTCCTTCTCCCTTGTTCTCTTAAGCATCTACTCTAAAGAAGATTAGAGTGGCTCTTATGAGAGAATTCATAAATCAGAGTATCATCTGTTTAACAAATTAAATACAGTTTATTTTTTCTGCTAGTAGATATGATGGAAAGGATAACCATAATTTATACTTGTTGAGAGACTCATTATGTTGGTCATGTATTTAAACAAATAAAGCCTCTATATTTCTGTATTTCCTCACCCCGCAATTTTTTGTTTTCCTGTTTATAGAATTAAAGCCTTGCGCAAGAGAAAGATATGCAACTGCCTCAAGCGTTGTGAAAAAACCAACCGCCAAAACCAAACAGAAGCCCCAAAATCTTCAGCTAGGCAAGAACACTTGGAGAGCTTTGGCTGTGTAGGGAATAAAGCGTGTGTGATATAGTTTGTATAGACCTGGTTTAATTAGGACACCCGTGTGTGAAAAGTGTTCTCAGGGACATTGATGCTGCGGGAGGAAAGTCAGGGTGAAATTTTTCTGTCTTACAATGAACAAATGAATGGCAATATCCTATCATTTTCTTTGATGATTAAAAATATGAATGGTCAAAATGCAATGATGATGACTCAAGAAAATTTGTTACTATATTCTAGTGTTTTGAGAAGTTTTCTCATAAAATTGAGGGCCTTTTAAAGAATTCCACAAAAATTTGATGTGAGAAATACACATCTCACTTGCTTTTGTCATAAATCTCAGTGCTCGCTGTTTCTGATGGTATGTATTTCATGCATTGTTTCAGGAAATGGTACAGTTGTTGGTGTGCAGCTGGATGTTGCTGAATAGCTATTTTGTGAGCTTGCTGTTCCATCTGTCTGTTGTTCAGAATGGCGAAGAACCCTAATTTTCAGGAAGCTGGTAATCAGCCTACAGGCTACGTTCACTGTAGATCTTCAGACAGCTTTACTGGTGAGTGCACCAATGTATTTTCTTGAGATTTTTATCTTAACGCTTTAGTTGTATGCCATTTTAACTGGGTTAATTTATATATGTGTTAATATATAATCTTCACTTAATGTATTATTCTTTGTACCTAGTTAAACTTACTTCAGCTCCTCCATCCCTGGAATATGTCCCTGAGCGGAATGTAAAACGTTAGCGCTACAGCACTTAGGTGATGAGAATGTGTTTGCAGCTAAGCAGTGCATAACTTCCCATATGTTTTAAGTCACAACATTTTTTGGTTTTTGGTACCAAGTTGTTTAGAATGCTGTTATTGAATGGTGTGGTTAGTTCCCATTACTGCTGCCATCTGCTTTTCTTTTAATCCTTTCACAACAGAAGGTTTGGAGATGAGACTTGAAAGTCCTGTGAATTTCATATTCTTAAGGTTTCATATGTACTTATAAAGTCATATTGGTTGATTTTGTTGTTATTATTAGTGGTTACTATGCATCAGGAGATGTTTTCATTTTTTTTTCCCCCTTAAAATTTTCACTCAGTCAACTTTGTTATTGGTATTTAAAAGTACAAAGATGCTGATATAGTGAGTGTTCTGGCAGAATCAAAGTATTTCCTCTGTGAACGTTGAAATATTTACTAAAAATTCCTATTTCCTGAGATAGTTTACTGTACTTGAACTTAGGAGAACAAAATATTTTTTTATAAAAAATCCATATGCGTATCTATGAAAAATACAAACCATATGATTTCAAACAGTGGTATGTTTGTACAGTAGTCTTACTGTCACACCTATCATGTTCTGCAAATCTGTGGTAGTAGAAATTGGAACTAAAGTAGTATTTTGCTGAAATTTGTTTACAGTATAGCAAATTATTTTATGAAGTGATGAATTACAAAAGATTGAAGTACTACTCAAATTCCTTGTGATCATCTGAGAACCAATTGCTATTTCTAGACAAAATAGTGATGTAAGAGAATTACATTTCAGAAAATTCCCTTTATGTAATTCTGACAAAAATATTGTCTTGCTAGGTACAAACTAGATGATGAAAGAATTAAGTGTTTCAAGGGTATGAAATTATTTGCTCAGTGTTTATAAACCAGACTTATTTCATAAAGTTTTTAATTCTAGCAATAATCTGTTTACTTGCATTTATTTCTAAAGTTTTGGTAGAGTTATCAGTTATGTAAACATTCTTTGCTCATTTTAAATAACATTTTCTTTAAAGTCTCCATGATAAATTTCATACATCCTCTTTTCTGTGCCTGCTATGAAAACAACTTTTCTGTTTCATTGCAACAGCGCTGCTTTGCAGAGAATTCTTTAGTCTTAGCCTAAATGGGGGAGAGAATAAGTCTTTATTGCAGTTTTGGTTTGAGAGTTGTTTAGTAAGGATGTCATTGGTGTTCTGCTGTTGTTACTGCATTTTCTAGATCATGTGTTTGCATGCCATATAACATGTTACAGTCTACTGCAATAGAAATACAGCAAACTGAAAGCTTTGGGGGGGTTGTTCTTTTTCCAGCCATGACACACATTGTGTAATATTGCATGCTGCCCTGTGTAATAAATACTATGATGTATTTTCCACATGCTCACTATTGAGGATGGCCACCAAGCAGCGTGTCCTTCAGTGGAGTCTTAGAAATGGCCTTCTGACTTAACAAATGCCTTTCCTGATTGTTGCAGTTTTAATGGTGCCTCAAACTGACTGAGAAGACTGTTTTGTTTATTTCTGTGGCATGAGCAAAGCTTCGTGACTCCTGAAGCGGTTAATTAGCTCTGAATACCTCCTGGAAATAGGTTATGGTGTTGGCAAGAGGCTTGTAAATGACTTGGCCTTTTATTCTGAAGTTGGTTACATGTTCTTTGACTGCCAGAGGAGTAAACGCCTGTATTCTCTGAAAGGGTGATGTTTGATGACAGAAGATGCAAAAGGAAAGCTTCAGGAAGGGTTTTGCCCAAGAATGTACCAGGATCGATCTTTTTTTTATCATAAATAATACCTTTAAATTGCAACTAGAAAAATACATGTTAAGGTATACAGGGAAGTTGTGAGCTCATAGTGACTTGCCACAACTTAAGAGGTTATTATGTTTTACTTCCTCAAACAGGAAGTGTACAAATCACTTCAAGGCTTGACTGAATTCATACCAATAATTAATCCAGTCTAGGAAGATCTGAAGTCATGTATTATTTTGTTCTGTATTTTGAAGGCAGAACTGTCTCACTGGGCAGCTTTATATGAAAAATCCACAGTACAGACAAAACTTGCATTGGAAATCTGTGGTAGTAAACAAATGAGTTTGTTGAATGCTTCTTCAATATACTAGTGTTACTCATAGAATGCACACAAGGCATGAAAATAGTTTCATAAAGGTGACAGTTTCCAGCACTTTGGGTCATGCAGGTATTTTAAAGGCTCCTCATCTGGAGGCCTGTATCCATCATTTGAATCCTGTATTCCTTGTGATCAGCATGTTCTTGTTTGAAACAGACAGTTTAGAATAGTACATGGTATCAGCACTTTGCAGAACATTAAACATCACAATATATTTGTCTTGCTGCTTGCACACGGCGATTTCTACATTTCTGCTTTCACTGCTTGCTGTTGTTCAGGGTCCTGATGTTCTTAAGGACTGGCATCATTGGCTTACTAGTGAATGTCCTTACTTCAGACTTTGCCGCCTTCTATACACTGATTCTTGTTTAGAGAGAGGTCTGTGTACCCTTGAGAAGGAAATGTGCTTTTGATTTTACTTGTTTATTTAACCTGAAATAGAAACTGTTTTCCTTGAACTTTCTACCCTGTTGGCACATGAAACATCCACAGCTACTAAGTAAGAAAGTTAGTGTGCAGCTGGTGGCATTCCCTGTCTTCACCACTTTTACAGTCTCTCAGTTTTATTCAGACAGTAGCTGTTCTTACTTTTTAGAGATGAGAGGATTCAAGAAACAAAGAAGTAGAATGTATTAAAAATTAAATTAAAAATAGATTTTAGAACCAAAACATGCCAATGCTTGTGCATATCATAAATTAGCTTCCCTAATCAAAGTTGGAACTAGCAGAAGAGAGATAGTACAGAGTTCCTTGATAAAGTGCATGTGATTTGCATTTGGTTGGGATGCCTGACTATTGCAAATGAAGATAACAACAGCAATTATGAACATGTAAGGTACAGAAGTCTTCAGGGAGTATCCAGGCTTGAGATCTGCAGCTGAGTAGCAAATACATCTTTTTGTTTCCTCCTCTGGTAATGAAAGGTTCTCTGTTTTGGGGGCATTACAATTTTACTATTGTTTCTAAACTCTCAGATAATTGTATTATGTTGTGGTAAATATTATTCCTGGTATAAATAGATTCTGCTGGACTGATGTGAGTTAAGTTAATCTTAGGTGTTACCAAGTAAATATTACTGGAAGTATATGTTGCATAAATTTAAATTGTCTTAGCTAATTTTTAAATTAGCGAGTGCAAATGGAAGAAATAATGTGTTATTATGAAACCCCATAAAAATTAACTTACTCTCGTGTCAGGATGGAAGAATGACTGTACAGTATTCTGTGTTCCCATGGTTAGGCCGCCTCCAGTATCTTGGCCAGTATTGCTGGTTCTGTGCTGTAATGCCTGCAGGGACACACAGCTTCTAATTCTAATGGCAGAGACAGTCTGTGGAAAGCTGGAGTTTTGTTCCCACTTGTGCTGTGATCTGTATTGTCAGTTTAATATTCTGTATTTTTCTCAAATTTTATTTTCTATTTCTTTCACTTTTTATAGTTAATTTAAAGTTCTTTCAGGACCTTATTTCTAGAGTATCTTGATTTTGCGTTAAGCATTTCCATGTGTTAAACTGCAAATAATATTTAAACCCGTGGGCATGTGTTTTCTTTGTTGGGGTAGAAATGACTGGAAACAGAGTCATATTTCCTCATATTTTTTAAATGGAGCTTAAAAATGCAGTGCTGCCATGAATATTTCACTTGAAAGATGAATGTGTTAGCTGTATGCAAGGTAAGGCCTCATCATTTTCTTGCTTCCTATGGTACACTATCTTTCTTCAGCACGAGGTGTGTGCCCAGTTTGAAAAGTGGCTAGTCACTGGAGCACAATTTTCTCTGCAAATATGGATGGTTATTGTCTGAAACTGCCAATCTTTTTAAATAAAAGTAAACCAAAGTGTAACAATAGAAGCCAATTTAAGACCTAAGTTCTCCTGTGGATGCTTTTGCTGTTGAGTGCTGAAAGCTTCTGTTGCTGAAATAAACCGAAACCAACAAACCTGTTGTGAATTAAGAAGAAACAAAATAATTCCATAGAAGATGTGACTAATGCCTTAATCTATATTGTACATTAGTAGACAGTCTCCTAATTCTATGATTGAGGTGTGTTAGGAGATTAGTTTTCTTAAATATATGAAGGAACAAGAAGGCATCAAGAAAACTGAGTGGGAAGGGTAGGAAAATTTAATTTTTTGTTGTAAAGCTTTTCTCTCTGACAGACTTTGTTATCTGTTAAAAGCTATCCTGATTGCTTATTTTCTCCTAGTTATGGAAAGTTGATTAGAATCCTGCAAAATCACTGATGTTTTCACTTGTCACTGATTTTTGTACTGGCTTGAGAAATAAGACTATGCTTAATTGTTCATGTTATTTATAATTGATGTGCATTTTAATTCAGATAAAATTGCTTTCTAATGGTAGCATTTTTAAAAAAAGTGTAATTCTGAATTTCTTTTGTTGTAAGCTTTATGTTTTAAGTACGAATGGACAGAACAACAAGGTGATGGAATTCTCTGAAATATTTTGTCAGCTAGAACTGTAGATGCAAGCTGCTTTGAATCCTATTGTAAATGAACTTTAATAGAAAATTTCTTGGGTTATTTTTTCTTGTAATATAAGTTTTCTTAGACTAGTCACTTTTTTTTGGAATTCAGTTTTATGTTTGCCATTTTTAATGGCTTTTAAATAAAATGTATAATTATATATTATAATTATATAATGTTTTTTCCCTGTATAACACTGGTTGTATTCTTTTTCCCTTTAGGCTACCAGTATCACCATCCCTCCAAGATGAGTAACAGCCATCCCCTTCGTCCGTACACAGCTGTGGGTGAGATCGACCACGTTCACATTCTATCAGAGCACATTGGTGCTCTAATGAACGAGGAAGAATATAGTGACGTTACCTTTATTGTGGAAAAGAAACGGTTTCCGGCACACAGGGTGATCCTGGCTGCTAGATGCCATTATTTCAGGTGAACTATAGCTTTTTGTCAGGCTCACAGGAAATTTTTATGCAGATGAGATAAACATTGTTTCTCTATGAACTTTTCAGGGTGTAATCATCTGTCCATTGAGTGTGACCTTTTCTGTGTGAATATTTCTCAGAACATCAAATCATTGTGTCCAAATAGAAAAAGATAAATACCATGTCATGATGTTATTCTTTTGACCTTCATTAAATTGGGTTTTGAAGGTACTTTCACAAATTCAAGGGAAAGACAACTTGAGAACAGACAAGTTCTACTGCAAAATTGTTTTGATTTCTCAGAGTATAAGTGGTGTGTCTCTATGGAATATACTAATTTATAAAGTTTCATTTCGATGCATTGGAGTTGAGTACTTAAAGGGGTTTGGCTGATACAGATTAGAATGTGTGTTTTAAAATTAGGAATAATACTAATCCTACCTTTTTTTAAGACCTGGGCATTTTTCACTCTGAGTGTATTTAATAGAATTTTCTGGTAATCTTATTCTAGTGAATTTTGTCAGAGGGATAAGCAGATAGCTAAACTAAAGTGTGATTGCAGATTTCATTCAAGCTGTCATTGATTTTTCTCAAGATCCAGGATTTCATTGGAGTTGCCATGTGCTGGGTTTAGAGTGAAGAATAGGGGATCAAGAATCCTGAGATTTGCTAAGCTGCACTGCAAATTATTTGTTTCACTTGCTTTTTAAAATTATTTTTTTAAAAATTTTCTTTCTCACTATATTTAAAAATTGGTTCACAAGCTGTTGTTCAAAGTGGAGATGCAGCAATTGTTGTGTAGGATAAAAACATAATGCATTTAAAGACTATTCCTGTGCATTTGCTTTCAGAGCAGTGCTGCACTGTAAATGCCAAGTATAAACAGTTTTCTTTTGTAGATTCTTCAACCGTGTCTACTTTGTATTCCCCTTGCTCCCTTGCTGCAAAACTTGTTCCTTTCTTTATCTACTTTTTGTGTGGGTTTTGTGAGGATATAAATTTCTCAAATTTTATCTTCCTTGTAGGGCATTATTATACGGAGGAATGAGAGAATCTCAGCCTGAAGCAGAGATTCCTCTTCAGGACACCACTGCAGAAGCATTTACCATGCTGTTGAAATATATTTACACTGGTCGTGCTACTCTACGAGATGAGAAAGAGGAGGTTCTTCTAGATTTCCTAAGCCTAGCACATAAATACGGATTCCCAGAACTGGAGGATTCCACATCTGAGTATCTTTGCACAATACTTAATATTCAGAATGTCTGTATGACTTTTGATGTTGCCAGTCTTTATTCGCTTCCAAAATTAACTTTTATGTGCTGTATGTTCATGGATAGAAATGCTCAAGAGGTGCTCTCCAGCGAAGGCTTCCTGTCGCTTTCTAAGGTATATCTTTTGTTTGCACTTTTCCCCCCAGGAGTGTTAATTTTAATCTGTATACAGCTTCATGATGAAACACTAAGGGGCCACTGAATAAAAA
Source organism: Campylorhamphus procurvoides (assembly GCA_013396655.1). Lineage (NCBI taxonomy): Eukaryota > Metazoa > Chordata > Aves > Passeriformes > Dendrocolaptidae > Campylorhamphus > Campylorhamphus procurvoides. Next base: position 258,812 of record WBMV01002640.1, read on the forward strand.
TTCATTTCTTAGTTAAGAGCTGTCATTTTGTGCTAATGAAGTGGTGACAGTTGGGAATATTTAAGCCAAGCTGAACTGAAAATTCTGGTGATCTGTTCTGAATTTTGACTGGTCAGTATAGCTAAATATAGTCAATCTGATGGAGCATTCTAACAGGTGGAAACAAGCAATCTAATCTTGATTTCTCTTATTTCATCAGTTCTTGGTGTAACAGAATTTGGCTTCCAAATGCCACACAGGGGAATGTAAAGATTGGAAAGTGACAGGAGATGCTCCATTCTATTAATTTCTTTATATAGTCTGCATCAGTGACAGGGATTTTATATTATTTAAACTAAAGCATTCTGGAGATCGTTGTGATTTATATTGCTGATTGTTGTCATGTTCTGAAGTTGCAGAACATGGTGGCATGGTAGGGTGGTTTGGTTTTTTTGTGTGTTGGTTTCGTTGTTAGATGCATAAATACCTGTGGTTGAGTTAGGCTGATCTATGAAGTTCAGATTTTCCACTTACTCTGGAGTGGTCTTTGAGCTGTTCATAATAGTGACAGAGTGTTTTTCAGTGGTGTTCATGTGAAGTAGCGGACAACCTTGAATGATGGTTGAATTTTTTTTTTTTTAAGTGTTTTTAGTGGGAGAGCTATGAAGAATCTCTTCCTTGAATGAGTATGAGGCACTTTGGCTCTGCTAACTTAATAGTTGTGAAGGGAAAAATATTTTTTTCTCTGCAGTGTAATTGGTCATGTGCAGTTTGGTCTGAGAACATATTATTAATAAAGAAATGAGGAAAAATCATTCATCAGGAAGAGCATACTTTGATGTCTTTGGCATAGCCAGTCCTGATATATATGAGAGATTTATCCTTTTGCTAGGCAAACTCCAGATTATTCTGCTAGCTAAGTGAAAATCAAAAAGATTTTTGATTATTCTTGTTCTCGTTTTGCAGTCAGTGGGTTTTCTGCATGTGTAAGAGTCACTGGAGTTTTTACCTGCTGATTCTGAGTTGGTACCAAAAGACAAAGAAAGATTGTAGGGGGATGGAAATCTCAAGTAACTAGAAATGGTTTAAAAAAGCGATTCCAAGTAACACTTTTTTCTCATCAGTGTTCTTATAACAGCCTAAGTTTAAAGGAATGTTTTGAACTATATTCCCAATCTCTTAAAATATTCCAAAGTAAATTTGAAGTAGTGAGTGGTATTATATTGACTTGAGTAATTCTCTACATTTCATTTCTGACATTTCTTGTAGTGGGTTTGTAATATTACCTCCTATTTTTGTGATGGATTCTGTAATCCTTGCATAACTAAAACAAGATACAGTTTGAGGAAGTCACTCCTTTGGAGTTTAATAGCTACAAGTTAAAATACTCATTAATTTTTGCCTTATTTTAATCTCCCTTGATTAAAAAAAATCAATTTGATTTTTGCTTATTTGTGGTTTTTATTTTGTTCATGTTACTCTTTTTCAGGCTGCTCTTTTAAGTATTGTACTGAGGGACTCATTTGCAGCTCCTGAGAAGGATATTTTCCAAGCTTTGATGAACTGGTGTAAACATAACCCCAAGGAAAACCATGCTGAAATCATGCAAGCAGTACGTTTGCCATTAATGAGTCTAACTGAACTACTGAATGTTGTAAGACCTTCTGGATTGTTGTCACCTGATGCCATCCTAGATGCCATTAAGATTCGTTCAGAGAGTCGGGACATGGACCTCAACTACAGGGGCATGTTAAGTAGGCATCAAGTTTTTTGTTTGTTTCCTTCTCATTTAGTAACTGTAGTTGTTTGGAGGATATGGTTAATTTGTGCTTTTGAGGTTTTATCTATTATTACATGTTTTTAAAGGCTTACATAAGGAAATATCTTGTTATGTACTATTCATGCCATTTTACTATTTCTCAGATAATATTAGCAAGATGTTTTCTTGCTTTGTATCTCAGATATTGCTCAAACATGAATGCTGTAGTAAGAGTGTATTTTCCTAGAGGAAGTGCTATTTTAATAGAAAAACTTTTGCAAAAATATTAAAAATAAAAATGCATTGACTGGGACATATGATACTTAAATGGTTTTATGTTGATGGTAACTTGTTTTCTGCTTCATCTAAATTATCATATTTTCTGCAGTACTTACGACTTTTCTCTTACTCTTTACGTGCCTGCCCAAATAGCAGAAACAAGTCTTTGAAAATTGTTTTTATGGAAACCTAAAATTGTGAGAAGCCTTGGGCTTGACTTTTGTCTGTGCTTGTTAATTCAACACGAGTACCTAGCACTAGAGCTTTAGAAAGATACTATTAGATATCTAATGTGTGATTTACAGAGAGTATTCAGCCCACAGTAAAGAATAAAATAAAATGTTCCCTAAGAGCCTGCACTGTATTCTCAGTCATGCATGATGAGCCCCGAAAATAGCTGCTGCCTTAGAGATACTGATAATTAAACATACAAGTTTAATATTAGGATATTGTAAAAGTCATGTCATGCAAGACATTTGGTTGACACTGCTGTTGATAAATTTGAATAAGTCACATGGTGTTTTCTGACCTCTTTTTCTGAATATTTATCTCTCCACAATAGTAGGCTCCTGATCACAGCTTTTTGGAGAGTGGAATTTCTTTGGCTTTTTAGTACTTGTTCAGGCTCTTGGAACTTTTCTGTTTGTGTGAAGGTTGAGGACCACTTACAGTTTCGTAATTGTGCATTTGATGTAGTTCTACAATACAGTTAAAATTTCACCACTTCAAATTCTGTTCTTTTAGATGTCAAGCTTAACACCCTATTAAAATTCATACTTCTGTTGCCAAGCTGCCTGAAGAGTTCAGGGGCAGATTTTCATCATTTAGCTTTCGGGAGGTTTTCTAGTGTCTCTCCTCAAAGAAGGTTTTTAAAAATGTCTTTAGAAGAGGGTTGTTCATCAGCGTATTGTTTGTAACTGAAGTTAGGGATCATTATCCCCAGTTATCCTCAGTTTCTATCATGGTAGAAGATGTGCCTAGGATGCACAAAGTTTATTAGTGTAAAATGATGGCATCAAAAACTTGCTTTACCATGTAGCCTAAAAGGTTCCTGTTTCACTTGAGTTCATTTAGCTTTTCAGAGTACTGGAGGCTTGTATAGCCATCAAAAGAGCATGTATGGCATACTACTGTATATACCACTCTGAACCCAAATGATGCATCTTCAACATTTGATCTACATTTTGTACATTTTATGGGATGTTTAGTTTTCTGCCGCTTAGGAAAAACAAGACAAAACAGGCAAACAAACCCCCAAAACCAAAGTGAACGATGGTTGAAATTAGAAAAAAAAGACAGAAAGAATGGGCAAAAAAACCAGTTTAGAGGTATTAGGAGAGGCTGATCACAAGGAGAAACTAAACAGACCAAAACTTTAAAGTGAGAAGGAAAGTACTGATTGAATGAGGAAGGTGCAATAGGATTCTGTAAAATCATGAAGGGGACTGAGAATATTGCTAGTACAAGCTAGTAAATTATCACAGTTTTATTAGCATAAAAGACTTAGGGGATATCAAATGAAAATTGAGAAGCTGAATTTCGTAAATGCCTTTTTTTTCCCCTTGAATATGTGTTTGTGGCCAAGAAAGGATACTAGCAATAAATCTTTGGTCTGACCTAATAAAGTTGATGTTCAGAACACCTAATTTGCAGTATGAGAGTGTAAAAGTTAAGCAATTATTTCCTTTTCTTTTTAGTACCGGGGGAAAATATTGCAACAATGAAGTATGGAGCGCAGGTTGTAAAAGGGGAGCTGAAGTCTGCCTTGTTAGATGGAGATACTCAGAACTATGACCTGGATCACGGCTTCTCTCGACACCCCATCAGTGATGACTGCCGTTCTGGAATAGAAATTAAACTAGGCCAGCCATCAATAATCAACTACATACGAATACTCCTGTGGGACAGAGACAGTCGGTAGGTGCTCAGTTGGCATGAAAAGGGAAGGTAATGCATTTTGTACTGGTGATAATGTATCAGTGCAAAAGATAAATTACATATTTTATAGAAACAGCATGGTACAATGTTGCAGATGACAATTGCAAGTTTTATTTGAAAACAACCTGTTTTTAAATGTGGTTTTGAGTACTTATATACCAGACCATATTTTCAAATGCTAAGCTACCTCAAAATATTTCAATGTATTTTCTGTGTCTTCATTAAGTAGTTTATATTACTAATGAATTGTTTTAATTATTTTGTTTGCCATTCATCAACTGCTATTATTTTAGTTTGAAAAACAGTATTCTAGATCCTTTGGAGAACTGTATTTTTTGCATATTTACATTCCAAGCGTTGAAAGAGTTTTTTTTTTCACATTTTTTCAATATATCAAAACCATTAAGAAATTACACACTTTGGCAGTAGGGTTGCACTCAATCTTTGAGGTCTTTTCCAACCCAAATCATTCTGTGATTCTGTAATTCAGATATAGTAAGATTTATCCAGAATGTGAATTACCCAGCAACTGCAGTAGTTATTAGAAGCCACTTCATTATTTTTAGCTATTTATTGTTTCAAGTAAATTCTCCTAACTCAGTTCAACAGAAATTTATGTTTTGTTTCTGTTGGAAAGATCAAAAAGTAAAGCTTTGAAGGTATAAGGAACTGCTTCATATAATATACCACTTGTCCCAGAAGATCAATCAAATTTATGAACCAATTATCAACAACCTTTATTAAATTTGAAACTGTAGTAGAGATATACTAGTAATGAGGAGTTCTGTAGCAATTTTTAGAGAGCTTGTATAACTGGTAAATTACAAAATGATGTGTGCTTTGCTTGGTGTCCTGTGCCCTTCATTTGAAATTTGTAGAATAAACCACTGTTGCTGGCACAATATCACACAAGATGGACCCCTGCTCTAGAGATTTTTATTTTCATAAAATACTGAGGGCACAGTGATTTAGGATCTAATTTCTGTGTCATCGTGAATTTTTTAATTTTCTGTGGAAAGTTTGCTGTTGGACTTTTGTTTCCTATCAGTTTTAGTTCCTGGAAATAGCACCACGGTCGTGTTCAGGGCCAGTAGTTGGATTTTGGTGATCCTAGTGGGTCCCTTCTAACTCAGAATATTGTGTGATTCTGTGAATTGTCAGGTTTTTTCCCCTCCAGTACCTCAGCTGTCTGAGATAAATGGAAATGGAGGCATTTGGAGTACTTTGTCCATTTGTGGGCTCCTCAGTATAAAATACTGACCTTCTGCAGTGAGGACAACAGGACACCGTGATGATGAAGGCTTGAGCACTTGCTGTTTAACAGGAGCAGGCTTAGTAGGGAGAATTTGTTGCTCTCCTCACCTATTCAGTGAAAAAATATAGAGAATACAGGGCCAGACTCATCTTACAGATGTGTACTGACAGTACAAAGAGCAGTGGGCACAATCAACATGATAAATTCATATTAAATATTAGGAAAAAAATTCACAGTGAGGTAGTTGAACTTTTGTAAGAGTTTGGCTGGAGAGGTTATGAATATTAACCCTTGAGGGTATGCAGAACTTATCAGCCAAGACCTTAAGGACCTTGCTCTGAGATTGTCCTTGGTTTTTCTAGAGATCTTTTCCAACCTCTCTACACTCTCTTAGTCTAAGAATTGTCAACAATTTGCCTACATCTTCCTCATGGAATACCTCATAATGTACAAGTGCATCGTTGCTGCTTCTTGAACACCTTTTTCAAGTACTCATTCATTTTAACTCTCTCTTTTAAGCTCTAGTCTACTGGATATTTCTACCAGAGCCAAATACAAACCAGCTCTAGTTCAGAGGTGTTATTAACAGCTAAATCTTAGATATAAAAGTGCTAAAGGGAGTAGCTGTCCCAAATTGCCTCTGCTAAAAAGATGCAGTCCAGCCTTAAAAGTCATACTGTTGTATATGATAATGGAACTCTATTTTTGAAGTAGTATTTCTTTTTTTTGGTACCTTCAGAAACCATGTTGTATATTGGTTGCAAGTTTACATTGGTTTAACAATGATGACAGAAGCTCTTAAATTCTCACCACACAGAGGACTGTCAATGACTTTTGTATCCAAACTTTAAAATGGTGGAGTCTTGTTTGGTCAAATATGCATAGTCTAGTAATAATAATGTTGCTAAAACATAGCATATTTATATGGGTTATGAATGTTACACATCTGATTGGGGTGAATGTGAAAGCTGATTGTGCAATTGACATCTTAAAGACTCTGCATTACCTCTCCAAGTGCATATTTGCATAGTTGCTAGTAACGATTATCTAACATTTTAAGGATTTTTAAACAGTACCACTTTAGACACCTATTCTTCTCAGTCCTTGGGAAAATTATAAATAGTATAAAAAAATTATAAATTTTGAACAAGAAATGTCTTTGTAGAACTCTGGAAGGAGCATCTCTTCTTCAAAATCAGTGTGGAAGGATGTTAAGTGCTGATGTGCTGTTGAAATGCCTATGAATGCTGCAAACTAGTACATCAGGAGAAAGAAAATGTTCTGAAACACATATTTAACGATTTGCTGCTCCACAAGTTGAGTCTCTACTTGATTATAAGTGTCACTGTTGTAGGTATAATAGGGAATTAGCTACAGCTTTTAAGTTCTAGTTTGGATTTGCTTTCACTTAATAGCAAACTATAAGCTAAACATAATTGATGAGCAAGAGGAAGACACAAATTTTGTTGGTGACTTATTTTTCAAGAGGTAATTTTGGAGTGTGTAAGGAAGTAGTGACAGGCTTAACAGTGTATCAGAAAGAACTGAGAGTCAAAAGTGGAGAACAGTATCAGTGAAAATTAAAGTAATTTTGCTTTTTTCAAGTGAAGGGTTTGAGTTTGCATTTTTGATCTGCTAATTGTTTTGAGTTTTTTTCTTTATTGATTTGGCAATAGGAATAGTACTATATCTCTGGTAGTTTAGTTTTATTCCACACAGAAGGATTAAAAGTGATTATTTTTATGGCTGAGTTGAAAGTCTCCATTGCGTTTTTTTGAGGGACATTAGTATCTTCCAATAACTGCAGATTGTGAGTATTAGTATTTTTAAATCATTCTAAAAATATGTCTTAACTGCATGAAAGTTTATTTTCAAAGCTTGTTTGAAAATAGGTATCTGAGCAGGAATAAACAGCCTTCTTTTCAGCACAACTGAAAATCCAGAAGACAGTGTAAAATGTAATACCTAAAATGTGTCAACTTGTATTCTAACCAGTGTTTTCTCACAATCCATAGGTCTTATTCCTACTACATTGAGGTGTCCATGGATGAATTAGACTGGATTCGGGTTATCGATCACTCTAAGTACCTCTGTCGGTCCTGGCAGAACCTGTATTTTCCTGCCCGTGTTTGCAGGTTAGTTCATCAACGTGACATTGCATGTGACATTAAAGAATGGGGACACCAGAATAAGTTGCTGGATTTTGCTACTGCATTATGTATTTCTGAAAACGTATTATATACACAACTTTCATCAACTATCTTAAAATTTTCTATCTTGGTAGATGCTTTTTTAATGTAAATATAGTTGCTACAATGCAGGCATCCAGTTTGAAAGCTCTGATTCTTCCAATCTCCTTTTTTTTAGAGTCATACTCCTGTTTTTTTGGCAGCTGGTACGATGGTTTTTTTCACTGAGTAGTAAACATCATTCCTTGACTGCCTAAATATTACAGTGCATTTACATACTTACTGTAGAATTTGGAAATGTATGTTTATATGTTTTATATATTTTCTGCTGATGCACTGAGAGACTCTTTTAAACAGTTGTGAAAGAGAGAAAGGGGGAAGTTAGGCTTAAGGAGGTTTGAGCAACGCCTTGTGGAACCCAAAATATCTCCATGGGTTTAACCATTATTAAGGTGATGATATTTTATTACTGAAGATGCTGGGAATTCTGGAAAAAAGCTTATAATGACATGGCAGTTGTTAATTCAAAAATTGAATCGAGCCACAATCTGTAGATAGTAGATACTGAAGATATCGTTGCCATTAGGTTTTGAATCATAGACCCAAAGAGGAAACGACCTGGACAGTAATACTTATTTTGGAGATGCAAAGTTTTTAATTGGCACAGCAACTCTTGGAATCCCCAAGGAGGGAAGTGGTTTCTTTTTCCCAAAGAATGACCTCTTTCTCTGATCGTTACTCCTCTGCAACATTGGATTGCTGGCAAGCAGTTTGTGGGGAAAGGGTCTGGTGGGTCACTTGCGTGCCTCCTTGTCAGATAAATCTTTCTCAGCCTTGCTGTTCTTTAGTTAAGTTCATACTGAATGTGACTGACTTGAAATTTATTTTTCATCATACAAGCAAGTTTTCACCTTTTCCCTCTTTTTTGATTCTGATTTTACCATTTTCTCTTCCTGAAATAGTTGGTGCTGTCCCCTAGTTTGTGTGTGTATCTGATTAATTTTTACTCAAAGGTGTCTGTGATAAATCACCTAGCACTGATGAAATGCCCCATGAGTTGGTAGGTGTTTTACTTTTCCTGGGGGCATTTTTTTGTGTGACCTTAGCTTTGTGCAAATTGGATGAATTGTTAGTACGCACAGATTTTTTGCTTCTGTCACGTTACCAAGACAGTGCCTAGGGACTTCTCTGTTATGGTGGGACTTATCTAAATCATTATTTCAAAAGGGATGCCAGTCTTTGGCCTCATTGAAAGACTTGTCCAAAAGTGATTATTGTATTTCAACAACAGTTGATCTGTTTGTCATCCCCCCTCCTGGTGTCTTCATCTGTATTTGTGCATGTGGACATTTGTCTTTTGAGAGCATCATTGTCCTGTTTTGTTGAAGGCTCTTTGTAGCCTTGTCTGAAAGTGCAGAGGAAACAGGGAATGAGAAAACATTATTCCAAAATTTTAGAAGATACTGTACTTATTTTGTGGCACAGAAGGATCTCCTGTATTTTCTAGCTCTCCAATGATCTTTTAATCCTCTGCAAGTGACCTGCCCTCTTTTAGAGGAGCAGTTTATCAGGAGGGAGTTCGTTTTATGTGGTGCTTTCATATGCATGGATATGTAATTTCTGCATGCACGAGCACACGTGGGTGCCTCCCCTGTGTAGTTTTATTGTAGCACATATTTGAAGTATACTGTTGTCCAGGTAACTACAGGACAGATTTCCTTATCACATAGTCCTCATGCCTCAGATTTTTCCTGTGCCGCTCCATGATCCACAGGAAACATGTTCTTTTCTCTAACTCTCTGTTCCTCATTATCATATCCACAAAGTGGTGGGGAATTCCTTGGAGGTGTGGATTCTTTGAAGAGCAAGTGAAAGAGATAAAGAGAAAGTTATATAATACCAGAAGTTTATGAGTACTTATTGTTAAGGAACAGTAACCTTAAGGCAATATGAGTTCCAGTTGAGTCAACATAATAATTCATGGTAGTTTAGATAAGGCTGTTCTGTAATCTCTGCTTACATTAGTGAATTGAAGCCTACATTATAGCAAGAGTGCATTTACTAGTCAAAAGTAAAAGTGACTATAATTTACTGCTCTTTTATGTATTTTTTCTTTAAATAAAAAGAAAAAGCTATTTTAAATGTACTTAGAGATGTAAAATTGCTGCCAAATTTTTAAGCGGTTGCAGTTTAAGAACTTTTTATTTATTTATTTATTTTAATATTAATATAAAGTTTAGGTCTAGCTTGGAGTTTGGCTCTGCTTTGATCTGGAATTTGGACCAAATTCCCTCCAGAAGAGAGGCTTTGAGCAGGGAAGGCTATGTACTCATGCATATTAGTTTTGGAAACTTTTATTTATCTGTCTTAATTAATATTCTGTTTAGAAAGAGGTAAGCAAGGATTACTAAACTTCTCTTTTTCTCCAATTTCAGTGTTTCGTGATCATGTTTTTAAAGTAGTTGTATTTACTTAAATGAGTTAAACCAGTTATTTCTAGGATACTATCATGCACAAAAGAGAAATCTTAAAATACGTAGCAGTTTTTCGTCACCTAAAAACAAAGTACTCTTCAGTCTTGTGAGAACAGATTTAAAATATAAGGTAATATGAGGTTATGTCAGAATGTGTTCTTTTAATATTTGATATTCTGTTTTTACACATAAGTTTTGCATGCTTAACAAATGGCAGATAAGGTTTTAATTGTTTTATTTTCCCTGTTTTATATCAGATTATCAGCAGATAATAAAAAGAAATCCATTTTTTTATTTGAAGACATAAATGCCTGCCCAGTTTTTAAAGAAACACTATAATGTAGCTCAGCAAATCACTCATATTAATACTAGGTTAATCAATACATTTTTTAATCCAAAGGTAGTTATGTTTTCATACTGCTCGATGCTACTTCTGCTGTATACTCTGGAGTTAGTGTGACAAGTCCCAGTACTAAAATTTTGTTGTTAATGGAGAACAGTACAGAGGAGTGGATTGCAAACTTTGAGTTTTACTCTGTCTTCTTGCCATTAGTTTTGGCATTTATTCCCTTTCTCTCTTAGTAATGCAACCACTCAGGGAACCATGTTGCAATTTTTTTTAAGGTTTGTATGCATTTTTAGCAGACATGTGTGGTGTTTGTGGTTTTTTTATTTAAAGAAAAGTTTATTTTAGCCCAAAATGCTTTATGACATTACTGTATAGGATGACATTTTGAGGAGCAACAACAAATTGGAGGCTAGAATTACTGGCTGGGTTTTTTTTATTTACATGAAATATTTTGAAGTGAGGGAGTAAAACATGCCAGATTCTGTACAGGCTGTTGAAGGGCAACCAGTTTGTGTCTGTTACATTAGAGCAATTATTCAAACTGGTTATAAAGAGGATATAAGCCCTGTAACATTAGGCAAGGTTAGTTGCCTTTTTGAGTTACCTTGCACATAAATATTAGTTGTAAAAGGTGAGAGCTGTCAAGGGCTGAGCTGATGTGTTCATCTAAGTTTTAAGAAGCTATTCAAACATTTCCATATGCATAAAAATTGATGGAGTCTTCTGTTTGCATGTATGCAGGTTGGGAGTTTTCTTGTCTTTTTGAAAACCTTTAACTTTTCTCTTAATTGAATCTGACTATGTTGAAATCTACATTCAATGCCTCTTTCAAACAAGATGAGTGAAAAAAATGCACCCTTCTATCAGTCAGTTGTTAAAAAAAATAATTTATACCATCATGAATTAAGACCAATTCAGTCTCCTTCATGCGTCATTTGTTATGTGTGTCATAGTCTCTATTGTGGTTTTGATTTTTTTGATATATGGAGCATTATGGAATATTCACAATAGTATTAGAATTAGGGGCATTATTGTGCTTCCCACGTAAGATAATTTATACTTGCCAAAGCATGTATTAAACCATCGAGACTTGAGGCAGAGTCAATTAAGTAGTGTGGTAAGGTTATTTACATGCTTTTCTTCTTCCTGTTACTGTTTCTGTGCTCCATCATACAGGTTCAGAGTAACTTCTGCCAGCCATAACCTTTGTTAGATTAATAGATGGGAAAAATGGAAGGGCAATAACAAAAGACTGAAATACTAGAATGAAAAGGAGATGAGAAGATTGTTTGTGCTTTCTCACATCAGATGATTTATTTGTTATTTAAAATATGTAATTCCTGATTTAGGATATACAAGCAAATTTGTACCAGGAAGATTATTTGTTCAGTGTTGAAGCTTAGTATAACAAGTGAGAGGATGTTGCTGTACTTAGAGGTGTTTTAGTAAAAGAAATTTTTAAGTATAATACATGTATAATTGTGTTTTAGACTTAATTTTTGATTTAAATGCTTTCAGAATATCTTATTCTACCACCTTTGAAAATTGAGCAGTCATGTAATGTGCAGAAAAGTCAAATAAGTGTGAGATTACAGGGCAATTTTTTTTCCTTTTTTTAATACAGTACTGTATTTTTTAGAATTTCTTTTGGTCCTGTTTTCATTGTTTGCACTTGTATTGCAATTTTCATGGACAGCTGAAAACTCTTTAGAAGGAAGACAGGACACAGAAAATATTTGTGTAATCAGGTTCCTGTCAAAGTCAGGAACAAGTGTCGGCTTCATAGTTATTCCGACTTCCTCTTGTAACACTGAATATTAGTACTGGTAGAGATCTTTGTACAGGTAATGCTGTTTTCTGTTTTATCCTTCTCACTTTTTTCATCCTTTCATTTTTGATTCGTGTTTTCATCATTTTACTTTCACTTAGACCACAACATTTGAAGAATTTAATTAAAAGAATTAATAGAAAATGAAAAATTTTGAGGTCTCAAAATAAGTCAAATGTAGCCACAAGGTGTCACTACAGTAAAAGTTTAAAATACTTAATTTCATTCTGTTTAAATGCCTTTGGTGAAACTTGTTATTCCTACTGTGTGCTTTGTTTGTGTATTAAAATTTCCCAGATTTATGGAACCATTCTGGTTTGCTGTTTATGCTATAGAGGAGCAAGTACAGAGATGGTACCTAAAATCAGAAAGAAACGCTCTATTCATTTCCAGTATTTCATCCAGCATTGGATGATGCTGAGTTTTGATTGGAGAAGTATTTGCCTCACTAGACTAATTTGTAGTTTGAAACAAATGCTATTTTGTCAGTAATACCATCATTTGAAAAAGGTAATGGAAGGGAAAGGAGATCAGTTTTTATCAGCATTTGCTTCTATTTTATTGTCTTATCTCTTTTTGAGATATTATAATGTAACTTATCAAAGGGAACTATTAATCATTGCTGCATAAATTTTTGGTAGTAAAGCATGTTTCTATTAAGAGAAGTGACAGATCCTTGTACAATAATGCTGTAAATGGGGGAAATGATTTAAGCATATTCTTTTTCCTGTTTTCTAATTTGGTTTTAAGAATTTTGAAGTTTTCTAATATTAATATGTTGAATTAGTAGTGATATGTCAAAATGTTCCATGTTTCCCCTAAAGCTCTTGGCTGCTCTAGGATGTGTGGTATAAGAATTATTTTTACTTTAGAAGGTGTACTCATGTATTAAATGTATTTATTGGTGCAGAGAGAATTACTTGCCTTTCCTTTTATTAAGCATTGATGATACTGGGCGGATTTCTTGTTTAGCGCTTCAACAGTTTTTGCTGCTAATGATTACACCATTTGTAATCCTCTGCCTGAGTGAAGACACATTAAATCGGAGAGCCCTGTCTCCATTGAAAAAATTCAAAAAGAGTAAATGTTCTAGTACTAGTGCAGTTCTAGACTAAAAAATGCACGATTGTTTTGCACATAATGATATGAGCAGAGATGTGATTTTCAAGTATAAGCTAAACATTTTCCTTTGATTCTGTTCTTAATCAGTCAGCCTCAGATAACTGTGCTTTCTAGTGGTGGTGGTGCAATGATTTTATTTGCCTTTCCACCTGGGAAAGTCATTGAACTTGTCTACTGATTAAGCAGCATGTCTCACTTTCAGCCTTAGCAGTAGGTCTCACATCCTTACCTGTAGCAGATACCCATTTTGCAGTTTTCCTATGCTTGGTGGAATCTTAGTGGACAATAACTTGCCAAAAGACATTCCAAATATGGTTTGATTCAAGAAAATGTTGAAACAAATGTGGAGTCAACTCTTGAGGAAAAAGCAGTTGAAGCATTGTCCCAGGTACTTGAAAAAAACTGAGGGCAAAGCAGTGTCTGCAGATTGAATTTAGCACTGGGTTTTTTCATGTGGTTTTTTTTCACTCCCCCAGCAGGGAGTAGTGGTGTTCAGAAAAAGCATGCAGGCATCCAAAGGAAGCTTTTGAACATTGCTTTAACTTAAATTGAAACCATGCTCCATCACTGACCTAACTGGGAAGCATAAGGTAAGAGTTGCTGGCAGGAGCTCGGTAAGGCCGAGCTGAAAAGCATTGGAAAATTTTTTAATTAGTAAGCCGTTAGTATCCTTATAAAAGGATTTCTGGCAAATGGAATAATTAGACTTGAAGAAGTGAAACTGTCTTCACCTTGGTTACCACATTTGAGAATTAAAAATGATTGCACAGGCAATGGGTTGATCAGTTATTTGTCATGTTCTTAGGAAATCATTGACTGTTACGTAAATATTTTATTTCTGGCTGTGCAGTTATGCTGATGTTTCTGAGTTTAAGCAAAAAACCCAACCTTGCTGCATAGTTCAAATTAGCTTTTCTTTATTTTTGGATAACTGAAATTTTAAAATCTTTTCCTGATTCTAATACTGTAAGTAATACAGTGACAGTGTAATGTCCAAAGTAAAAATTATCTTGGTTTGTAGTACAGAAACATTAATAAATGAAAGCAATTTTGAAATGTCACTCCAGACCTTTGAGGCTTTTCACTGACATTATTTTCAAAAATGTATTTTCATCTGACGTGCAGTTTTCTTTTTTGTTTGTGGGTGGAGAAAAGAGCAGAGCTAATCACTCTTTCTAGTAGAATGTGATGATATTGAAGAGTCTTTATTGTCATGTTCTCAGTATGATGCTTTTTAACTGTGTGAAATACACACAAATGGTTTCCTCTAGTCTCCATAGTTGTGGATAGGTGCTGCTTATCTTTCGATCAGTGCTTAAACATCCTTTTTTTTTTTTTTTTTTTCCCTTTCCAGTAGATGTTCCGTCTGGCATTTTTTTCCTTTTCCAAAGATGATGTGGTAGTCTTGAGATTTTTCAAGGAATGTAGATCATCTAGAGAGGATCATGAAAACTATTGCCTCCTCTGGGACAGAGTGTTTATTGATCTAAAAGATTTTTTCCTGCATTTCAGGTTATGTATACTTTTGCTCTTAAGCTTATACTTCTAATTTTGTCTCCAAATGTGCTCCTAGTGATACAGAAGCTCACTTCTCTACAGGAGTAATCAATGACATTTTTCATCAAGAACTTTATCAAGGCAGCTTTTTTCTTCTCAAATTCCTTCTTCTGTCTGTCATACCAATTTCAGTTATCCTAACCTAAAGATCCCAACCCAGCTTTGAGGAAAAGCAAAAAAGCTGGTATGTGTTTGAGCTGTCAGTGACAACCTGCCAGACAACTTATCCTCTGAAAATGAGTATTTGTCTGAAAAAGTGTGTGTAGAGGGTCAATATGGCTTGTATAGAAATAGCTGACAAATGTGGAGAGCCTGCCAATCCAGTTTGTTGGACATGAATTATAAAAGAGTGTAATATATTCTTTTTGCTTCGTAGTTCAGAAGAAACAACTGATTTTTTAAGAGACCTAGATTACAATATTTCTCATGTTTGGCATAATAAGTAGGGTTTTACTAGTATGGTTAGAATTTCTGTAGTCTGAATTTTGACACATTCATTTTGAGTTTCTTAAACTCTAAATTATCTATAGGTCTGTTTTTAACCTGTTTCACCTCATAAGGAAGATCTGACAGAGGTGAAAATTATCAGTAGTTATTCACCTTGGCAGAGATGTATAAAGATACACCTAAATGTTATCAAATTGTTCATAATAATTCTACGAGTTGTATTCTAAAGGTAGTTTTTCATATGACAAATCTATGTTTAAATCCTCTTCTGTGATTTGTTACACTCCAAGAGATAGAATTAACTGTAAAAACTTACCATATATAAATTTACAAAAACAGGCTTTTACAAAAGGAAATCATGTTTTGCCAAATTTGTAAGAGTTCTGGTTTATTTTAGTGTGTTGATCAGTGATGGCAATCTGTTGTTTGATGCCATTGTGTAAAGCATTTCTCTCTTTCCCCATTCCTCTGCAGATCATGGGCATGTTTTGTCTTTGTATATCTGAAACGCTGTCCCACACTTACAATTGCACATTATGAATATTCAAATTGTATACGTGAACCCAAGTAATACACTTCGGTGTATTCACTTTTCATTAGTCTAAGTTTATAAAGCCATCTGTCAGCCAACACTGGGCCAGTCTCAGTTGTGGAATAATGTGGATGACATTAAAAATTTTGTAGTAAATTAAATTCGTCTGTGGTTGGACTTGATTCTTTGTTCACAAAACTCAAGTTATCTTCTGTGTAGTACTTTTTATAGTTATAAATCAGTGTATGAGTGGAAAAGCCCTAAAGTAAACTACTTTTCAATGTCTTCTTTCTCCTCAAAAGAAGCTTGTGCAACTTGTGTTGGAGTTAAGCTTCTTGGGCTTGTCCCGTATTTGCTGTTTCTCATCTCAGTTTCAATTGTGAGGATAAGACTGGTAGTTCCATTTGATGCAGGTTTTAAATAGTTTTCTATTCCGCAAAGGAATATTCACTCTCTAATATGAAAGAAGACAGGATGCAAACAATTGAAAATGAAAAATCAAGCTGAAAATGCCAATAAATGATCAAATTATGTGCTACAGAGAATCCAATTTACAGAAAATAAGATGTGAGCATGTGCATAAATCTCCTCAACTGACAGGAGTGAGTGAGTGAAGGAAAAAAAGCAGTGGGAGAGAAATATCACACAGAAAAAAACCAATATATTTGGGGGGAAAAAGCCATTGCAAATTAAAAATATTTAAAAAATTTTTTACACTAGGGTTAATTATAGGAAAACCACATATGATTTGTCATTTTCAGGGACAAATTACTGGGAGCAGTAATTTTATTATTTGTAATGTCTTCTAAAAGAAAGAGTGATCTTTGTAAAACAACAGGTTCTGCATTTGGGTTTTGATTTTTACCACAAAACAGTTTTTACAGCTGTATGCTTTCATGCTACTTTTTCATTTGTAAGATCAGGATAAATACTTCCATACTACACTGGAGATGTAATAAAGGTCTTGGAAATTTTAGATACTGTGAGTAACATCTTTCATGATCAGTAAAGTAGTGGCTTCGTTACTTTTCTTCATATCATTGTCTTTCTCGTTTGTGTGGGGAATAACAGCAGTAATGAAGGTGTATTAAATATTGATTTCTGTTCAATTTAATTATCCTGTCTCTCTTAATGGCAAATTGCAAAGATGTCTAATCAAGCTGCATTTGCATTAACAATGCAAGTGCCCTGTTGAGTCAGGTCAGTGAGCACCTTGCTCTGAGTCCTGTCTCTGACCTTGAGACCAGGAGGTGCGGGTCAGGGAGAGGCTGTGTGCCCAGCCATCCTCTGTGTTCTGTTCCATCCTCCCTATACTCCTTTGATCCTCCTAATACATGTCCATGGGTACCTTGTCTGCTCATTTATCTCAGGCCCTTCTCTGGCTGGGCTGTTGCCAGCTGCTTTCACGGGTTCCAGGGGTACCACTTTCCTAAAGCTTATTAGCCACTGTAGAAAGGAAATGATTTTATCTATTTAGACAATTCTTTTGCTAGTTTGTGTTTTACAGGTCCAGTACTGTGGGATCTGGTGAACTGAAAACACTGCATTCACTTTTTTCACTCTTACTAAGCTTTTGGGAATGTCAAGCACAGCCCCTTGAACCATTTACTCTTTGGTTCCATCTATTCAGTTGCTTTTATGATTTTAGGTGAACTTGGTCATACCTTCTGTGACTCTACTATGTGTTCCTTGAGGTGTGGAGGCAAGGACCGTATATGGGCACTTCAGGTTCAGGCACAGCAAGCTGTTACAGAGTGACAGAATACTATGTTGTGCTCAGCACCCTTCCCAGTGATGTGCAGTGTTTCAGTGATACCAGCCCCTGGCATTTGACTACCCAAAGAAAGCTTACTTTCATCTGCAGACTTGGAGATTGCACTAACAAGAACTTAGGCTCATTAACTCCCAGGCTGCTTAGAAACACGACTATAGATTTCATGACTTTTGTTCTTGATATTGACAGTATTTTGCAAATTAAGAGTTCTTTGGCTTTTATACACTATAACTATAACATAATTAACTGTGTGACTCACATGAGCCTTGTGGTTTTGTTCAACTTTTAAAAGTAAGATCTGGTAGTATTTCCTTGAATTTAAGTTGATGCACTGTTTTACAAAGATTCATTCCCTTATGCACTTTAGAAGGAAAAATCAGATGGGGGGAATGTTGGAGGGGTTTTTCAGTTGGTTGGTTAGTTTTGGTTGGTCAGCTTTGGTTTCCTTTTTTTTCGCGTTTGTTTTTTGTTTGTTTACTTTCTCCAAAATTTTTGCTCTGCCTTTCCAGACGATTTTCTCAAGTTACACAATGTCTGTTTTGAGATAGATGATGAACATCCATGATTTTGTTGGGTTTTTGTTTCAAGTTAATGACTACAACTATAGTCTTTTAAAATGACTGAAGCATTCTGAGCTTAATTATTTTCTTTCATATCCTCCTATGAAGAGTTGAAGGGGAGACTTTTTTTGGATGTTTAAAATTTGTGGTTGGGCATTTTATACTAATTTTCCATGTGATTTGGAATTATGTGTTCATTTTCACATTAACTTACGAGAGACCTTGCTCTTTTTATACTGTTGAAATTTGGATAATAGAGTTTAAAAATAACTTCGGTTAAAAAAGCAATAACTGAAAAGTGTAATGTGTTACTGTTTCTGTAACAGCCTTTTTAGAGTAGAAATTATGAGTTTAAATGTCACATATTTGGACACTTGAAAATTTTTAGAGTAAATTATGAGTACATAGTATTGAGGCATACAATCAATCTTAACTGTGCCTTAGGGTGTTTTCATGCAGCAGTTGTGTTCCCTCAGTGCATATCAATAAGTTTTTTATCTGATAAAATTTTCTTCCAGTAACTATTGAGCTTGGGTTTTTGAAATTGTTATTGTTTTTATTACAGTATCGGTAGCAGCACAATTTTCTATGTAAATGAATATTTATGAAGACTTCTGTTGATGTTGGACAATTTAAATTAATTTTTTTTTTCAGTTTTACTAGTGATGTTAATGTTTTATTTGGAGGGTGTGGATTATTTTATCTTTGCTTTTTTTACAAGAGAGTTTTTGATTTTGACTTAATAGGTAAGAAAGCTAAATCTGGGTGAAAATCTGTATATATATATATATGCATAGGCACTCTTCTCAGGTTGTATTTCATCCTTTTCTTTTTTAAGGGAAGGATTTAATGTATATTTAGATGAAAACTGATTTTAAAACTTCGATAGATCAAAATAAGGTGAAGGGCTGGAAGACATTATTGTTGATAAATCCAGTTTGTAGTAAATTATAAAGCATATGTAACAGCTGTAAGGAGAGATGAGTTCCTGTATCATATTTCATCTTGCCTTCGTGGATAAATGTGTAAATGAAAGGGAAACAAATTGTTTCAATATGGCAAATCTATATTATTTCTTTGGAGTGAAAATGAATGAAATTGAAATAGTTCACTCTCTGGTGAAACTAGAAACTATAAATGTATTTTATCCTCTTGGTGTGGATTGACATAATGCAGATTAGTAGTATGAGAATGTTCCTCGTGTCATCAACAGTTGTCAGACATGTTCATGAGTACTGAATTATAGTAAAGTAAAAGGAGTTCACTGTGCTCTCATGCAATTTATACAGAAGAACCTGTAATTCATCATTTTAACAGAAATTGCTGTTCACTGCTAGAAAATTTATTTTTTTCAGGCTTTCTAATCCTTTTTTATCTTTTGTTCTGTGGAAACTGTAGTTACCTGTGCCTTGTCTATATCATCTGTGCATCACCTGAATTCTGGGTAGATAATTGAAGGCTCTTTACCATCCTCTGGCATGTGGGCATATGTTGGCACCATTGCATGTAAGACCTAGGTGATTTTCCCCACAGGTGTCTGGAAGTAAATGTAATAATAAGGTTTGAGGTCAGCTGCATACTTAGAATACTTTGCTTTCACAACTGACCGATAGTCACTTGGAATTTTCTAGACAATGAGACATCATTGAAAGGTTCGCAGTGCCATATGCAAGTTGAGCTTGTAGGGTTTGTCATAATGATGCACAAGCAAGCTAGCAGGAAAAGTATCTGCAGCTGCCAAAACTGCTGGTGGGTTATGGTGATGTAGCTAAAAAATGCCTGTCTTCTAGAAATTTTAGTTGTTTTGTTCCTCAATTCTGACTGGGATGGTCTGGTTTATAAAGTTTCACCAAAATAGTCTAACAAGGATAAAAATTTTCTGACTTCACAGCAAAGTGATTGCAGGGGCTGATATGAGGTAACACACATTGCCAGAGGAAGCTGATCTTGCTACGTTGAATGTATAACTGAGAGCAGAGAACCTCTTCTAGGACTTGAGAGTGTGAATGTGGTGTTTTGAATGCCTTTGAGATGAGTCTTTTTATATTCACTGATAGTGCTGAGAAACTATTCCCACGATGTAGGTCCTGAAGTTGAATGCCTGCATCTTAAATGATGTGAATAATTCCTTTTTCCTTTGGAAATTGTTTCTTGTTCGGCGTGTTTATTTTATGAACTGGAGATACGCATCTGATGAAAGCAATTAATACATCTTTGGAGGGATGTTAGTACAAGGACAGGCTGCTGGTAAGGCGTCTGCTTGGGAGATGACTTTTTGATTGATATTGAGGAAAAAATTGCTATTGGAAGGTATTTCAGAAATAATGCTCTGAGTTTAATTGTGCATCACAAACTTTTGAGGGGGAAGGTTTGTATCAGATAAACTGGGGAGATGATGGGACTCCAATTTGTCTTTTAAATGCTGATGAATCTAGACTTCTTCAAAGAGCGGTGGACAGTCTAGGTTGTACTGTCATTTGTTTCTGTATTTTAATTCTTTTGTATTTGTCATCAGAAACAAGGCAACTAAGATACTTAAGTTTCGAGGGTTTTTTAATGACAAATCTGCCAAATTATCACATACTTCTAGCAAATTGTTTGGGCTTGTCAAATTAAAGAACAATTTCTTAATTGGAATTCTCAAAAGATGCGTATTAGATACAATATTGGTTTGTGTCAAATTAGTCAGAAAAGGCATTTAGCAGCTGGGGAGTTGACTGAACATTTTATTCTGTTCTATGCACTTGTTTAGTTCACATTTCTTCCAAAAATTCCAAAAAAGAATCCTCCAAATCATGGGCTGAGGAAAACTGCTTAAAGCAATGCATGGAATGCAAACTGTCTGCCCAGGTTGGCTGAGTTGCTCTGTTAACTTTGGCAAATACTGGACTTAGTGGAAAATGTGATGCATTGTTCAGTGTGTTCTGGGATGAGTCTATGAAATATTTTTTATGGGAAATGTGGAGAGTAAGAAATAGTAGAATTATAGATCATTTAGGATGAAAAATACCTCTTTAGTTGGAGTCCAACCATTGACCCGTCTCTGCCAAGTCCACCACCAAACCATGTCCCTGAGTGCCACATGTGCCAGATAAGTTCAGAGATGCTGACTCAACCACTTCACTGGACAGCTTATTTCAAGCACTATTCTAGTACTGTTCTTGACAAGCCTCTTGAGTATTTGGAAGACTTAATTTATAATTTTTTTTAAAAATAACTAATTCTTAAATCTTATCTGACTATCCACTTCTTTTGAACTTACTTGACTCTTTCTTATTTTGTACTGTGGATGACTGGTGTTTGAGCTGTTCAAAAGCAAACCAATAAATTTATTTAGCTACATTTGAAAAAAAAAATTGCAGAGGGGAAAGACATCTAAACACTGAAGAACATCAGTTAACCCATTTTATTTTAAGGTAAGCTCAGTGGTACATTATTTAAAACTGCCATTTTGGTGAAATTCATAATCTAATCTTTATTATGTAGCTTTATGGCTTACATTGTATGCAACTGCTTTGATACAATTTTAAAAGTTGAATATACTTGTTCTCTGTTGCCTAAAATGGAAATGTTTCAGTATGAAAATGTTATAGTTGTTATATCAATTTCTAAAGTGCACGTGGGAGGAATTAATATTGGTCTAATAGATTTAATAGTTCATATTCAAAATCTATGGAATAGAAGTAATATTTTGCATCTGAGTAACTGCTGAGTGTAATCCTTCAGGCAGAATTCTGAAAGAAGCTGTAAAACTGGAAAATTACCTTCTTTTCTTTTTCAGGCACAACTGCGCTTGAATATCTGTGTTCATTTTAGCTTCTAATGAATTATATCCACATAAAGAGCTAAAATATGTATTATATTTCATTCAGTCAGGTAAAAATTTGTTTTGGCTATTAAAATTAGGAACTGTAGGCAGTTACCATGGAAATTACTTGAAGTAGTTGTAGTACTTTAAAGAAAACAAGAGGTCACCACAGCGATCACAAACAACAGAGTGCTTTTGTAAGAGGTGCGTAGGATCAGGCTGATAGAAAGGGACTGATCTCTGCATTTTTCCTATTTCTAGTAGCCTTTCTAAAGGAGAGAATAGTTGTTTCTGGGGTCTTCTGAATATCATCTGGTTTGCTTCCTTCCACAGTTTGCTCCTTCTCCTTCCATCTTCTGGTTTTCAGAATCCATCAGTGGTATTTCAGTGTTGGCTGGAAGACATGACTTGACAGTACTGTGGAGCTTTCCTACCATCTAGTCTTTTAAGGAGAACTTTTATGTTGATTGTGTAGTTATCTTGATTTATGGGTCAAAAAAGTTATGTACTAATATGTCACTTCTTCAGTTCTTCTAGCCTGGTTAATACAGGGGTTTCATGGAAGTTGTCTAAAATACTCTTACACTGAGCAAGCAAAAGTTCCATGAAGACGGAATAGACTAATGTGTCTCATCTTAATGATACAAGATTTGTCACAGAAGAGATTAACATCACTCCAGAGAAAGAAATACTTTTGTCATTTATATTTGCTTATGCATGGTGCCTAAGGTGTTCAGACATATAATTACAGACAAATATTTTCAAAGTTCTACGTAAGGCATATGAAAGATACAATGGGTATCTAAAATTAAGAAATAAACACCAATATCAAGGACAAAAATGGAGAATTCTGATCCAGGTATTCTGAAATATATTTGTGCTTTTCACAAGGCTTGAGGCCCAGGAGGAAAGTGGTCTTATAAATAAAGTTTTAAATTTTACTCTTTGTAGAATTATGGCCACACTTCAATGCTAGGAGAATTGTTACTTATAGTTACTGCAACATTACAGCTTTAATGAAGAATAATTTGTTCTAGGGTCTCTGAAGTAATTTTTGTGGCCTGTTTTCTAGAATGCAGTTTATGACTACTTCCAAAAATACAAATGGAGCAAGTGCCTGCTCTCTGGCATGCTTGGTCGTCTGCAGCTAGAAGATGCATTTCGTTTTGATTCTCCTTTCCTCCATCCAGTTTCTGTTGAGCAAGTTAAATGCAGCATTTCACTTGCACATTAGCAGTATCTTGATGCTCACATTCCTTCTCTGTATTTTTTGAGATCTTTGTAGTTAGAAAAACTGTTAATTTCTTATTTAATGCTTTAAATTCTTTTCCAGGCCCAGGCTGAATTATAGGTAATTCAGTCTTGTTCAGAAAACTAGGTGTTAAGACAGCTGTTTTCTTGGCCTAGTGACTAACACACATCTTCCATATGCTATACTTTCACTGGTTTGTCTGCCTTCAGAAGGCCTTAATTAGAATGGCGCTGCTGGTCTTCCTCTGCCCTGAGCTCAAGGTTATCACTGGGGTGGGGATTTTTGAGGCTGATTCTCACCTTCTGCTCTTAACTTCATATGCTTAAACTAGGAGGTCATACTCTTGTGCTGAGTGGGTGGGAAACCACCAGTCTCTTACTGGAAGAAAAACAATTTGCTGAATTAGATGTAGACAAGAGCTCGAAGGATCAAGCTGGATACTTCATTTGATTTATTTCCCCACTTTCTTTACAGTGGTAGAGGCAGTCATGGTAGAGGCAGGGGTAGAGATACATGGTGCAGTCATCAAATTTTTTGGGTCGTTACGTATGTTCTACTGGCCGTGGATGCTTGACAGCAGGATCATACCTCTTTTGTGAGTGAAGAATAGCTCTTGTTCATATGTGCAGTAATTAACAAGGAAAGCATACTCTTAGACTAAATAGGAATATGGTCTTCACCCCTAGCACAGTCCCCTTGTATCTGTCTGCATGCCAGTCCTCAGTCAAGTGGGAGAGTGCATGTCTAGTCAGTCCCTGGAGCAGGCTGAGCTGCTCTCTTCCTTCTCTCTGCTGCTTCTGGTATGGTTTTTGTATTTTGTCACATCAATCTTTTTCTTCTGTGTTTCTGATGGTCTTAATTCTCTTCTGAGCTATTGCCAAATAGTAACAGTTTAAAACTATCTTACATTTGTGCCTTTCCTTTGTTTTTAGTTTACCCTGCATGGCTTAATTGCTTAAACCTGGCGACAGAGATGGTAAAGACAGCCAAAGCTCATCACTGATTTCTCTCAGTAAAACTGAGATCTGGGTTATACTGCAGGAAGAAGGGAGGGAAGTATGAAGAGTAAAAGTTTCATACTTGGCCCGGGAAAGGCCTTGATTCTTCACTTGAATCTGCTGGTTTTGTTTTGCCAGCATCTTCCTGTCCTGAGCTGGAGGAAACTTAGAAAAGTTTGGACAGCCAAGCTACAACAGCTTGTAGATACTGTGTTAACTTAAGGTAAAATAGGGTCAGCAGAATTAGAAGGAATGTTTTGTTCATTTGAAAATGATGTGATATTTGTGCTAGGTAAGATCTGGAACTGTTTCAATAAATGAAATGGTATATATGTGGCAGGTAGTCAAGATTATTTGTAAAGATTTTTTTGTGCATCTTTGTAGAACATAACTGGATTAAACATAAATGCAGGATAACAAAATACTTGTTGATGTCACTCTGATTTATTGTCAAAAGTTTCTGTCAGAAAATTAGCCTGATAATCACGGTATTTAAGTGGAAATAAATTCTGCACTATTTTCTTTCTTGATCCAAATTTTATAGCCCTTACTTAAAATGAAAAAAAATATATTTCATCCTATTTAAAGTCCGTTGGCATTCTCCAGACTTTCCTTAAACATACAATATAAGCCTGATTGGGGGATTACATAAGTTCTTAAGAACTGTGTAGTTTGTGAGTCTCAGAAGAGACTAGAGAGGCTTAGAAAGCCTTTTAAGAAGAGGAGAATAGGAGGATCAGCTTTTGAAGTAAAGAAAACCTTTTAAACTGAGGGCATTAGGCAAAGGACAAAGTAAGCTATATATGGAAGATAGGATTAGGAGCAAGTGTCATGTGCAAAATATAGCGTTATGGCCATGCAAGGCAAGCCTAGAGAATGCTTAGGAAAGCTGCACAGACTTGAAAATTATCATTCTGTCTCAAAGTATGTTTGTTTCTAATAATTATTGTAGTAAACCTGTGAAACTGTTTCAAGTAGTCTATAGATGTATTTAAAAATTAATGGACTAAATAGCCCAAATGCCTATTCTTTAGTCCTGTAATGATCTTTTACACTTTGACCACATCCATCCTATAAAACTCCTTTCAGCTCTCAGAATGTATTTCCTGTCCTCATTGCCCTTGGATGGAATAGCTTCTGGCCCATGTAGACCCTCACTCAAGTAGTGCTTGAGAAGAGAGAGTACCAGTTGGGCTAAGCTGGAATTATGCCAGAAGGAGGTCTAGCACTGTAATAGTGTGGGTATTGTGTCTGCTTCCATTTTCTGATGACCTTAAAAATGGGTAGTGTAACCAGAGTAATCTTGAGATTGAATTCTGGATGAGTTTTCCCTGCGCTTTTGTGCACAATTTTTGCTCTGCCATAACAGGGCAACAGCTTGGAGGTAGCAGACCTAAAATGGGGGCCATCAAATCTAGTGAGGGCGTGGTTTGTGTTTGCTTGAACAGAGCGTTTTACAGAGTGCAAAAGCTCTTTTTCATGAGGTTTAGCTTGTTAAATTATTAATTTGGAGAACTTAGATTGTAATTTTTCTGAGACGTCCAAAGTACCTCAGTCTGAGCCATTTTATGACACAGAAGATAGGTGTGAGCTGTATAGAAATGTTTGTTTCCTGTTAGGATACTGAGTGAAGCAATAAGGGATGTTGCTGATAATTTCTTTAGGTTTAGTAGAGTGCATTGCTGGTATTTTTTTATTTGTATGTAGGTCATCTTAAAAATTCTTTTAGTTTGTGGTTGTCTTCCTTTTGTAAGTGAGAAAAATAAAAGATATTGACTAATTTGCTTTTGTTTGCAGAACTAACTAAAATTACAAAGTTTTATTTTTAGTGCTTGGATATTAAATAGTGTCAATGAATATTAGTTACTGGATTTTTAGTAGGATGTAAGATGCATAAGTGAGTGAAGCAAAACATGTATTCAGCAATTACCAAATTCAAGATCACTTTGTTTCTGTGGCATGTAGGGAATAAGAAGTGCAGTGTCAGTTACTCTTATATAGAATGTTTATCCTCTGGCTCAAGTTGAGATTTAATATTTTTAAATCTTTTATGTTTTGATCTTTTATGGCATTTTGTTAATCCCCTGTTGTCCAGCATCTCTGGACTGCTTGTAGGATGATGGAATGAGTGATAAACCTGCAGAAATGTAATATCCTCTCAGGGGGATAGTGAAGCATAAGACTTACTACCTCTACAGAATGAGAAACGTTATGGTAGCATATTTCAGTGATAGAGTTAATATTCAGTTAAATACAAGAGGAAGAGGAGCAATAGTGCAAGGGAAGGAGGAGTGAGAAAATAAGTGGTATCTTTTTAGAAGTCTGCCTTATTGCTGCCTACATTGCTCCTTTGGGATTTTTCTATTGAGAGCAAGAAAAACAGCAGGCTCTTCTTGAAAAACACAGGATGAAATTACTGCCATAAATTCTTATTTTTTCTGTGGTGTAAAAGCTTTATTTAGATGGGGAGAGTTTATTACCAGTGTTTTCCTGGCATGGCTAAGTTCAATTGATTTCAGATGACAAGCTCCAGGGTTTTCTTCCTCTCCTAGCTCACAATCCCCACTTCCCAGTGTGTGCAAACTACAATTTGTTACTGGTTTGCCTTGGGCTCTGGAGACCTCATTAAGAGTCCAAAAAAGGGGTTTCTGTCTCTGCTGTTGGACACCTTTCTCTTTTCTGGTGAACTGGGGCTATTTGCATTCTCACATGGAAAGGAATGCAAGGACCAAAGGATGAAAACTGTTGAGTTTATATTGCTTGCCTGTTGATAAAAATGGTGATAAGAGATTAAAAAACTGCTGTTTCTTAGTCTCTAGTGCTATACTAAAATCTGCAATGCAGAGGCAGATCAGCTTTGAGAAAAGAATGTAAGCAGGAAATGTCAAGTTACTTTTTTCTGACAGTTTATATGCAGATTGTCCATTTGTTTGATGGTAAGGAAAGATGCCAGGAAAATACCACATTTAATCACAGTTCTGAGGTACCATGCTAACTTTTCAAATTTGTATTCCCATCAAAATGCTCTAAGAAGCATTTTGGAAGCAAGAGACTGGGCTTTTAAATCTGCACAGTAGTTCAAGATACTATATTGGAGCAGTGACCATATAAGAGCTATCATGTAAGTACAGTGTATTTTCATAGCAAAAGTCAATATGCTTGTGAGAGACTATTTATTCTATCCTTACAGTAACTTTAAGGTTTAACGTGAAATGTACCCAGTCACGTCTTTCTTTGTCTAGCAAACAAAACTGTCTTACATATTTAACCCCACATAGGGTACTGAATTCTGATTTGAAGAATTCTTACTGATGTAAAATAAAGTAGGAGTTCAATAAAACTGATATTCTTATGTAAGCAGTGATTCCCTTACTATTTTTCTGTGGTGTTGCATTGTAATCGAATAATGTGTAGCAGCTGTAGAGTTGACTGTGCCTGTAGTGACTTCACAGTATTTGTTTTCAGTGGCAGTGTAAAGACACATGAACACACTCGTTTATGTGTGTATGTACAAAGACACACACATAAACCTATTTAGAAGGTGTTAAGACTACTCTCAGGAAAATTAAATAAAGTTCCTCTATAAATATAATGAGTAATTGTTTTAATTGCACATTGTATGCCGATGTAATACTCAGCTTATACATGTAATGCAACATAAAATTCAAAATGTTACATAGAATTACGGTCACATTGGGTGTGTTAAATGTCTATTTAGGTAGATACCAAATGTAATTATAATACAAGATTTCTTAAAATTGTTCTTTCTCTCAAGAGATTGTATATATAAGAACTAACAATTTTTTGTTAAATAAAATAAAGAATTCAGAATAAAGTGTTGATAAATTTCCTTTCCTGAATTATCACTTCTGAAACAACTGCAATCTTCATGAGAATATACTCCTTAAAATTAATTCAAAGATCAAAAAAGCTTCAGAAAGTCTTTTGATTTAGAATAAATGTATGACAGCCTGAAATAAGAATATTTTTTGTGAGGTTTTATAAAGGGATAACATGAATTTTTATGGTGTCATTTTTTAGTTAAAAAAGGAAAGCTGTATGGTACAAACTGTTCTAACAGAGACTTGATAGTAGGAAAAGTTCTTTATGGGGAAGCAGTTCATGTTTTAAACTTGCATGTGACAATGATCAATACTTTATCGTATTGTGCTCTGTCATATTAAGGGTTTTTATTAGATACCCAGAATTCTGCAAGTTTTAAACCATCAGTGCATTTGTCTTACAATCCTTAAAAAGAGAAAGCTGTATATCTGAAGCTTTTGTGAGCAATGAGGTCATCCAGAAACCTGGTGCTGTGCTCAGCATATCTTCATAGCTAGAATGAAGATAGTATTTTACCAATCTCCTAGAAAAGATGCTTGTTCCCTGCAAGTAAAGCTAAAATAGGTTTGAGCTGCAGTTCTGGCATAAAATGGGAATTTAGGAACCAACATGTCCCAAATCATTAAATAATAAGGCATGGTTGATTCCATTTCAAACACAGTTGAGTTTCAGGTTAATATATTTAGTGAACATGAAAATTACTTGATCTGCATTTGAAATGTAAAATAAAGGGGTGTTTGCTTATATCCCAGATATTAAAGGAAATCTGCACTCTTGAGCATAAGGATGCCATTGAAAATTGGCTGTTAGAAGAGGTAGGTAGTGAGCTGATTGGAAGACTGGTAAATGCCTCTGCACACCTTTGCAGAAACCAACCTCATGTCTTTGTTCCCAGGTGACAGATGAGTGAATTTGGGTTGACGTGTGCAAAGCTAATATTAATCTTAAAATAAAATTACTTACTTTAAAAAACATAACAGAAAACACTATGGCTCACATAATTTTTGTGCAGATTAATGGAGATAGATGAGCTTTGTCTTTATATGCATTAAGTACAATTTATTGCGTATAAAATACAACTTGACTACATGTGTGGGTATCGAAATCCTCATTTGTAATGTATGAGTCATCAGCTTCATGAAAATACACTTCAGAAAGAAGTATATATGCAGACTGTAGAAACTGCTTTCAAGCAATTCAAAGTGTTTTGTATTTACAGGCTATGCTTGAAGTCAGAGAACATAAATGGAGAGCTATGCAAATGCATTCTGGTTTGTTTGTGGAATATCCGGCATAGGTAGAAATTAAAAGGCAGGATTTAGAGAAGTATGAAATGTTACTAGATTTTGCATTGGTAGTCTTCACAAAAATTATATTTGAAGCATTGCATAAGAAAAGTTGCACGTGAGAGACTGTAAAAAAAAACCCCAAATCACAGAACCAACAAAACCTACAACAAAAGGAAGTACTTTTCACAAACTCCAAAGTAAGAAGCATATGTATATTTATATATATAGTCATGTGAAAATTCTGTGATTTAAACAATAAATCGTTTAGTCAGATAGAATTGTTCTGGAGACTTAGTTGACTTGAACACCTTTTGCCTCTAGAGAGTGCTATGCAATAACTAAAATTTTTTCTCTTCAGAAAAAATCTCCAATTGCATCTTTCCTTCTTTACATTAAACAGATAAATTATTGATATTTTTCAAATGGCAAATTAATTTACACTTAACATGCAGACTTTAACTGTAGAAACATGTCTGAGTGACAGTAATGGTTTCATTGCAAGTTATTTAAATTTTAAGGTTATAATTTACTCAAATTCATCTAATTCCGTATTTGACTAAATCAAAACAAAATGCTGCTGACGTTTCTAGCATTAATTTAATGGCATAGGTTAAAAAAAAACCCACATAAAAAAGAAGCTCTAAGACTTTCTGAATCTTATTTTGCCGTCAGGTTCATGAGAAGTTACTTGGAAAGAAAATTTGAAGATAAATGTAGTTTTTAAAATTTTATTTTTTAAAATTAGTATTTTCTCAATGGATATATTCTTTTGCCTCCTTCTCTTCAGTTTTATAGTTCTTTATAATTCTTCCTGTGTTTCTTTTTTAGTAGACCTGTAGAAAAGGTTTGAAGTGCTGATTCAATGTAGTTGCTGTGTCTAGTGAATCTTGATTTTGAAGAGTAATTGTATAGGCTTTTTTTAATCGGTATGTTGAGCAGAATTGAATGTTGTATTTGCTGAAATGGTAACATCAGTGTCATTGCCAAACCAGGGACTAAAACATGGACTTTACCTGACAATGGTAGTACTTCGATTTCTATCTCCCACTGCTGAATTTAAAACCTCAACACTGAAGGCAAGATATCTCATCAGGAATTTTCTTACCATTTGGCATAGATTCAGCAAAGGTGTACAAAAGTACTTTATTGTGCAGTTTTGAAAGGTTTGAATTTACGGAAATTAGACAACTGCTAGAAAGCTGTAAGAGTCTTGGCTGCTTGTTTGGGTTTCAACAGCTTACGTTGTGTGAGTGTTCAGTAGTGCAATATTTTGTTACCAGGAGTCCATGGCTATTGCAGTTGGAAAAAACTGCCCCCCAACCTCATTGAAATGTTGGCAAAAACCTTTGCATAAAGTCTATTTCAGTTTTAATTACTGGCAATCAGGACTCTTTCAAATTCCGCTTTACTGAAGCTCCCTTTAGAGTCTTCACTAATAATCTTTAGTGTAGGTGAGGAATAGCAGTGATGGTACAGCCACTTGATCCAATTTTCCGGGTGCTCAGGGCACTTCGACAGGCCTATGTTTTTCTTGTCACATCCAGAAACAATATTTAAGAAAGCTTAAGACAGAGTGAGCAATGAAACTAAGAGTGAATGTTGCCATGTGTCTTCCCATAAACAGACACATAATAAAAATCTCAGTACAGCCCATTATCATTATGTATTGAATCCATTTCTTACTGAGCCATGGACTTCCTAATTTTACGATAATCTCTGACAACTGTGAAGTTATTTTAGGGTGAATTTTCATACGTACTAATAGATGACATACCAGTTGTTTGGTAAGAAAAACAGCGTTATCACAGTTTGATGGATAAGCTGTAAATTGTGGTGTAATACAGTCATAACATTTCCTAAAGAGATTTTATATTTTAGTCAGACCTGAAACGGCATTACATGAATATGAACAACTGTGTCTTGGGGAAAGAACTAATGAATGCTACTACTAAATTTTTGGCAAAGGATAGTTTTCTTAAACATCTCTTTAGTCATTTTTTTACTTTAGTATTGTAATGTTTTATATGTGTTTCATTGCTTTGGATGAATTTTTGTTACAATTTGTCTTACACTTGCATTATAGCAATTTTGGAAGGAAATGCTTTGTTTCTTTTTTAAAGAAAGGGAGGAGGACATCAAATGTATCTGCGAAACAGTGCTTGTGCCCAGGATTCTGATACTTAGATTTTACAAAATTCTAAATAATTGTATTAAATTTCCTTCACTGGGGTTACATGGATTCAACTTCATTGGGATGTGTAGGAATAGTTAGGGTAATTTAAATATTGGAAAGCATGTAGCATGCCTGTGATGTTCCATCTAGGTCAGTTGTTCTGAAGCTTGATATGACCTGGTGGTTTTGGAAGTACAGCTGCCTTGTTTCTGGTAGCCATGTAATTGCATCTGTCAGATCTCAGCTGATGACCCTTTGCCTTCATATTTATTGTAGAAGGTTGTTCTGCTTGACATACTAAGGTGGGAGTTAAGTGTCTTTGGGTACAGTTCTTTGCTTTAGGTGCCTTAATGTGATTTCAAGTATGTCATGTATCATTCAGGTACCTGTATACAGCAGCTTCACCATATGACTTCTACTCACTCCCCACTGCAAAACAATGCTGTGAAGAAAAGTGCACAGAGTTGGTAATGTGAATCGTGTCTCCTTACTTCATGTCCTGAAATGCTCACTGTTAGAGTAATTCTTCTCAGCAGTGAGGAAATAATTGTTTTCTACTACTTTGAAGCGATTTTGTAGACTAATTGATTCATAAGATGGGTTAGATGTATGTGCAAGTACAATCAGTAGCTAGGTATCAGGAAGGTTGAAAAGGATGGAAGATTTTTCCTCCTTCTAGGGTGAGCATAGTTGCCTCTCCCCGTTGTTCTTGCTGTGGTGCATGTCTGCGTGAACATCTTCAATTCACCGATCCATGACAGGGTAATTTTCTACCGCCTGATAAATTAAGTTGATTAAGTGAATAAGCTAAGTGTGATAAGCACCAGAAGTGTTTCAAGATGGAACTCCTTGGGTGGGCGTAAAAAAAGTGATGGGAAGTTTGAAATAACAAAGTTGGAAATGGAATGAGACCTACCCTTTCAATTGTATAAAAGTTGCCAGTTTGGTCTTTGTAATACAATAGTCTAATCACCTGACAGTTTGTCAGATGATTAGACTGCTGTATTAATTCTGTCTTTGAATTGGATTTCTTTCTCCAAGATGAGGGATAGAGCTCTTTACAGAGATGAATACCAAGAGACTTGGAGAAAATGACAGCTTTTGCTTTCGCTGCACTTATGGGTATTATAGAAATACCCATAAGTATACTGAGAGGTAAGGTGTAGCCACAGCTGAAATTTCCTTTTCAAGGAACTGTACCTTAATTAAACGCTTTTATGTTTGATCAACAAGGTAAACATAAAATGGCCATTAATTGTTAAAACATTTATTTCTGGGTTTTCTTCTATTTTGTTTTAACTGAAACATGAAACAGCTGTCAGTGTGGGCCATTATCTAGTGTACTGTTTTCTCTGCGTTTAACTAAAAACTTAAGTTCATGTTTGTGTCAGACAACTTGACAGTTACTGCTGGAAGAGATGAGCAAATTTTAGTTTTCATAGCTGAATTTGTTTTCTGTTTCTTGGTGTTTGAGGGCATGTAGTTTCACAAACTTAGAAGAAAAGTATACAGTAATAAATGAAGAAAAAAATAAAGAAAAATATTAAGGAATTCCATGGCAACTTAATTATCAACATGCTTTATGTAGGCAAAATTAGAGAAGGAGGGAGGAGGAAGTTAAAGAAGAATTTAGCTTCCCAGGCCTGTCTTAAACTGGGAGAAAGGAAAAAAATCATATTATGTACATGTTAGGATTGAAGTGAAAAAGAAATCCCTGAGTCATATAAATTAGTTAGGAGAAGCTCACTTAAGTTGTTTTATGTGGTCCTGGAAAATACCCTGAAATTAAGACATTTATGTGGACTGCTTTTATGCACTTGATTCCACCTGAGAGCCTCACTATTATTAGAGCCTTTTTTAAATAAAGTAGCAGTTTTGCTGGTTAGTTTCCATGTAATATGAGGTTGAAAAGCTGACTGAGGACTTTTCATTAACCATACTCTCCTCCTTATTTAACTACTTCCTTATCCTGCAATACAGTATGACTTCATAAGAATGGCAGTAATAAAAGATTTTCTCTAGGACAAGCTTCTAAAGCATTCAGTATAGGCAAGTCACAGGTGCTTCCACCCTACTCACATTTTCATACTTGCTGTGCTGTTTGTAAGTCAAGTGCAACTGCACTTGCTTTCTGTAGTCTGGGTTTGTCCCCTGAGCCTGCTTTATGACAACAGCCTAAGTATATTCTGAGTTTGGCATTATTGTAGGTGAATTTATATGCTTACATAAAAATCTAAGGGTTAACATGGCATATGCATTGACAAAAGAAAAATTGAGTCACTTGCTGCATAATGTAATGAAAATAGTTTATATGGGAAGTCAGTCAAAATAGAGTTTTTCTTTAGGTATACCAGAAGTGATTCAATCCCCTGAAATAAAGGGAAAACATTTTGTATTCTTGTGACTTGAGTGATTGATGACAAGGGAAGTTCTGCTTACTCGGTGTTATTTGGTTCAACCTGAAAGTTGCTTTTCTTTCTTAGTCTCCCATCCCTTATGTATTTGATGTTGTGACCAATACCTCAAATAATAGTTGTCTGACTGCGTCTTCGTCTCAAAACATTATAGCACTAGGGAATCTACTTTTTTCCCATGATGTGTTGACATATTTTCATGTATGATCGAGAGGAACAGACAGGGGAAAAATGTATTTGGAAATGTATTTTCACAAAGATTTTGGTTTAAGGAATAAGCCTGTCCAGTTGTCATGCTGTTAAACGGTATCCTGTAGTGCTTGTAGTCAGTTTGCTTTAGTGATCCCTTGTGGCCTCCCTTTCTTTGCTCTTTTGATGAAACGGCAAGGAGTGAGATACTTGACTTTCACAGGCTCTTGTCCTTGCCTTTGCAGAACAACCTAGCTAGCCAGACAATATCCTGTCTCTGAGTGGTAGGTTGGAAATTATGTATCAGGAGGAAACACAAAAATTACAGTCTGTTTGGCCTACTACTATATATATAGTCTATGTATATATAGTCTACTGATAAAGTGATGTTTTTTTTTTTCCTGTCGTGACTTAGGGGTCAGGATATGCATCAATGTGTGAACAGCACTTAGATTTTTGACTGTTTGAATTAATATTTTTTGGAAGGGGATTTTATTAAGGTTTCTAGAAATGACTGTGTCTTGTATCAATAGTTTGAACAAACTTACGGTGCTTCATTTTCACTTGTCTTAAAATATTTCACTTTCCAACTGTACTGACTCGGTATTTTGTTTTCAGATGAAGATGCACTTAATACGAGTGGTCCTACCACTTACGGCCTAATAGCAGAGTGGGTGGATACAATGAGTTAAAATATCAGTATCTTAAGTGTGAAGTTAATAGTTTTATTTTAGGGTGGTAGTGTTTTTCTACCTTTATTTTGCAGTTTATAATTAGCAATGTGGATAATGTTTAATGATAGGTATCTTGAAGATTGATACCATCACAAGCATGTGTATTCATTTAAAATACAGGAGAATTTTCAACACAAAGGGAGTGTAAAAATCAAACTAAGAGAAATCTCCCCTTTCCAAATGTGAAGTGTTTATGAGCATAAGTAAATGAAAAAGAAGAAAAATCATAACCAGGACTGCTAATTGTGCCACATTTATGTTTATGGCTAGTATCACCTTCATTTGTCTTGAACTTTAATAATCAAGTAAGGCACTGGTTTGGAAAAGGTTGTGAGGGAGTAGATCCAGCGGGCATCTGACTGACTTACTCCCTGTCTCCCTCATCCAGTTGATTTTAAAATAGCACCAGAAATTCTTGAATGTTGGCTTTCCTCTGTTGGCAGCAAATATCTGTGAAACTTGCTGGTTGTTCCATTCACCTGTACTGCTGATGGGGTGGAGAATGAGTATCTGCTGCTGTTCTTAGTTGCTCTTGGCTAACTTTTATTAACAAGCCTGCATGACAAACGTGTGCTGTTGTCATCTGAATGGATGAAAGTGTTATATGATGGACATACTGGCTTTAAAAGTCAGAAATTATGATTTAATTTTCTGTATGGATTTTCTTTGCAAAGTTGCAAATCCAGTAATTGGATGTTTGGAAAGGCTAAAATCAAGGTGTTACATATAAGCTTACTTGTGGTCCTCAAGTTTGTTTATAATACAGTATTGCATTTATTGTAGTTGCCATTTCATGTTGATCTCAGTTTACAATTCTGAACGTTAAGTAAAGCCACAGACTTCAAGTATTGAGGAGCCCTACTTGAGAAAAGCCTGTTTTCTTTGAGGTTTTGGGTGTCACATTAGCGCCGCAGCCTGTGAAGGGACTGTGCCCTGTTCTGCAGAGCAGCATTGAATCATGCAAATTTCCCCTTTTATGTCCTTTACCCTTGTTGATGTTTTACTCTGTACTTTCATCCTCAGTAATAATGCAGCAGGTGGCCTTCACTCTCTCTTATGCTTTTTTTAACATACTAGCCTGATTTCTCAGCTCCACCTGTATGCATACGCCCTTTGCTGACTTGGCTTGTATTTTACTTTTGAGGATTTCAGGGAGTATGCATCACATTTGTACAAATGAAGTGCTCTCTCCTTGGGATAAACCTAGTTAACCTAGCAGGCTCAAAATCATACTGCAATCAGCAGATTATCCCTTCCAGCTAGGGAAAAATCGTGCTTTTTGTAGCATTGTATAGATTGGAGTCTTAACTGGTTTTTAAACTGGTTCCATTTTAAAAATATGGTGAAAAAACATAGTGGAGAGTGTTATATTTACTGATTTCTGTGCACATGTGTATATCTAATGTTATGACATTCCAAAGCTTTATGGAGTATCTTGATAAATGAAATGAATAGTAGATATAAAGGAAATTAGTTACTAAAAGGGTGCTAAATTAAATGCTTCAGGCTTCATTCAGTTAAAACTACAACTTTAAGATTTTGTTTGTAGTTTAGGTATTTTGTTAGATATTTTAGTTGATGCAGATGCCATACAAGTTTCTAAACCTTACAACTGATGTACAATTGCCTTTGTGGTCCCCAGGACACTTCTGAATTTGACTTTATTCATTTATATATTCTATTAATATAGAATTTTATAGATATTAATATAGATTT
This sequence comes from Campylorhamphus procurvoides, assembly GCA_013396655.1. Classification (NCBI taxonomy): domain Eukaryota; kingdom Metazoa; phylum Chordata; class Aves; order Passeriformes; family Dendrocolaptidae; genus Campylorhamphus; species Campylorhamphus procurvoides. The sequence goes on from WBMV01002640.1 coordinate 295,270, forward strand.
TATAGAATACATTCATTTATGTCTGTAAATTTGACTTATTCACTTCTACTTAACATCATTTCACTATGGATTTCAAATTGTTGCCCACTGACATTTTAGCTGGTCTCATTGAGCTGAAGCTTTTCAGGAGAGCTATAAATGCTCTCAAAAGGGGAATAAGTGAGGGAGAATCATACTGATTCAGTTTGATGTTAATATTAGCTTAGCTTTGGCTATGCTACTCGAGTTTTTCTGGATTTTGAATGACTCATATTTCCATCTTGGGTTTTTTCTGTGAAAATTTGTACACAAGTTAATAGCTCAACTCCTATCGTCTAGGTAATGGTATAGAACATTCCTTCCATCTGACTAAGTTTCATATATATATGTGTGTAGGCACACACATTCTCCTACTGGGGGGAAAAATTAATGAAAGGGGGAAAGATGGGAATGAACTTGTGCTCGTCAGCAGCAGTTAAACAAGAGCCAGCAGTATGCTGAGGTGGCCAAGAAGGCCAAGGGCATCCTGGCCTGTATCAGAAATAGAGTGGCCAGAAATAGTAGGACCAGGGCAGTGATTGTCCCCCTGTGCTCAGCACTGGTTAGGGCATGCATTGAGCCTTGTATCCAGTTCCAGGCCCCTCAATGCAAGAAGGACATTGAGGTGCTGGAACAAGTCCAGAGAAGGGCAGCGGAGCTACCAAAGGGTCTACAGGGTAAGTCCTGTGAGTTGTGGTTGAAGTTGCTGGGAGTGTTTAATCTGGAGGAGGCTCAAGGGAGACCTTATCGCTCATTACAACTACCTGCAAGGAGGTTGTAGCCAGGTGGGTGTTGGTCCCTTCTCCCAGGCAACTAGTGACAGGATGAGAGGACACAGCCTCAAGTTTTATGTTAGACATTAGGAAGAATTTCTTCACAGAAAAGATTATTAGACACTGGAATGGGCTGCCCATGGAGGTGGTGAAGTCACCATCCCTGAAGGTGTTCAGGAAATGACTGGACATGACACGTAGTGCCATGGTCTAGTTGACAAGGTGGTTATCACCATTTGATAATCTCAGATGATCTCAGAGGTCTTTTCCAACCTAGATGATTCTGTGATTTTTGTGAACTCAGAGATCTGCTCTTGAGAGTACTGTGTTTCCTGTCTTAGCATAGAAGCAAATGGTTGAAGCACATGGATCATATGTCCTGAGAAGAGGGAAAGTGAGAAGTGGAAGCATTTCAGGCTCCACGGAGGAAGGTGAATGAGTAATTCAGTTGGCCAGGAGTGGAGAATTGGTGTGTGTATGTAGTCCCTGGATTGTGGAACGTAGGGAAGAGTTTTAGTTGGATACACTGAGGTCTGTGTGCATTTGATGCACGGAAATCTTTCAGATAAGGATGCAGGGCTTACAGGATTTTTATGTATAATGCAGAGATTTAATACTTCTGTTCCCCTTTATTTCCAGACTAAGGTGGTACTAAGGATAGCAGAAGTTAGTTTTTCACAGTTTTAGACCAGGTCTATATGCAATTTGTACAATAAAGATAGTAACTGATAATTTGTTGTGGCTTAAACTAATTTTCATAAAACATGACATATTGGAAGAACCCACTTTGCATCTGTTGAGCCAAAAGAAAGTGCAAATAAAGTGACATAACATTGCTAATACTTGGAGTCTTCATTATTTAACTCACAATGTGAATGACAGGCAAATATGAGAAATATGTCATGAATAGATGGTTCCACTATTGCCAACAATTTTGTGCAAGAGAAAAGAGAGCGTAGGTCTACTAGAAAATTACCAGATTTTTAAGTGACAAGTAGCTATTGCTAGTAAACATAACAGGGAAAGAAAACATTTGCTTTCAGGAATCTAGCCAAATTTCTGCACTTTATTTTTTTTTCTTTTTTCTTCCTAGAAATTTAGCAGTACCAGTCTGCTGTAGTGTGTATCTTGTTAGCAACATTTTCTCTTTCTGGCATAGATTTTGTCTCACAGTATACTTCGTGGGATATGGTATAGTATTAGAGGTGTAAAAAAACTCCTGCTCAGGATGCACAGGATGGGAATGGCCCAGGAGAACTACAGAGCTGAGGGAGTTATATGTATTAGTTAAGGATCTTAAATCACCACAATGAATGTCATGTAGAAATGGAACGGCTTTCAGTTGCTTTTGCTTAACCTTACAGGTAAATTTTAGTGGCTTATTTGGATCTTTAGCACTGTTAAAGATATAAATATGTTGCAATATAAATAGACTGCTATCAAACCTTTGTTAAGGAAGCATTGTTTTCCGGCTATATATAGAAGCACAGATTGGTTCGGTTTGAAGGGACCTTAAAGATCATCTAGTTCCCTCTGCCATAGGCTCGACTGCGTTGCTTAGAGCACCATCCAGCCTGGCCTTGGACACTTCCAGGGATGGGTATATTAGACTAATTCCCTAACAATATTTTCGTGGTGCAGTTACACCTGTTCTGCCGTTTTCCCCTGGTATAGACATGTTGGTCAGAGGTGTCGTTTGGCTTTGGTTTTATTTTCTTCTGTATACTGACATGGATACACAGAAGATTTGTTTTTAAATATTATTGTGCTGGTAGCAAATAAATGATATTCCATTCCCTTTGAGAATATTATTTTTACTTTCCCTAAATTCCTTGTAGTTGGAAAACTTCTAGAGTCACAGAAATATTTTCCATTTGAAATTTTTGTTAACAATGAGAATAATACTGCACTTCTAAACACATTTTACATTTACACTTTGAATAATAAGAGTTGAGTTTATCGCGTAGCTCAGAAGAGCAGAAGTGCTAATATGTATAAAATGTGATGTGCTGAAGTAGCCAATTACTTCAGAAAAAAGAAGCATAAACATCTTTAATGAAGTTCTGCCAATTTTCTGAAAGATAATTTTAAGAGATTTTCTTATGGGCTTTTAATTGACATTGATACTTTCATAATCAAATGTATTCTATGAAAAAATATTCTTTCCATGTGATATTCCTGGTTCAGAAGCAATGTGGTGAATAAAGAATTTATTGAAAATAGACTTCATAGCTGCCTCTAGCCAGAAGGTATCCATTTTAACTTAAAAATAAAACTGATTTCAATATATTTGCAAAGTTAGACATTTACACTTACTGCAAGCTTAGTAGCTATTTTCTGCTTATGAGTCTGGTAGTGGTGATGGTGTTTTCTTTGTATCTTGGTTTTTAACCTTTATCTTCTTTGAGAGGCCAATGTATTCGAGGCATTGCCGTTCCTATTAAGTCAGTCGTGTCTGAAGCTTTTATAGCATCATCTTTCTATGTCATCACCAAAATTGACCCCCAGCTGAGGACAGTATGATAAGGAAAGTGATGTATTTGAGGTGATTGCTCTGGGTCGTTATCTCTTGGAGATAAACATATTGAAAGTCGGAATGGTATTGTGCCATTGAAGGAGTTCAGAAACCATGTTTTGTTTGGTCTGGAAGTACATTAAATGTATCAAGTGTCTGAATGCTAAAGGACAAGTTCAGTTGTAAAATATTGTCTGCCCACCTGCTTCTTTCCTACTGTCTCAGAAAAATAATTTTACTGTTTAGAAATCATGTTTGTGGACATGAAGTACTGTGACTGGAAGCTGCAGAATAAGTTTTCTCCACTCTGATTTTACTGCAACCATATTATCAGTAAGGTAGTATTGTAATGGACAGAAATAGATTAATCTTTGAGATAAACAGTAGTTGACCTGATCAGTTGCTGTGTGGTCCCATGTCAAAACCAGAGTCTGTGTTAAGGCAATATTGTAACTATCAAAGCAATTCTGAATCTGCTGCTGATCTATTTTCTATGATCCTGTGAAGGTGGTGGGTGACAGGAGGAGCAGCAGAGAAAGTCTTAATACACTCAATAGAGTGGTAAAATAAATGTAACTAATTCTTATTTTGTAGACTTAAAATACTTTTTCAAGAGCTAAATTTGTTGATGTTACTTGAAATTGCAAAGTGTCAAAGCTACAGATCTGGTGTTCTTGAAGCTTCCTCTTGTCAAGCAGCTTATATGGAAATGGCTCTCAGGTGTTAATTTGTTGCTCAATATTTTTATTTCCAAATATGCCTTGCTTGGTATAATGTACATGTTTTGATTGAGCTATTAATTGAAAAGGAGCTAGTGCTGACTTTGAGATGAAAGATGGTTTTATGAAACTTGAAAGTGCTTCTTGGATTGCCATGTCTTGTTCATCTGTAAAATAAAAACAACAACAGAGTGGGAAAATAGCTAATTGCAATTGACTCTTCACAGTGTTTTTTATTCTTATAATTTTTGTAATGTTAGCTCTATTTTGCTGTATTTTTTTCTTTATTAATATCAGTAAAGAAGTCAGTGTCACTGAAGCTTTGATAGTCAGGACCCTTCTGTAATGTCCAGAGTGCACTGAAATCTCAAAGTTTCACTTTAGTCAAGACAGTCTTTTGCATTTTAATTCTGTTGGATGGATTTTCAAGTGATAAACTGTGATGAAATGCAAGAGCTTATTGTTATTTCAAAGGGACACAGCAAGCTACTGGCTGGAAAAAAAATGCTTGTATTAAATGTAGAGAATGAACTGTTAGCAGACCAATAAAGTAAGTGGATGCATGTTGCTGTTTTAGTTGAATATATAGTGAAGAGATGTCCTGTAAAAGAAAGAATGATCTCAGGGTGAAAATTAAGTATGAAACAGTGTCTTGACTTTCATTTCAGTGTTCTTCTCCATAATGATGTGAAAAAAGATGCCATAAATTCCTCAGTGGGATCTGGCTATTTTCAGTCTTTGAAATTCTACTACTAAACTTTATTAACAGTCTGTCTGACATGAAGGAAAATGAATCCTCAAAGCTAGAAAACTGTTGCTGTAACTTTACAGTTTGAAGAGCCTTTTGTCAGAGAAAGATATTACATTTAACAGTGTGCAGACTTTTATTTCTTACATTGAATTAAAGTATGCTAATACAGAGAAGGAGTTGTTTTGGGAGTTTGAATATACCTTTCCCATGGATTAAAATTACAATTACGAAAATGGGAGGGGCTAGAGTAGTAGCTAGTCATTAATAACCAGAAGTTAGTGCCTCGTTTTTAATCCTCCTTTTCTGCAAAGTTCAACAGGGACATCTCCAAGATCTATATTTAATTGCTGCTCAGAGCAGAGTGGGTTATCAGCAGCATCTCAGCCTCTGTCTAGGCAGAGTTTGCTTTTAGCAGAACTGCCTGGAAGCCTCTGCCCTCTGCTCCTTCCCACTCCTGATGGTCAGGATGATGAGCAAGGCTCGCTGCTGCTGTGAAGGCACTTTGCTTTTGCTGTTTATGATGTGTGTGTTGGTGTTGTGCTTGATCCAGTGTAATAAGTTTGGCTGGGAAATGCTTGAGTGGCCCTGCAGGAGTTCACCTGGAATAGTCTGAGCAGTCTGTGGATTTAAATTAAATCTACATGGAAGTACTGCTCCTCCCACAGCATAGTTTGCCCTGGTCTTAGTTCCAGAATTGAGATGCTGAGACACTGGAGCACAAAACTGGGGTTGCAGCTTTTTTGGGGACTCGTATCAGGAAGACACAAGTGTATGCAAGCAGTGTAGTTGCATCTGCATGGTGGAGTACTTGAGCTGAGCAGACCGTGTTAAGACTCAGCACACTGCACACACAACTGGATTAGTGGTGTTTATGTCTGTAGTGTGGCTGATCTGCCTGGTGGAAGACAGGGAGAAGTTACTGAGGCCTGAGTACTGCTTCTGATTCTTAATCTTTTTACCTCGTTTCTCTTACTTAAAATCAAATTTCATTCAAGTTCTGTTTGCTGGTTAGAAATACTTATTTCTGTACTTTAACATTAATGTTTTGGCTGGGAGTTTGCCTGATCCTCTTTGACAATGTTTGCCAAGTTACTGGAAGAGCACTTGGAGAGCAAAATGTGTACATAGGTTAGTATTCTATATCATTAGATCATAGAATATGTATTTCTTGATTTTATCTAAGTCATGGTTTGCTGTAGTACAATTTAGTGTTTGGTTAGTTTCTTTAACGTATGGGCATTGATTAAAAACTCACGTGACTGCTTTTGAGGGATCTGATACTCAAAAAGTAGGAATTTAAATGTGGTTAGAGAATTTTTTTTCAAGACTGAGCTTAATACTTCGTCAGTGTGATGCTCAGTTATCAGTACATAATTTTGTTTATATACAATATTTATTGATATTTAAGGTGATACAGTTCATTTGAGCAGAATAGGAAGCTATTCCTCTTCCTCCTGTTATCTTTGAAAACTTAGACTCTTATTCTGTTACTGTGTCTCACCTAGTGTTCCTCCTCATTAGGAGGACTGGAATATCTCAAAGAAAGTAATATCCAAGCAGTGTCTGTGTGGCAGACTCATCACTCAGTGCCAAGAGGAAAAAATGAGGTATCTTTGAGGTCATGAGAACAGAATATAGAGATCTTCTCTTCACAATTCTAACTTTGTCTATTTTTCATATTCTATTTTTTCAGACTGAATTTTTTTAAATAATATTTTACAATCATGGTATGTTTTGTTCATTTCTTTTAAGATTTATATATCACATGGAGGAAAATGGAATGTAAAATAACTGAGCTTTAAATAGGAAGAGCTGGTAATTAATCTCGTTTGTGGAATACTGGTCATTCTTCGGTTATCTGATCATTGTCATGAAAGGACACTATAATAGTTTTGAACATTAAGCTTACTAAACCACTCAGTTATGGGTTTTTTTGGTTTTTTGGTTGTGTTTTTTTTTTTGTTTTTGGGGTTTTTTTGAGGTATATTATTGAATTTTATCTAGCCTCTTGCTATTTGTGAGGCTATTCTTGTCAGGATATATATACTATGTCTAAAGTAGCAAACAGCTTTTTTTTTACTTTACACTTTCACATTAAATGTGTGTTACATTTTCATCTCAATTTTATCTAAATTACCTCCTGCTGTGAATTTTTGAATATTTCTTATTTACTGCTTCCTCTGGTAGAGGGTTGATGTCTCTACTGACATACAGTGATGTGTACTGCATGTGTTGCAATGGAGAGGAAGGTGGCATCATGTGAAGATCCTGTAACTTCTGGTTGGAGACAGCAGTAACTTCTGCCCCAGGGTGATTTTAAGTGTATGTCTAAACAGAATATACATTTTTGGGATAAGGATCTGTCTCCAAGGTTTCTGAGTTTTGTTCCTTTTTCCCAGTGATTACTGCATCTAAATAATGTAAGAATACCAGTGTGAAATACGCTAATATTTTACCAATATCATAGGTTGATGTTAATGAAGTGTAAAAAACATTGTAAAATGTTTTAAAACAGGCAGTCACTTAAGTGGGAAGGCAGTTCTCAGTTCTTTGTTGCGAAGCATATAAGGTGTTGTGATTAACACAGCTGATTTTCTATCTTCTCACTTACCTTGAGTTCCTAAATTTTGAAACAATAGTAAAAATATCATGCAGATATTTGCATGAAACAAATGAATGCAGTAGATTCTCCCTCTTTGCTTCCAATTTAGCCATGTTACAGGACAGGAATTTAAAATAAATAAAAAGAAACTTCACCTAATTTTACCTCAACGTTATTATTTTTTGCATTCAGTGGAAGAACAAGATGGAGCTAATTGCCTTCCTTGGGTTTGTTGTGCCTTCCAACATCCAATTTACATTTAGAAAAATAATTGTATTTTTAAAGTAGTGCCCCTCCTAATTTTTTTTAACCTCCGCATTCCATACAATGAGACAGAATTTTGACAGACAGTTTTCTGCAGCACTTAGACAAAGGTCTTGGTAGAAAACCACTGAGAATTCTTGTGGACACTGCAGATAACAGCAGATCTAATATCAAAATTTTTTGTGATTTCAGTCAGTAAGTTAAAAGAATAAATAAGATGGGCTTGTTTTTCAGAGCTATAAAACTCCTATCATGGGGTGTGTGTGGGGGGGTGTGTGTTGAACAGTAGTTTCTGTGCTTTTCTGATAAGATGAGCTCTTACCTGGAGAGTTTTTTCTCAAGAAGTCAGAGGACTCTGGGATTTCCTTCTTTCTCTCATCCATCCACAGGAGGAAGACCTGTATTTTTCAATTAGCAGGGAGGGAGAAGGAGAAGAAAGGTATCTAAATTTTTTTTCTGTAGTACAATATGACAGTCTCTCACTTGCAAGTCTTTCCTCCTGCTCTGCCTTCCCGTGGAGGTCTCTGAGACACCCTCAGTGGTGTGTTGTTAAGGACACTGTTCCATTTAATTCAATTAGTGAAAAGAGCTGTTGGGCATTATGGCTTATGTTCAGCTTTTATCACTAGGTCTGAATATTGTCACAGAAAGACTTTCATTAAAACATGGTGTTTCTAAATGAGGTTTTTTCTGAAAAGAAAAAAGGATAAAAAGGTAGTGTCATCATGTTTATCTCTTTTTCTATATGTTTTTGATTTGTGCCCACTGAGGAATATTATTTAGTAAGGCATAATTTTCTTCTTCCATTCTGAAGTTTGTTTACTTTTATGCTATACACAGTTTAATCAGCAAAAGTGAGTTCCAAAATTCCATATTTATTTCACTATGGAGCTGTAGAGAGCAATAATCATGTTAGGAAAGGGGCAGTATTTGTTCTGCCCTTAATAAAATTTTGTGCAAATTGGTAAATATGAATAGTAAGCTAAAATTTAACTATCAAATGTTGTCCTTGAAAATTTACAATATGTAATCTTTCAAATTCTTTGTGGTAGTATTTGCAGTTACCAATTAGTAATTGTAAAACCAGAAAGTTGTTCTCTTGGTACTTGTAATTTGTATTTGCATACTCATTTTATTTATTGATATAAATATGTAACTTGCTTTCTACTCCCCAGAAAACAGCTTTTGAACTAGTAGTTTTAGCTTACACCTATTAGCTTGGAAGACTTACTGATTTTATGAATTTATGGAAAATAGCTGAAGGGCACCAAATAAGTTCTTTTCCCCATCCTCAGAAGGAGCAAAAAGAGGGAGCTGTGTAACTGTGTCATACAGCACAATTTCAGTTTCCAGAAAAATTTTGGAGCAAGTAATTGAACCAAATTGTTTGTAGGCACTAGAAGATAAATGAATTACTGTCAGCTAAACTGGATTTGTCAAAAACAGATAGTCAATTTAGTTTCCTTCTGAGGCAGAAAAACAGGGCATGGATAAGAAATAAATCAGTAAATCTTCTATTTCGTTGTAAGTAAAACTTTTGACAGTTACATAGTATTTCAGTATACAAGCAAGTGGAACATGGTCTAAAGGAAAATACAGTAAAGTGGGTATAAAATTGGAGCAGCACCTGTTGTAACCATAGTTAAATATAAATGGAAAATGGAATTATAATATGAAGTGGAATTTTTATGGGGTTTTTCACGTGTTCCTTACTACTCTGTATATGCATAATGCCTTTTTCTTAAATTTGCAGATAGCATGTTAATGAGACAAGATGCAGTTATGCAAAAGGCCAAAATTAGAGTTAGAAAGGATCTTTATGAGTTGGAGACACCATCTGAAATAAATAGAATGCAGTTTCCTAAGAAGAAGTACAAGAGATGAATACATTCTCTATCTTCATAAGGAATAAGACAAGGAATTATAGGCATAAATTATAGCAATGAAAAGTTGGATATGGTGCTAAGAAACACTGTCATTAGCTAAATACAGGTCATCTGTGAAGGCTCTGAAAGCTTCACAAATGGAGAACTTTAACAAGATTACATATTTATCAGTCTGTTGTATAATAAATGTAGCTTGATCTTTCTTTGTGACAGGGTGGCAGGAGGGACGGATTAAATGACATCTTAAATTCTCTTTTAAACCCTTTATTGGCTGTGACTTCTGGACTCTGATTTCTAGATCATGTGTGACTCAGATTGGGAATTTGAATAAAAGCAACATGATGACCATAGGGTCAGTAGAGTTTTGTTTCTTAAAACCTGATGATTCTTTTTCATTCTGATTTTGTATTGGTAGGATAATCTAGCTCCATTGTATATAAACTGTAGTTTATTGATCGCTGTTTGTGGGGACATAGCATGGTGAAACACATTTCTTTTATAGTGTATGCACTTGGCTCTATGAAGAAATGAAGTCTCTGCTGATTTATATCAATTATAGGAAAGGAGTTCTGTTAATGTCTTCACTGGGAAAAAAGCCAAAATATTGCCAGACATCGTTGGATCTTTCAGAAGAGAGTCAGAGACAGAAAAAAAGCTTTATAAATGACCTGATTTGGGAAAAAAACTAATTTAGAGTTTACATGTGTCAAAACCAATTAAGTCAGTGACACACAAGTAAGAAAAACATCTTTATTTTATTCTGATACTCAGAAAATATTTTTTAAATCATTTTGATAATGTATCCAGGGGTCTGAGAAACTTGGAGAATTGTTACTGTCATTGTGTCCAGAGAATTTGAGAACTTCTGATTTAAGTGATTTTTAAAATGCATTTTTTTTTTGCTGCAGTAATATGTAAAACTTTAAATTTTTTTTATAGGATTGTCACAAATCTACTGGAATGTATTTTTACCATTAGAAGATTATTTCTGACTGTTTATGGGAAAATCATGCAGTCTTTAAAATTGTTGTTGAAAATGCTCATGATTTTCTTTTGACATCTGTATGATTATTTATGTGTTGCTAAATAGCCACAGCAAGGGTCATGATCCAGTTTCTGTCAGAGTTAGATACGTACTCATAAATGTCTGTATGTGATTCAATGACAAAAGATAACCCAGCCTGACTTGGGATACTCAAATCTTCCTCAGGTAGGAGGCCGTGTGAATAGCCCTTTATATAGTGTACTGTATTGGTAAGTTTCTTGCTTCACAGGAAATTGTATTCCTGAATAGCAATATCATCTTTTCAGAAATGGTGGCCTTTGAAGGATACATGGGGAAGTTGCTTCAAAAGAGAAAGGGGAAAAACAACAGCAAAAAGTAAACTGATTCTATATGTTACTGTAGCAGATAAAACATTTAGCAAAAAAGGAGGTAATTTACTCGTCTTTGGAAATTCCATTTTACTGCATAGTTAAAAATTGTTAACAGTCTGGGATGACTAGGATATAATGGCTAAAACTTTTCCCAACGGAAAATAATTTCACTGGTCACCTCTCATGTTTCTATTATGAAAAACATAGATAAAACACACGATTTTCTTTATGATATTTTGTGGATTCAGTCAATTTCCATGGATTTGTTCAAAATAATAACCTTAACCTTCTCTTCTAATTTGTTAGACAATAAAAATAACTGAGAGAAAAATGGTTCTTAAACTGGTTTGCAAATAAAAGGATTACAACTACATTTTCTGTGGCCCTCTTAAGTTTTTATTCCCATTCACCATGCTGTAAATTATAACATACTGGTTTGATGCTCTTTTCTGGTTCTTCTAGTAGATGTAAGTGCAGTGTTTTATGCAATATCTTCCATTGGCATTTTCTTTTTCCTAATCAAAGTGGTGCCACTCCCCCTTGTTTGTTCACCTGCTCTGTTGTCTGCTACTTCTTCCCTTTATTTCTTTTCCCTTATGCTCTCTTTAGTTCTCTTCTTGAGGTGCTGGTGTATTTTTCAAACCTCTTGTTCCCTGCTAATAAATATTACAGTATTCTCTTTGGTTTTTTTTTTCCTTCTTAATCATCTTGGTGGCAATATTTCAGACAGATAGTAATGTGAAATTACAGACCTGTGTTGATGAACAGAGCGTAATGGCAAGATGTATTCTGCAGAACTTGCCATCAGAGAAAGAAAAGAAACAAACAGGAATAACTGATTAGAATAAGAGCTAATCAGTAAAGGTAACCTTTCAAGAATAATTTTTAAGAGTAATTTGAACAGTTAGTAATTTTTGACAAATGAGGTAGAGGAGTAGACTAGAACTATACAGGACTGTAACATTTTGATTTTCCTTTCTCTTGGATTTAACTTTAAAAACCGTATGAGCTTTAAAGGCTCAAAAGATATCTCATATATTCTTTACTTTAGTGACCTGTTAAAACCATTTCGTGTCAGAAGTGATGAATAGTTTTTGTGGATTCTGAGCAAGTTCCTGATCGATTGGTTTTTAGTTAATGAGGAAGAAGAAGGGCAAGAGCTGAAGTCCAGCTGACTGTGGAGCACACCTGCCTTTTCTCTTCATTTTCTCTGTAATGAAGGAACCGATTGGTTTAGAGCAATCAATGCTGACCTGTTAGGATCAGGCAGTGTTCTGGCATTGCCGAGGCAATTAAATTCAGAAGAGCAAGGATTTTAAAGGAGAAAAAAAAAAAAGGGATTGAGACTTTGATGTGAGTAAGGGCTACATTGATATTTTAGGGTTGGCAAAAAAATCCCAACCCAAATACAGTTAAAAAAATTAAATCATTATCGTGTTGTCTTTTGTGTGAGATTGGAAATGACAAGATCGGTGTCATTCGTTCTTTAAATCCTGCTTCTGTGACTGGGGATTTCTGACAATATAATGTATGTATTTGGAGGAGGCACTTTGCTTTGAAATTTCATATTGGGACTTGAAAACTTCCCCTGTTGTTGTCTATTGTATTCTGCACTGTTAAACTCATAGAATGTGTCCCTTCATAAAATGATGGATTCCAGTTTAGGTGGTTTTTAAAAAAATGCCCAAACCCTTAGTAAATAATTGCAATTCATAGTTCTTGTCAAGTGTTAAGTTTAAAAACTTTGCCATATATTTTAAGATTTAAGTATTAATTTAAATCTCTTGTTGCCTTGTGTGGATGCCATTAAAAGGAAATCAGTTTGTTTTCTGTAGGAGTTTTTGCCTTGTCAAAACCGGTATATTTGGCAAGTTGGAATTACTCACATCAGATACTAGTTTCCTGTGCCGTATTTTAATTTACAAATGTTTGAATGTGGATATTAACTGGTAATATTAGTGATATTAAATAAAATGCCAGGATGTCCCTTCTACACCTCTTTCGTTTCTGGAAGAGGCTAATGCATTATTTTGTAAGATTCATCCATTCTGTATCAAGACATTTCTGTTAAAAAAATAAACCAACTAAAACCCTGCAGGCAAACCAAAAATCTTGAAAAAAACATATTCAAAGTATAATATCAAAATATAATTTGTCTTTTTATCTGATATTCTCAGTTCTACTTGATTGACCCATGTTTTGGGTCAGGGAGGGGTAACTTTCCCCTCTTTACACTTCAGAAACATCAGAGATCATGAATATATATAGAAGTTCCTTAAATTACCAATTGCATGTTGTCATTTTAACCTTCATGACATGAGCATCCTTTAGTTCATGCTTACCCTTGAGCAGATGAGGTGGGTAGTTCTACAATTTCGAGGTTTTAAAGCATTTTTATTCGTTCTTTGTAATGGAGTCCTATGTTAAATTAACTTCTTAGTTTGAAATCTGAAGATTCTAAGCTATTAGGTCACATCCATCCTAGCTGTGGATTTGTGCTGACCTCTACGTGCATGTGTATATGCATGCAACTTACTTGTCCTTACAGAACCCCAGTGAATATGATCTAGTGTTCTATAATGGTAGGAGGAGTGGAACTTTTGATGACGCCACTTTTCATTGTGCTACTTTTTTGACGTAATTGTTCCCCCTTCAGTAGTCCCCACCAGTTAGTTTTCAGATACAGTTGTAGAAACTAGTTCTCTTTGTTTGAATATGTTGACCACAGAGTAAATGTTCTACTTGAAAACAAAATACTAAGTGTGGGGACTTTGAAGGTGGTTGGTTGGTTGGTGCATTTCTGCCCTTGTGTGAGGAGTGTGCTCATATTGCCTAGTGCTAATCACTTCTGTCCCAAAAGTATCCTCTTTTTGGATGTATCATCGTTACAATCTCCACTGACACAGAAAAGTTTTGAGGTGGTTTGGGGTTATTTTGCTAATTGCGTGTTCATAAAGCATTGTAGAGGTTTAATGTTAATTTTCACACAGAATTTATTATAGAATAAGAACAGTGGGTGTAAGCCTATATTGATTATCAATAACATAAGTGAATTCTGTATCTGTGGACGATACTGATGTTAAACAGGTCTTGAACAGAGTGTTTTAAAAAAAGAAGTGCCCAAGAGTATTCGTCCACTGACAGTAAGGAAAATTGGTTTTGGCTTATCCTGATGGGCTGGTGCAGAGCCTAACTGTGATCCCACTGCACTAACAACATTTATAAATATAGAAGAAAATTGGTAAAAGAATATTTCAGGTAGTCTTTCTCTTTTAAAAGGGAAGGCATATGTTAGCCATGTATGAACTCACTCTCAAAAATGAGTAGTTTAAACTCTGTGTTTTTTACCAAGACTGCTTTTTCCAGGCCAAAAGGTTCACCAGTTTTTCAATCTCAGCCTTTTATTTTTGTGAAGTTCAGTCTATAGTCCAAACCTTTTATTATAAAAGTGCAGGTCTGAAATACCTCTTTCCTGAAAAGAACTTCACAGCATAAAATATAAGTGATACCTCTAAAAATGTATTTTTGATGATGGTTTAATATTTCAAAAGCCATGAAGGTTTGAGTTCTAATTTAAATGTGTCTCAGACCTTTAGCATTAGTATTTATGAGAATGTGAGTCATTTCAATCTTCAGTTTTTTGGTGTAGAATAGGCATGCTCATAGACTTGACTAATGCAGAACAAGCATGGTACAGAGTAGTCACAGTAAAGGTGCAGCTACAGTGCTGTCCTTTTGCAGTGCACTAAAAGGTACTTCTGTGTTTTATTTATTCATTCTGGATGTCCTTTTTTGTTTCTGTATGTGCAACATTGCTTTGAAACAGGTGGAAAACCGAAGCTGTAGGTGCAGAACTAAAAGCATTTGCACTGGGTTTACATTTTTGGATACTGACATTCTACAACAATAGTGTGTTATTTATAATAAAAATAATACTTGAATTCTTACAATTTAATATTGGCAGTGCACACCTGACAAGATATTTTTGAAATTATGATGCATTTGCTCATTGTTTTGGATTTTTTTTTCTCCTTCACAAAACATGGTGAATATTTAAAGCCTGAAGCTAAATAAGTTCCTTTAAAAAGATGTGTTGAAATAAGTATAAAATAATGTGTATCTCCTGTTTATTAATTTTCACTGTGTTTCCTCCTTCATTTTTTCTTTTTTCTCACTTTTTCTACTATTTCTGACCTTTTCATAGTCATATTTTGAGATTGCTTGGTTGATTATGGTGACGTTTTTTGGTTGTTACTTAGTTTTTCTTTTTGCCGTAAATATCTCTCCTGAAACAGATGTCAAGTCTCTTATGTCAGTTGATCTTTTCTTGACATCATGGATTTTGTTATCTCTTTGTTGCTCAAATGCATCTTTAAATAGGATCTAGTTATGTTTTCACACAGTAGTTAACATATGGATTTGATCATTATATATATAAAACAGAAGAAGACATTCAGCCAATAATTTTTAGTATTTCAGATGTATAAGGCTATTGGAGCTATTTCTGTTTTACTTAGTTGTGGAAAATCAGCAAATCCAGAAGAATCCTTGAGTATGAGCAATAACTTTAAATGCAGTTTGATCACATAGAAATCCTATTTCTGTGGTACATGTGTACAGCAGAATGAAAGTGTGATCCTAACCCAGGTTAAGCATGCATGTTTTAATTTTAATCTGGCTACTGTGGATAATAGTAGCAGGTGGGTTGTAGGGATGCAGGTTTCAGCTGCTGTAATTCTGAGCGTTCTTTGTAAGACTTGTATGTACTTCAATCCACAATGTAGGATGTAAAACTAATGGTATTGCAGCATTAAAATTACTAGAATTTAGTTTTCTTGTGCTTCAGTCACTTTCACTAAGTATGCATGGTCCTAGACTCTTTTTCCCTGAAATGAGCTTAAAAAGTTTCTATAAACCAGTGTTTTCACTAGTGTTTTGACTTACAGAACTTCTTTTGGTTTATCCATGTCTTTCGTGAGTTGATGTTAAGAATCTGAAAATTGAGATACTGAGAGTCAACTGTGTGTACTTAGGTAGAAACTGACCAACATCTCTGGACTAATATTTAAAAAGGTAAAAAAGGTCATATAAATTAATATGAAGATATTACCAGGAAGTTTGAGTTTAGAGTTGATGTAGCTGAGCCATTGGGAGTTGAAGGAGATCAAAAAAGCTCTATGATGAAATAAACGGTTAGGTTATACATCAAAGGACACACATTACATAAATCAGTACCACAGTGACCCACTAAATATGTAGGCAGTAGTATTCTTAAACATTAGAGTTCTTAAACATCTTGTGATGAAAAGTACACAAGTTAATTATTGATTTCAACTAAAATTTGGAGGTAATATTGTATCAAGATTAATTTTGAATATATCAATACCTAATCTATTTCACATTACATGACATAGTAGGGAAATGGGAAACACTAATACAAATTGACCTGCCAAGGTGAAGGAAAGGGCATGAGCTGAGAGGTAGAGAGTGAGAAATCTGAAAATGAAGTGTGAAAGTATGACTTTCAGCATATGTAAGAAAGGTCATTTGGGGGAACCTTAGTTCTGAAGTTCAAAGGTTCCACTCTTTGAAGGATAAAAGGAGGTCTTGTATTCCCTATGAAAATACAGCAATAAATAATATTGATTGCCTCCATTTCCAAACAGATATTCATGTCATTATATTGAGAATAATAATAATATTATGGAGGAAAAGGTACTATTAGCCCGCTAATAGCCTCCTAACTGGCTTCAGTTACAACTAGGAATAAAGCAATGTGGTATAACAAGGAACTGCCTCCTGAAACACGTTTTCACTGCATTAATATATAAGAATAAAATACATTGACTTACCTTTTAGCTATATATCAAAATAATGCAGTATTGGATTCAAATTATCAGCTTAATAATGTGAAGTAGATGGTTTAAGAGGTAACACAGGACATTCAGGAAAACTGAATTGATGTGATGATGAGATTTATGTCTACAGAACTGAGATTCACATAACTGTGTTTTAAGATTCCTTTACAAGATGCTTGACCACAGAGCACTTCTGTCATTTCTGAGGCAAGAGTCGTGGACTTGAGAGGAAAAAATCTTGAAGACGACGCAGTACAACCTAGTGCCTTTTGGTGGCTGTTGTTCCAATGTAATGTTGTAACAATCTAATTGGATTTGGGTTGGGAGAGAGTTGTATATCCTCATAACCACCTTGGGAAGGCCACTACAAGGTAATAACAATGGAGACTTACAAAAAATATCCTAAGAGTATGGTGGAACGAGCATGTGAATGCCTCCAGCTCAGCTAGTCCCAACACAACTGTGTAACTGCAGGTTTCTGATAGACTGTACAATTGTTAAAGCTAATATCCTAAATCACTAATTCCTTTCTCAGTATTTCACCGCTATGCAGTTTAAACACTTTTTATTTCCTTTTTTGTTGTTGTTTTGCTTGTTGTTGGTTTTTTTTTTGTTTTGGGGGACTTTTTGTTGTTGTTTTGTTCTGGATTTTTGGTTCAAGTATAGTGGTTTATTTCTTCATGGAGGAGTCACATTCTACCTGTTAACTGAGTAAATTCAGCAATAATCAAAAGCAGACAGAAGTGAAAGAAAACAATTTCCCATTAAACTGAGTGTCATGGTTTTGTTTTGGGAACTCTGGTTTGTCAGGGCTAGAGAGGTGCTGTCTGGGCAGAATTTTTATCCAGGTGCCATTGAGTTAAAAACAGATGTGTGACATAAGCTTATAAGGTGGTGCCAAGGATATTGTGGTAAGAGTTTAGATGGTTCAGAGTGCTTAAAAAAACTCCTTTGCATTTTCTTTGTGTGTGTGTGTATATATATATGTATATATATATATATATGAATTTTAGAGCTATGCTTGAGTGGTTTTGAACATAGTACCAAATGTAACAGTAGAGGAAAAAAACATCAAAAGGTACCCGAATTGATGTCTAATCCAGTACCTTCATGAGCAATGGAAATATTTCAGAGACAGCTTTAAGCTTGGAAAAGGGGGGTTTCTGAGTACTACATGTCATCTGGACTGAAAAAGGCAGAGGTTTATAGAGAAGAAATAAGGTTGTTACATTAGAGGGTCCTAGGTAAATCATTAAATTATTTAAGAAGCCTTTATTTTCCTCTGAAGTCTTTCAATTTGCAACTTTCATCATTTTCAGTACAATTGAGTGAGTTTATGTTGCTTTTTAGAAACATTTGATGAAACCTCTCTCTGACACTCGTTAATATATAGATAGCCAACTGGATTATGGCTTAATGCAGTCTGTCCTTATGTACGTATTCAGATAAAGCTCTGTTTCATTCCCAAATAAAAGATTTTTTTGTTCATAGTGAATGAAGTTGTTACTCTAAGGCTTTTTCTGCGGCCATAAAACTTAGATAACTACAGAAGCAGTTGTACTTCAGCTGTTAGAAATATTTATGCACAAGCAAGTACTGACTTCTTCATGTCCTTTCAGTGCTCTGTGGGATCTGTTGCTAAGAATCTGACAGCATTACAAAGAAAGATCTAGGCGGATTTTTGTTGTTACTGATACAAATATGCACTATTGTCTCAAACATAGGCTAATTACCTGGTGTGCAGCACCAATTCACACATCGAGGTGAGGTATTTCTATTGTTTGTTGTAGCTTGCTCAGTGCAGGGTGCTGGGGGATAACCCACGAAAGGCTGGCTCCCCAGTCATCAAAACTTTACATTATTTATACGTTTTAACAATGGCATCAGCATTCATTGGTTACATATTACATAACTTTTGCATTAATTAGTACGCAAAGCCCTATTTGATAGATTTCTCACTTCCCATTACTCTCTATACGTAGTTCTTCCTTCCATTTGAGTCTGGGGTCCATTTGGATTAGTTGGTCACTGAGTCAGTGGTTGTGATATCCCACTGCTTAAGTGTCACCTAGAAGGAACCTACATGCAGATCACTCAGTGTTGAGCAAATTTTGGACAGGTGGGAACTTTACTTTCTATTACACTTAAAAGAATTAAGGTTTAAAAGAAAAACCTTTATTTTTCTGGTTATCGTTTATTCTCTTCTCCTTCCATTGCCTCCAAATTAATTATAAGACTTATGACATTGGATTTAAACAGTTTAGTATTTTTAGATGTTAACCCCTAAGAAGAGAACTGCGTTAGGGATTACTGTTCTTTGGTTAAGGAACCACTTGAAGAGACCTGAATTCAGTAGCTCAGTAAATATATTCCTGTTCTCAGCAGGCTGCTCATCTGCTCTCAAGTTTTAGTGGTATATTTCATAGACATGTAAAAAATTATTTATTTTGGTATTGTAGGAAAATAAGAACTACAGTTTAACAAAAGAATAACATTTTCTTGGGGCTGTGGCACTCAGTGTACCACTCCAGCCTGATGATAGTCTTTCAGTGAGCAAATATTCGCTGTAATCAGTTTAATTGGTGCAATACTGCAAAGTGATGTTCTGAATTTAAGAGTTCTCCTTATTGCTTATTAAATCACCAAGAGAGATGTGGCAAGTATTATGTGATACATGTGGTTCTACTCTATCTTGAGTTTCTGTGGATTTTATTATCCGTGTCCAGATAGATACTGGAAATTACTGTCCTCCTCTTTTGCCATCTCATTGCTGTGGAGCTGTGTACGAGTGTTTGTGCAACTTAATATAGACCTACTTGTAATCCAAATTTATGATCTTCTTTTACCATGTTATGTATTATTCACAGTAAAACACAATTTGATTTAAAAAGAACTAGACCTATGAAGCTTACGAGATTTAATCTTCTGCACTGTCCATGTTTGATGAACAGTCCCATAAATAATATTTCTTTTGTCCTTTATTTTATAACCCAGTTCAGGCCTGCAGTAGTTAGGAGTTAGGTCTTGAATATGCTGGAAAGTACAAGCAATGAAGATTGGAGACACTGATTAACTGAGATAGCAACCATATGTGTGGCAGGTGATACTGCTAATTGATATCATGTCAGATTTTTCTCATAAAACACAGAACTGGTGACTTTAGAAATAATTGGTGGTTACTTTCACCTGCTCTGTTCCACATCAGACATTTGTTTCACCAACATGAAAAATGGTACAGTTTCCAATGAGGCTTCCCTTCCATTTCATAGTGACTGATATATATTTCATGTGAATTTGAGTCTTCATTAATAATTTCTAAAATGCATCCAAAGAATGATTGTAGTTTAAAAGTTTGGCTGAGCTGTGTGTTATCAGGAGCAGAACAGGTGTTGCACATTTTATGTTACAAAGGAACACCAAAGCAGTCAGAACTGACACTCCACTAGTTTGAGTGTGACAGTACTTGTGATTTTTTTTTAGGGGTTTTGCTCTTACAAACATTTGCTCCTACTGTTGAACAATTGAAGTTGATGTTTCTTGTGACAGTTACTGTTGGCATGGCATCTGTAAATCACTGGGAAGTACAGGGGTTTAGTAACTGTGTGACTGTATCTTTTGTAAAGGAACCAGTTAACAAAGCCATTCTTGTCTCAGATCTAAACCACACTTGAATATTAACACTAAGTGTTATATCATAAATGTTTAAAATGTAAAAGGCAGACTCAGCATAATGAATTACTCCACAATTCAGCATTCCAAAATTATGCAGCCAATTTGAAATGGAGCTGGCAGTACTTTGCATCAATTTTCCACCTACAACTACAAGGAATTGAATCCATAGGTACAAATTTTTGAATCGTAAAAATATTGATGAAAAATATGTATTCAGTCATTTTTATGTTGCCAATACTTAACCGATTTGAGTGTTGCATAGTACTTTTCCAGTATAATTTTAATGTAACAAATGGTAGGGTTTCTTGCCTGTATTGTTGGATGTATTTTTCAGTAAGTAAAATTTTATATTGTTTGGGAAGAAGAGTTGCTTGTTTTGCTGTTGTGGCTTTGGGTTTTTTGTTTTGGTTGTTTTGTGGGGGTTTTTTGACTTATTTTAACATTTAATTCTGGAGGTTTCTTTTTTTTCTTCTGCTTATGTGCTCAAATACCAGGAGTTACTGTACTTCTGATTAGTCATGATTTATCTGAACAAACCTTACATAAAAAGGCTCATTTCATTAAGTGGCACTTTTTTTTTATCATTTTCATCCTCTTTTTAAAAATCAGCCTTCTTTACCACTGTCTTTCAGATTTTGATATCCCAGAGCTAACCACAAATTCCTGTATATGTCTTACAGTTTTATAGGAAGAATTTCAAAATTACATGCTTTTTTTAAATGTGGTCAGAACCACAGTTATTTCAGTGTTGAGCTACCTTGATGCAGGTTACTTTTTTTAGTTGTCCACTTGCTTCTAGATCGCTTTCTTGTAATACTTTTAAATTATTTCTTTGTCATATTGTATATAGTCTGCTTCCAGTCTTGATCTAGACAGCACTTACTGTATTGTCCCTGGAGCGAGATGTAATTATTACATGCTAAATTCACAGAATGAGAAGCTGTGGAAAAAGGAAATCATAGTTCATTTAACAGATCTTTCCTGTATTTTCTTCTGTTTTAAATGTATTTCAAAATGTGGAGGCTGCAATGTATCTATATAATGAAGCCTAAGCTAAACTGCCCCAAAGTTATGAAACTACATAAGGATGCAGGGTGATTCAAAGAAAAGGAGTCCTGTTGAAGATTATGTGCATTTTGGAAAGAATCTTGGCTTCATGTCACACTAGCCTGGAAGGTGTGCAGAGCCAACTCGTGTCTGTTCTCTTAAGTCTTGTGACCAGTTTGTTCCTCAGACTTTCTGAGGAACGATGTTTTCTTATCTGTTTAGAAGAACTACTCTTAGCTGTAAAATTGAATGTATTAGAGTCCTATTTTATGTATTCAACAGAGATAGTATAAAGATAAATTAAGGTGATATTTGTGTTTGGCTGCAAAGTTGAATCGAGGATAAGGTTTAAACACAGATTTCATTACATTAAAGTCTTACTATCTTCTCCTAACTTATTTTCTTTTCATGTGAGGGAAGTCCATTATGAGATTAGGTGTAATTGCAGATTTCTGCCCAGATTCAGATGGGTTCTGGGAAACGGAGCTGTTTTGGGTGGAGGTCTGATCTGAAGCAAAACCAGACAAGCCACTTTCAGATTTGAGAACTTAGATGTAACTAGAGATCCATACAATGTGATGATGGAGATTCATGCAAGTTTGTCTGAAATTGTTTTTTTCTGTTTTAAAAAATAGTCATTGGAAACCAGTAATGAGAAACAAAGCATTTGTAACCTTGTTATTCTTACATACGGAGTACAAAACATACTGCATTGTACAAGTGTTTCTTATATTCTGAAGCACATTCATGTTAATTTGGTTAAAAACATTGGGAAACATTGGTTGCTTGGTTGATACACTGCTTATGTATAGTGCACAAGCAATTACATGTCCTGTCTAAGTATTGTATACCAATATTTTTAGCCACTTGAATGCTCCAGCATAAAATGTCTGGATGTGCATTTTAGCACATTGCAAAGAGAAATGTGTTGTGTTTTCAAACTGCTACATTCTTGGTTGTATTTGCATCAGTTGCAAAGGTGAAAACGTTTGTTACTGTACAGGCTTTGCAGGTGTTACATGTGCTTTTGCTGCTAGAGTTCAATGATTTTGTCTTATGTAAGTTTTTTGTTTGATTTGTCACTATTGTTTACAATATTTGCAATAGGGATTTCCTCTGTTATGCAATAGGCTTTATGAGACTTTCCTGTCTAAGAGCAGGAAAAATTGTCTTCTGACAAAAGACAGATACGTTTTTCAAGTTTGTTCGGCCTTAATTCTTTATTTAATGTATTTATTTATGTCCACTGTTTTTCCACATGAGTTAATGCTGGCAATAGATTTTTTCGTCCTTGTTTTTTCTGTCCTCCTGCCGTGGGTCTGTTGATTCAGCTGTGTGAGTCTGAACGATTATATATTTTAGGGAGTTGGCAATAAATGGAATTTAGATGGTGTTGAATAGCACTGTTTCCTTTTCCACTAAAAGACAAACAGAGTATCTTCTAATGCCCTTGTGTGTTAGGCTATACCTCATGCATCTTTGTGGCAGTGATTGGAATGTGAATGTTAGTGGTTTCTAAGCAGTTAGGGGAGGTATAAAGTATGTAGGACTAGCACTGGTGTCTCATACCGAATGCTGCATGAAGGAAAATGAAATGCCACATTCATAAGAGCACATTTTGTATGTATTTGATTTAGTTCTTTTGAGTTTGCTGTTGCTGGTCTAGGTTGTTTACATAGTAACTTAGAGTGGATATCAGTGCAAAATACCATTTAATTTCTGCAACCTCTCCTTATTTAGTCTGCTGTCTCAATATTCTCAATGGATTGCAATCTGTGCTTAGTATATTTTAGAGTTTGTCAGTAGCTTACTGGTGTTATTATAGTGAAGGATTAAAATGACTCCTAGAGTATGCATGTTTTTGTACTTTGACACATATGTCCTAAGCACTGTTCTGATGTAGGCAGCTGAGCTTTGGTATTAGTAGTCCTCCAGGGTATCCACAGCTGAATCAGTGGTATGCTCTGCAGCAGCTGTTATCTGAATTAAATCTGTCAGCTGTACAAATTTAAAGAGCAGAAGTAAAACAAAATTTCGTTTTTCAGAAATGTGAGTATTTGTAGCCACAACAGAGTACCATTGTCATAGTTTTGTGTAAAGATGAGGAATTGCTCTGGGAGGAATGGGGGATGGATGACGGCTGTTGCCATGTGGGTGCCTAATTAATCAACCCAGGGAGTCCATTCAAGTTTAAAATTCTACGAAGCTCCAGTAGAACATGCTGTTTTCCCGCTAGTTAAAACAGTTTTCTTGCTAGTGCAGAAAAAAAAAGCCAGATTTTTCTGGTATTTCTGTTGTGGGAATTTTAAGGCTGTGTATAGCGTGACTCACTGTGGCTACAGAAGTCTGTCATGTGGATGAAACTCTTACAGCATTTATTCTATCAGTATCCATTATTCTTAAACAGGGTCAGAAACCAAAATAGAGGGGCAAAATTCTCATGCTGCATTCCTGTTCACCTGCTAGGAAAGTACTTCTAAACATCATGAAATATCAAGGTTTTCTCTTTAAAGAATGATTCAGGGTTTTCTTTTGTCTTCCCCCCAGTCTTATTGGTTTCGTCTAAGATCCGTGGAGGATGGAGCTAGTCTAGCCACTGGATTGTAATTCTTTTACTCCTCAATCACAAAAAGGTTCATAGATAACTTCATGTTGTATAAACCTGCTTTGCTGCTGGCAGGAATTTGAACAATTTCTAATCTCACTGAAAAAACAATCAAGAAGATTGCTCTAGTGTTACAATTTCATAACACAAAAAATTTAAATAAATTAGCTTTTAAAGCTAATTATGAAGCAGTTTCTTGCGTTCCTATTAATATTGTTACTTGTTTATTCTCCAAACTCTTTAAAGCAAGGAAGCATAACTGAAGGATGTCAAAGTATCTCTCCATTAGTCATGCTCTGTTGGTTAGCCGCGACCGTGTTTTGCCCAAGCAGCGCAGCTCAGTCAATACCTTTCTTGCCTGAGAGGGACGAGGGAGTCTCTGTGGTGAGCCAGCCTCCTGGTGCACTTAAAAATGTTCTGTGATTTTTCCTGTGTTTAATTGAATTCTGTGCTTCTGAGGCTGGAGAGAACAAGAAGAGTTGCCATTGTTGAATCCTGGACATTACCTGTGTGTTTAGGGTTCACACTGTGCTCGTGAATTGACAAAAGAAAGTCAGCTGACTCACATGGGCAGGTCTGGGGAAAGAACTGCCCTTTCCCTGACTGTCAGCCAAGATTCCTGGGGTGATCTTTGCCGGCACTTGGCACAGTTACATTGTGAGGGCTACGTTCTGCTTTACTCATAGGTCCACCTTCTTCATGAATAATAAAGATTTTCTCCAATTTTGCTACTTCATGTTTTTTACATAGAATGACTTGCATGAAATTTGCTACTGTGATAATTAATTTATCTGTGAATTAATACTAATTAGATAATAGCATATAATTCTTTTTTGTTACAAGTCATGAGAATTGAAATAATTTCTAAAGGAAGTTTGGAGATTGAACATTAGTACACTGCATTGCTATGAGGGTTGCATTGTTTTTTAAAAAAAATCATGGGATTCAGAAGCGTGTATCTTGAACACATGTGAAAATGATGCTGTTGGGAAGTGGCTATGATGTTGGAAATATGCTATGTAAGTGAAAGATTGTTTTGTATCACAGACTGAGGATATTGCTTAAGATTCATACATTCTGTTACGTCTCAATTGAAATGAGTTAATTTTAGACAAAGTTTTCTGCATTGTGGGAAACCTGTTTTGTGGGGTAATGGTATTTGGTTTAAGTAGTATTCTTTGTTGCTTGTTCAGCATTTATTGAGGTGGTGTATAATAGTCCTTTTAAGATTTTTCAGAATTTGTAGTAAGAAGTGTTGAATCTCTTCAGAAAATGCAGAATTGGACTGAATTGAGGTTAATGGTTGTTTATGGAAGGCGAAGCCTTCAGGGTAATATGGCAGGTGAATAGGTCACAGTGTTCAAGAGCAGCTCAATTGGATTTACAGTTAGAATGTAGAAGTGGAAGTTACACAGCCAGGATTGAAACCCAGAACTAGTTTTGTTTCATATTTGAATGTTCAGAGGTTTTTTTTTTCATTGTTAATAAAAGGTGCATCAACAAGGACATTAATATCCTCTATGTCCAGTGTTAGAATTAGAAACAGTCATAATAAAATGAAATTCATTTTTGGCTTCTGAAGAAAAGCCTGACTGATTTGCTGGGTTTGTCCTGACTGTATGAAATCTTCCACAGTTCTGAAAATTTGTTAGTAAAAGGATTATAATTTTTATTATTATTATTTAAAGCCTCCATTAGCACACGTGCACTAGCAGACCATTCCTTTGCTTTTCTTGGCAAATTAATCCTGAGAGATTTTTAACAGATTTCACATCACTTTAAAGATTTTTTTTTCCTCCTTAAATAATACTGGAGCCAACATCCTGATTAGGTGCAAAGTTGCTGTGAAATGTATAGTATTTTTGCTCCTTTTTCTTTTTTTAAACAGTTACTCAGTTCTTACGGGTCCGCACATCAGTCATATTTGAGTGCACAGAAGTTTGTCATGTTTAACTTTTTTTATTTACCTTTTTTCCCCTATAGGTATATTCGAATTGTTGGGACCCACAACACAGTGAACAAAGTTTTCCATATTGTCGCATTTGAATGCATGTTCACGAACAAATCTTTTACTCTTGAGAAAGGTCTGATAGGTAAGAGATAAAACTGTTTTCCTTTTATATGAACTGTTGCAAATGCTTGTCTTTTAAAGCTGGCCATCACAGCACTCTTACTCTACTTCTGTTTCCACACAGGAATCTCTAACTTGAGTTAAACAATTTCTTAAGCATAGAATTAGTTGGGCAGGCCTTGCAACTTCTTTGAAATTCCATTTCTGTGGATTAATTAATGATGCTGCAGGAATGCTGAAATTCAAATTACGTCAATTGTTGCTGACACAGCCACTGGTAATTGAGTCACTCTGTGCTGACAATCTGATTCTATTTTGCATGTCGTAGTATGGTTCCTCTTGCCTCCCAGTAGGTTAGCCTGAATTCCTTTACAAGAATGGAGTAACCAGAGCTATTTATTGCAGTGAAGATGGATTTGAGCATTTAGGGACTCTTACATAGCCTAGTTTCAACTGCTAAAAGTAAGCTCTCATGTGTTGATTTCCCCCAAAGAGTCATAGGTGTGCGTAGCCATGGCAAAATGTTGTATTGGCTACTGTTATTCTCAGAACATCACGTTGATGTTCTGTTAGCTCTGGACAGCTTACATAGTACTGAATTAAGTACCTTGACATTGCTTGGGGTAGAAACCTCCAGCAGACCGACACTACTAAATGATAAAATATGTCACAGTAAGATCTAATACCACTGTTTTTTGAATAGTTCAAATAAGGTGGTTTCTGTGCTTTCTTCCATATAAACTCATGAAAGTCAGATCTTGAAGTTCATTGGAAAGAGTATTATGTGCCTTTTTGCAGTTGTCTGGATGGGATTTCCCCCAGTTTATTGCTTCTGGCACGAAATTGAGAATTTCAGCAAAATTCTTGGAGTTCATGCTGATTTTAAACATATTTAAAGTATACACCTATGACAGATGGAGGAGAAAAGTGTTTTCAAAATAGGATGAGAAGGAAGATTTTTAGTAAGACGTTTTTGGGTTTTTTTCTGAGAAAACTGTAATATTTACACATGAAAAAACAGATTCAACTCCTTCAGCCTGTTCCTTACGCATTGTACAAAGGCATTGCATGGTTACACTTGATCTCATGAAATTTGACGTGATATTCCATGATGTTTCTTTGGAAGCATAGAATAAAGTAGCCTGGCAAATCAGACTTCACTGATTTTTATATTATATAGACCCAAATTACATAAACTGTCCCATAATGGAAATAAAATCAATTCCCTTTGTTTTAGGCAGTTTGCAAGTAATATTGCATTACAAGTAGCATTGCAATTGCTACTGACAAGAAAGTAGAATAAGCAGTAAGGAAAAACTATGCTAAAAGAAAACATCTACCTTCAGTAAGCTAGTTAGCAGAGAAGCAAAGTGTTTCAAGTTTATTAAAATCTTAAATTTCATATTTAGCACTGCCAGATACGAATTTTTTGAAACTTCAGACACAATCAGAGTTGCTGTGTGCAGATAAGTGTTGCATATATATGTACTGGATACCAGATTATCAAACTTATTTAGCAAGTGCTTAATTCAGGACTGAAATAACATACTTGCTTTCTTGCTCTCTCTTTTTTTTTTTTTTTTT
>WBMV01002640.1:323022-408605 GCA_013396655.1 Campylorhamphus procurvoides
AATATTTTTATTGTGTTAACACAAAGTTTCTTTGCTGGTAACAGTAGGCAAGGCAGTGAATCCATGTATGTTTGGGAAATGTACTGTAATTGATTTGTGCTTTGTAGGCTCAATTCTATTTTCTGATTGAAGGATCACTTTAGTGAATGAACTATTTGGTGTGCTTTAGCATTTCATAAGTTTCAAAGGTAATCTGGGGTATGGAGACTTTGTATGGCTTTATTAAAATTTCTCCATTTGTGAAAACATTTTTGTGGTTACAGACTCTTAATAGGTAAATAGGGTTTGGACAGCATAATAGTATCCACTGGTAGAAGAGTGATCAGTGGAACTATGTTGTTTTCAGTGTGGGTCGATCAAGTTGTGTAAGTCATTTGAAGTGATCAACAAGAAGAAAAGAGAAGTCTATAGGTCTCTCATAGCATTTTATGTTTAAGGGATGGTGGTCAATACAATTAATAGAAAATTAAAAGTAAGAATTCAGTGAGTAGTTACTTAAAAGCAGGATGTGAACCATCTTCCAGTTGTAGATGAGGCAGCAACAGTAGGATACATGACCCTGCAGAATTTGTGGTGAGAAAGGTACAAATAGAAAGATTTAGGGATTAGTTGAGGGCAGTCCAGTTGTGAAAGGGTACAGGGGCATAATGGCCAGCAGTATTTGCCTATTCAAAAATATTCTCAATGGCTTTGATCCAGCAAAGTGACTTTATATCCATTTAGTATGTTGTTTTCCATACCTCTGAGGATTACCATAAGATAAGTACCATGTTGTCTGACTCCTGTGATGAAGCAGACTGTCTGAGGTCCTCTTCTGTAAAAACTCTGTGCAACTACTAATGGGGTAGTTAGCACAGATTTATTTTATTGCTCTGATGAGGATTTGTAATGTTTATTTCTGTTTCTGCAGTGACTGGATAGAGTAAAGTGAACTGAAAGCACTTAGGAAAGTTCCATGAAACATAAGAAAGTGCAGTAATCAGAGTAGGTTGTTTTAAAGATTTCATCTTCATCCCTTGGAAAGCAGTTCATTGGGGTCGTTGCTTATGCCATATGATAGAAAATATGATATTAAATTAAGTTAGAACAAACACAGCTGCAGTTTCTAAAACCTGCTGTTATTAAAAAAATGAAATACTGGTCAGCTCTTGAAGGCCATACAACCCTTTTCAGGAAGATCTTGTGACCCTTAGTGCTACCAAAACAACACTGAAGATAATATGCAGAGATTTCATCTTTTGAAAACTCATTCTGGAGAAATAAGGCCTCTGAGGAATTTGTTTAGGGACACATAAGATTATTTATTTATTTATTTATTTGAAGCTATCCAACTTGGTCAGAAAGCTCCATATACAAAGGGGGTAATTCATCAGCTATATTACTACTGATACACACTATCTATGCAATGGCTGTCACTGTACAGTAAAGATTAGAAGACTGGTAAACAAATAATAAAAATAAAGCACTGTTTCATGATAACAATTTTATATTGTATTTTTGCATGCAAGGTTTTAATGAAAAATTATTAACTGGACATATTACATTTAAAAGTTAATGTGGTAGATGATTTATGTGGTTACTTTGTACAATACTGGATGTTGTATCGGCATGACCCAATGGTGGCTGAGTAGTAGTTTTGAAGTAAAAATAGCAGAAAATGCTTCTTTCTAGCACTGTCTGTTGTTTTGGTATCGGTTTGCACTTTACTGTCTTGTGAAATGAGGTAAGTGATAAAAACTAATTCAATCATATGAAATCATTCCCTAGCACAGATGTTAGGGTTGAGATGTAATTTCCTTTTTGGCACAGTATTATCTCTAAATGTTTAAGTTAACAGTTTCACATATTAAATTCATTATATTGATATAACTGTTTAACGAGGATGTAAATATTTTTTAATCTCAAAATCATAATGCTTGCTTTTAATGAACTTCTGCTTCTGAAATTTTGAACGGTCTTTAGACACTAAGATTTAATCTAGAATCCAAAACAAAAGAATATTTTCACAAGCAAGATTGGAGGGAGAAACAGTACCTGGCATGATGTGATGTATTGTAAGAGCTGCTAATCTGCCCAGTGGCAAGAAGTTACAGCTAGCAGGTGAAGGATTGCTCCTGTGCAATGCCTCTTTTGGTTTCTGGGGTTTTTCTCCCACCTAAATATAGGAAACAATTCCTCTTTTCTGCCACAAAGGGAAAAACTTGATAACCTCCCTTAGTCCTTTAATCACCTCTGTGCTGAGGGGCAGTCAAGGACCTGTGTGGGTGTGTGAGTTTGACCAGCATACTGTCCAATGTTGAGCTGGTTACGGTCAGAGGAAGTGCAGTGTGGATGGCTGGTACATGAAGTGGTGTTATCTGTAGTCTGTCTCAGTCTATCAGACTGTCTTGTAACTTGTACATAAGACACGAAAGGGAGAACAGTGAGTAATGACTGAAGAGTAGAAGATGGATGTAAAACCCTGGAATGTCCTTGGTCACCCTCTGGGGAATGCTATTCAGCACTTATGAATCACTGTGAACCTTCATTTGTGTGCTGTTCAATGTCTCAGGGCAACTTCTGTGAAAAGGGAAAAAATGATATAAATAAATAAGCATTCACTTGTTTTTTACTCCGGCAGTTATTTAAAACAAAACAAAACTAAATGTGTAACAGAGAGAAACCATTCATATCAGTTTACTAGTGTGGTTCAGCCTTGTAAAAGATTGCTTTGTCTCTCTCCAAGGAAGCAGTGAGAGATACTATTTTTGTGTCTAGTTGAACGTTGACTGCACACAAAGCTATCATATTTTGCTACTTCTTTTTTAAAAAGGTTAGCATTCTTCAAAAATGGTGCAGGCTTACCCAGCAATGTAAGTCAGCTCTGCTGCAAGCGTAGCCTTAGGAAATCATGAAAATTTGAAGACAGTCTAAATACTGCAGGGATTTTTTTTTTCCTCCTCTTTCTACAAGAAAGGGCAGCCACATGGTTGGTTTAGTTACAGGTACCCATTTTTCAACAGAGTTCTGTTCATATAGTTTCTGTTTATTTCTTTTTTCTTTCTATTTTCAGTGCTGCAACAAGATGTAGTACTTCCTAAAACACTTGTTATTTCTGGAAGCCTTCTCCAGGTGTAACACTTAATGAAAGAGCCCTGTAGCAGCCAATTGGTCAGGAGTTTTAAATTATGGCCCGTTCTAATGAATTTAATGCCTTCTAATTTATAGGATCAGAATTCATGAGCTCTAGCAGATATCATGTGAAAAGTCATCCTTCTCTGAAGTTTTTCAAATCCAATTTCTGAGAGTTGAACATAGACTAATATTAGTGGGATTTTCTTTTCCAGATAATATGGCTTGTAGAAAGCTTTTCACTGAAACTGGTGGAAATGCTGTTCATATTTTTCTGAAGTTGATAGTTCTTGAGCTCTTGATTGATTTCTTGATTGAAGATTTAAATATAGCAATTTCATCAGGAAGTTTCAACTCAAAAAAGTAAGAAAGTTTGTAGAAGGAGAGGCAGGGCTTTGTGATTGTACTTTTAATTAACTGAAAAGTCTGTAGGCTTCATAGTTTTTCTACCATGTAGCAAGTAAACAAGGGCAAATTCATACACTGAATAAAGATTAGACTTAAGAAATCTTTCAGCATGTGGAAAATAATGAAAGCAAAATGCCCAGTATCCTTCTATTTAATACAGTATGATCAAACCCTAGAATAACACTTGCATCCTTAATTTATTTCTTTTAGTATCAGCTTTCTATTTTGTAGCCATCACTTTCCAGTGAGAAAACTTATGCCAGGTTAGTAGATGTCCACATAGAGGAGGAATGCAATTTTACAGTTAAATATGAAGCAGTTGAAAGCTTTAGTAGTTGTTTTAAGGGTCATTAAATGGCCGGTTTGGGAGCTGGTACAGAAACCCACTTTGTTCTGTTCCTTCCTGTGTTGCAAAAGCTGGTTGAGGATTTTCTATCATCTCCCCACCCACCCATGTTAGCCAACTGATTGTAGTTAAGTTATAGGGGATGGACAGAAAGCAAAAGCTGACCAGTCTGGAATGGGAGATGGAAGGAAATACCTTACACTCAGATGTGGAAGCCAGTTCACAGCAGCTCCGTTAATTTTTTCTGAGTACTTCGGGGGAAAAAAATTCCTATGGAGCATCAAGTATGCTAAAAAGAAAAAGCAAAAAGCTTAAGGAGTGATAAGCAGATATGACTGAGGCTACAACACGCTTCTGGCACATTTTATCCTGGAGGATTTCTAAGGACAATTGAATAAGATACTTGTCTTATCTTTAAATATGTCCAGTAGAGATGACCCTTTAGGCCATGTCTTGAAAATTACAGTCCTTTATTAAAATGCTATTACTAGAATTAAATATACTGCCAGCTGTTCATTGCTCCATACTGCATCTTAAGACCAGGAGACAAGAAAGTAAGTTTTAATAAATGTTTGCTGCTGCTGTCCTATAACCTCAATCATCTTTTTCTTTTGTTTGCTTATAGAATGTATATACTTTACTCACATCTTTTCTGTTCCATAAAAGCAAATCAGATTTTTCAGGGCAAAACTGCTGTATGAACATGAGGAAAAAAGCAATTTCCATATTTGTAATCTTCTCTTTTGTCTTCTTTTACAATATTGGTTACTGTAAAAGAAGAATAGCTGGTGGATTAAAAAAAAAAAAAAAGGAGAAACAAAAATAGAAACAAGACTGTTGGGTTTGGCAGTATGTTTTTGTAAACAAGTGACCTGAATTGAAGCAGAAATTCTAATGGGAAAAAGGCGGAGAACCAGAAGACTTTAAAATACAGCACAAAGCAGAGTCCCCACCAGATGGTCTTTTTAATAAATTTATCAAGCAGATATAAAAGATGATAATGAACATTCAGAATAGGGAGTGGCAGACCCCCTAGAGAGAAAGAACAGTATGGCACATTCTGCACACTTCAATTAGTTAGAGTCACTTTCTAATTAGCCATCGTAGGGAAGACCACAGAATTACATTAAAAACACACCAAGGCAGTTTCTGTGTGGTTGCTGAGGAGTTTGACTCATCAGGGTAACATCTTTGTGGAAGGTCATGGATTAGTGCAGAAATCTAGACGTGAGAAGGAGCAGGATGATCCTTGGAGAGCATGCAGGCAAAATACTGGATGAGCTGAGCTGTACTGCATTCAGCTAGTGCCTTACACACTCAGAGTGTGTCTGGAATACGTCACAGAGCCTCAACGTGAATGTTGGTCTTGACACTTCATCTTCTACTCTTTTTTTTAACCAAGATTTCAATAGATTCTTTTTCATTAAAAAAGCAGGCATATATAGAAGATGCTTTTAAAGCCTTATGCCCAGAGAGGAGGGGAAGAAAAGGAAGTCAAGGCAAACTTTATTTCAATGCCAGTACTTTTTAGTTTGCGTTGTTAGTCTTTGCTTTATTTGGATTGTTCCCAGTGAAGTACTTCTAATGTCTACCACCTGCTCCCCTGTAAGAATCTGGGAATTGTTGAGTGCCTCTTTTCAGTAATGGGGGAATCAAGAGATTTCTAGAATAATAATGTGGTGGGTTTAGTAATTTTTTTATGAACAAACAGAGATAGCAGTACATTTGATAGCACAGTAGATTTTTCAGAAATGGTTGCTTTTCCACTGCCTTGGATTATTACTTGGCAACAAGCGTGCACTTTTTTCCCCTGTGTGTTTTATGATGTTTTGGTTGGTTGGTGGTTTCCCTGAGATTATGTTCCTGACACCAGTAGTGCACTTAAAACACAGAGTCACAGTTCTTTGTGGAAAATTATCTCTTCTTTGTGTGCTGGAGGCTCATAGAGTAGCTCTGAAATTTCACATACTTATGTTCCAGCCATTTTCAGGTGTTGCAGTATTTTAAATACGTATTTTCTAGACAACTCTTAAAAGTATGTAAGTAAGTTAATCATGGGCAGCAGGCTTAAAATGGTACAGGTTCTTTGTCCTCTATCAGAGGCTGACGCATAAAATCTCATCTTTTTTTAATACAGCCTGTGCTGAAAGAGTTCTTCTTATCACTTAGATGAACAATGAGTGCTTCTAACATTTCCCCCCCCCCCAAAACAAAGGCTCAACAGGCAACCTTGTGTTTCATGTGTTCAGAGGGCATTATTTTTCATCCTTGCTAGTTTTAACTTTTTGTTTGAGAGAGGGAGTAGAGTCTGAGAAGCAGAGGAGGTTAACTAAAAACTAAGCTGTTTAGGAAAGTACAGAACCTGATTGGGGCGTCTTAAATGGTTTTGTGGTTTTTATGTTATCTGGCATTTTGCTGGAAAGGTGACATTCAAAAAGCTTAGGAATCTCTCTGAATTGCAAATAGAAAATGCCATACTTGATCAAGTGTTAAAGGAAAATAATAGGTAATTTCAAAAACAAGCACTGAAGCACTTGTAAAACAACGCTGGAAGACTACTCTGTGCACAGGAGAGTACACCTCCTTTTTACAGTGTGCTCCCAGAGGAGCTCCTGTTGTGTTGAACTTGGATGAAATTGCTGAAATTATGTCAAGTTCTAACTATATTATGAATTCTGTTTGATTTAAAAAGGGGGGGGGGAACTACTGAACATTGGATGTAAATCAGATT
Source organism: Campylorhamphus procurvoides (assembly GCA_013396655.1). Taxonomy (NCBI): domain Eukaryota; kingdom Metazoa; phylum Chordata; class Aves; order Passeriformes; family Dendrocolaptidae; genus Campylorhamphus; species Campylorhamphus procurvoides. Next base: position 329,619 of record WBMV01002640.1, read on the forward strand.
AAACAGGACTAAGTGAGAACAAGGAGAGCGAGCATTCCTCTCTTTGAAAAGTTTTCTAAAAACGAACACTAATGTTGCATCCTTTGCAAAAGAATAGCATTTTTAAACATTACACTTTTTTTATTGCCCAGCACCTACTGTTCCTCTACTTCTAAAAATGCCTAGTAAGAGTTTATATTACTCTGTATCTAATTGGGTTTATAACAGCAGTTTCCAATCACGAGCATTCAGTTCTGGATGTGCCAGGGAGAAGGAAGAACTTAAGTTAGATGATGCTGAAACATGGACCACAGTGTTGGATATGCAAGAGGGCTGTAGAAGTGAAAGAGTTTATTATAGGTGTTGCAGCGCAAGGTAGCAGTTTAGAACTGGCCTGTGTGATTAGAATTGTAATCTGCCTGTTTTTATAACTGATACTCTCTGCTTCCTGTCATGATTTTCCCATTAATGCTTTTACTGATTTGAAAATTCTTTGAGTTTTCTAAGTTGCTCATTTTCCCTGTAATATTCCAGTAATTGCATATAAGAAGTCAAATTTGATATTCTGCAGTAATGCCTTCAACTTTTTTTGGCATAACAAGACTACTGCATGCTGGCGATTTTTATGGCTGCATATAAGAGAGAAGAAAGAATTATCCAGAAGGATCTTTACTACACTAATGGGGAGATGATGGGGGGAGTATAATTCCTTCACTCTGTCCTGTAGGGAAACCATTATCCCGTGTTCTGGCCCTCCTTTTTTCAAGAGGATGGGTTCTAAGTAGTTTATATTATTTTCTATTAGGATATTATAATTTTTTGGGGGGCGTTCAGTCTTACTTTTTTCCTGTCTCTTCACCGAATGAGAAATACTTCTCCATTTGCTGTTCCATTGTATGACAGTCTTATTGGTCTCTTCTTTCCTCTTGTAATCCAATACTGGTATTGAAGAATTTTGTAAGTATTAAAAAAACATTTTCTGAGTTCTGAGGTGCAATTTCTGATCACAGTGAGAGAGACTGTCAGAAGTACTAACAGGTACGTGTTGAGAATAGTCTCCTGAGCTGTGAGACTTCAAGCCCTGGTTTTGAAGAATTTGAGTCCTGACTTCCTACAGCCCAGATCAGTGCTTTAAATGTTCTCACAATTATTTATTTCTATATTTTGTTCTTTTGGGGATAGAAAGGGAGGTTTCATCATGAAAATGGGAAGAAATTGTTTTAAAATTTCTAAAGTTTTGCTGGGAGAGATATTTTTCCCCAATTGTATTGAAAGAGTGCTTTCTTATCACCAAGACTGAAATCCATCTGTTAATTTACCAAGCTCTTCTTGGATCAATGCTATGAAAGTTATCTGTAGCACTTGTTGATAGTTATGTTACATGACTTAAATTTCCTTCTGTTAACCAGTCCTTCCCCAGAAGTTAAGACTGTTGGTATTTGAACTGTTCTCTGATTGTGTATCTGTCATCTTTGTGCTTTTAATTCACAGTTCCCACTGAAAATGTTGCAACAATTGCAGACTGTGCCAGTGTGATTGAGGGTGTCAGTCGCAGTCGCAATGCCTTATTGAATGGAGACACAAAAAACTATGACTGGGATTCTGGATACACGTGCCATCAGCTTGGCAGCGGGGCTATCGTAGTACAGCTAGCACAGCCATACATGATTGGATCAATACGGTAAGAGGCTTTATTTTTCTCTGAATTAAGGGCCATGATGAAACTTTCCCTAAGCAGTTATTTTCTTTAGAATATATGACATTTGGAAACAACATTAATTAGGGGACTGGTTTAATAATTGTCATTTGCCTTCTTAATTCAGTATAATAGGCATGTTAAAAAATTATATGTGTGAATTAGTTGTTGGGATAAAGCAATGCAGTTCCTGAAAATATTACATTACAGAAGCTTAATAATAGTAACAGTTGAATTGTAAGTTATATACTTACTTTAAAATAGAATTTAATTGCAGTCTCACTTGTGGTTAAGTAGGTGCAATTCTGCTCATCCGCTTCATTGTGAAAGCAATTTTATTGAAGAAAATTGTCATCTCAAGGCAGCCAGGTTTCCTTTTCACTGTACAATTAGTGCTAGTTCTGGCTTGACCACAGAGGGTGTAATAGAGAGAAAGTAACCTGAATATTCCTTTGCAGCACTGGATTAATGACTGTGTCTAGATTTGGATTGAAGTTCATTAGGCTATTTGTGCAGTGAAAGTATACGTATGAAGATGAAAGTTTTGACTGACATAGAGACTTAGGAAATATATTGGAGAGTAGGATTTTTCAAAGGTGAAGGAAGACAAAAATATTTTTTCAAACCAGATTCTCTGACTATGACTGGGGTTTTTGATTCATAAAATCAGGCATGCAAAACCTTGTCTTTATGGCATCACATTCTATGTAAATTTAGAATACGTAGTCAGGGACTTAATTTGTATGCTCTGTGACAGTGAAAAAAAGAGAAAGACTTATGAAGTTCAGAGTACCAGAGTTTAGAGCAAAGACTGAAACCCCAGGTGAGTACAGCTTGCAACAGAGACCATGTACATAGGTATGTATTGCCAGGAGCTCAGTGCCATCCACCTGTTAAGAGTTGCCTCTTCAAGCTGACTGATGATCCAAGTGAGACTTGGAAACTTTTATAACTTTATTATTTCTGTTTTGTGTGTTTTGGTATTGGCCAGTGACATTGTTGTACAACTTTGAAGATGCAGTTTAAAATCAAACATCCAGGCAAATCTGTAACCTAACAAAAGTAGTGTTCTGTCTGTATGCTAGCTATCGATGTTATCCATAATGCAAGTTTGGCTTTGTTTTTGCTGAAACAAGCAGCTTTCCACAGTCAATGTTTTATGCCTTTCAGTTTGATGTTTTTAATGTTCAATTAAATATTCCATCTCAAAGTAGAAAATCAGGAAAATGCAGTATTCAGATTTCTTAAAATAGATAAATGAAATGTAACTGCATCATTTTCATGCCACTCAAAACCTAAGTCGGAGCAAAGGCTATGGCCACATGAAGGTGTAAGAGAAAAATATATTGACTAAAACATGTAGTTTCTCAGTTCATGGTCTCTGTCTTCCTATCTTACTGTTTTCTGCTATATTTCAGTTGGTGAATTGTACCGTATTTTCCAGTCAGTGAAAAAAGCCTGACTTTCCTACATAAATACTACGCTAATGTTTATTCTTTAATAAACATAAATACTACACTAATGTTTATTTATTTCTAATGTTTTAGTAAGTCTTACTATTAAATAGTGTGTTGAGTGAGCTAGACTTTTGGTTGCCAAGAAATGATAATTGCATAATCAGCAAAGGTGTAGAGCAAATTTTAAAAAAAAAAAATAACCCAAGCAGTACGTAATTGAAAACTAATAGGCATTTCCTGATTTATATGGTATTGCATTGTACAGCTACAAGTTAGGAATCTCATCTTTGTCAGTTTTCCTACATGTCTAGTACAAGGAAGATGAATAACTTACTTTAGAAAAACAATGATGTTGTCGTCTGGGATCTCTTCTGTCAGAGGAGGCTCCTGCATTGCTAGAGAGAGAAACCTGCCTAAAAGAACAAGTGTTTTGAGTTGCTCATCATAGGCAGCCAAGGGAAAGACACCCCTTTGAGGGTGAAGTCAGGTCTCACTATGTGGCAGGTACAGCTTCGGCAAGGGTCTAGAACATGTTCTGTATTGTGCAGTGCTAAAAATGGTGACAGTGGTGTCTTTATTTAGAATCAGGTAATCTATAACTGGTACAGAAATCAAGTTATATATAAACATAGAATAGAGCAAAAAGTCTTAGTATTTCAGGAGGAATTTTTTTTTAACAGAATGTGTGCCACAACTGATGGAACTATATTCACTGCCTGTTTTCCCGCTATTCATTTGGTTGAAAACTTCCTTGATCTCGCACTTCCACCTAATAGAAAAAAATTTCGTGAGCATTTCCCTTAGGCTGACATTACACTGTGACTGCAGTCATATGAATTGCACTGCCCTCAGAAACTGAGTCATTGGACCTGTGGGATTGGATTCTAAATGAATAATTAGGAATTAACGTGCATATTGTTTTAGTTCAGAAACACAAATGTGTCATTGAATATATTTGTTCCAGAGAGGGTAAATGCACAAGCCTTTGAAAACAGAGTAGTATCTGCTTTTAGTCTATAGAAATCTGAATACCACAGGAGAGAGCCTCCAAGACAGAATGTGTTGCCATGGCAACTAAATTCTGAGTATGAAAAATACACAAGAACACTTGGTACTCAAATATGCCTTAGAAATGCACAGAGAGTTTAATGTTTCAGGAATACGTATTTGTATGCATGCTTTCTGCCAAAGTCACTCATTGTCTTAGAATCTTAACACCCTTCAGGCCAGAAGGGACTAGAGGAAGAAGACATTTAGCCCAGCTTGTTTCTCAAAGGAGGGTCAGCTGTGAAAAAAGACCAAGCATCCTACTCTGGGCTTCATGCATTCAGGTCTTGAAAACCTTGAAGGAGGGAAATTCCACAACTTCTCTGTGAGAACCTGCTCTTAGGTATTGACAAGCACTGTCGGGTTCCTCCCCAGCCCTAGGCCTTCTTAGGCTAAACAAGCCAGTTTCCCCAGCCTCTTGCACAGTGTGTGTGCTCCAACCTCATGACCATTCTGGTGGTCCTCTGCTGGAATTGCTCAGATCTATCATTGTTGTATTTGGATCCAAAATGGGATTCAATATACCAGATATGATCTAACAAGTGTCAAGTAGAGAATAATCTCTTTCCATTGTTTTGCTGTCTCAATTCCTGTTGCTACAGCTCCATATGCTTCTAGCCTTCATTGCTGAGAAGGCACACAGGCAACTAATGGCATTTTCTCTTCAGTTTGACTCAGGAATGCTATGGGAGACCATGCTGAATGTTTGTTAATACTGAATGCTTCTTAAGGTATTTGTAAATAAATTTGGCATTCTTGACGTACGTATCAAAATTTACTCAGAAATTCTGAAACAGATGTAGTGACAGGCAGTGCTCAATAATATTTGCTAATAGAGAAGACTTGGAAAACATGGAGATTGGACTAAATGACTTCTAAAAGTCCCTTTTAACCCAGAATTTTCTACAAGTCTATGATTTTTTTAAAAAATTAATTGTAAATAATTATTGTCTTTCAGATTATAAGATTAAAAATATTTAAGATGTTTATTGTTTTATTAATACTTGAAACAGCTTACAAGATACTTGGAACAGTTATCAGAGAAAAAGCTAGTACAGGTAGTTTTACCACATAGTTGCCTGTCTGGACACAAAATAACCTCTGAAAAGGCCCTTCCTTATCACGGAGAGGAAAAGTATTGTGTTTAATTAGGAGGAGAAAGACAGCAATTGATGTGTGCAAAATACTAAACATATTTTAACTTTTAAATGGCTAGAACTTTAATATTGAAATGGATGCTATATCACAATAACTTTCTGACTCTTCCTGCACTCATCTGGAATACAGATATACTACTATTGCACTACAGTCTTTGACTGATTTTTCCTATGAATTAAAGAAAAAAAAGAAGAAAACAAAAAAATAAAATGTGATTTGTTATAGTGTGGAGGGAGACAGAATTCTTCTATACCATTGTGTTTTTCATGTTAGAATAAATAGAAATATTTTGCGTCTTTAGAAAAGTACATTATCCACTTACCCAAGTTTAGTCTATTTGAAGACTTTATTGCTAATATGAATTCATGATATTTTCCATATTCAAAGTAATTCTTAAATTAACAAACAGTATCAATGAACTTTTCCTTATACCATCATCATATACGTCTCTTATGTTCTCTGATTTTCTATACTACTTCTGCTTAGGAAGCTTTTCTTTCTTTGCTGCTCCTTTTCTGTGCTTGTTTGACTTGAAAGTGAAGTCATAACTCAGAATGAATAATCATAGAAACGCTTAGCAAATGTGCAGGAATTTTGTCTCCTCTGAAAGATCCCGAAGAAGGACTGGTTTCTTGCAGGATAACTACTGAAACATAAATACCTGCAAAAAACTGAAGAGGTTTATAGACATCCAGAGGCAAAAATGCCACAACAATTGTATAAAGAAAGTCCTTCCATGCAATTTTGGGTTTCCTTTCTTTGTCTTTCAAGTAGTGTCAGTACCTCATGTTTTAATTTCTGTCTTTTGGGTTTCTACAAGTGTGCAAACTGTTTATGAACACAGTATAATCAAATATTTATGCCATGTGTTTTAACTACTGACTTAGAGTATTCAGGAAGCAGGTGTTGTCCTGTCAGGTGCACAACTAATATTGTTTGATATTCTGTAACACTTTGAGTACACGTAGTTATGCAGCAGTCTGAACTAAACAGTGACAGCATCTTTTACAGAAATCTAGGAATAAAAAACAAGCAAAACCAGCACAAAATACTTGTAGAAACACAGAACATTCAATCAAAGGGCAACACATGACATTGAGGGAAATACTGTTTAAAAAAGTACTGCAGTATCTTTTTATGTAACAGATAGCCAATATAATCAGTTTCCCACACCTGTAATGTGAAGTCGTATTTATATTTTAAAAGCTTTTATTTTTTAAAGTGAAACATTGTCAACATGTGATGTAAATAATGGTGGCTTATTAAATGACAAGCTTAGACTCTAGATGCCCAAAGAAGAAATATGTTTAAATCTCACAGTGTTGCAGGGTGCAAGCTGGATGAATCTTCATTTGACTTTTACTTCTTAATCCTTAGGGCAAGATTTACTAATGAGCTAATTTAGCTTTTTATTCTAATATGAAAAGTCCAAAGAACTTGGGCAATTTTGCTATGAAACAGATATATTTCCAATGGGTATAGATCTGACTTTTTGAGTGGACTATTTTCCTTCCTGTCATTTAATATCTGTCTTAGAAAAACATAGCCTTTCTACAAAACTTATCTTGGTAGTTTACTGGAATGTATTGCAAAGAGTATTGTACCTGGCATAAAAAGGGGCTTTTGTGCTCAATGTGCACTGGTGAATGTTCGTGTTGTCACCTGAAAAGTTTTCACTGCCTATACAGAAAAGCATTTCAAGCAGGGTAAATTCCAAATAGGTTCTATTGTCAGTCTCCCTCCCCAGTCTCTCTCAGAAAAGCTACTGGAGAAGAAATAACTTTGTATTTTCTTTCAGAAGTACCAAAGAAACAAACATCTACACTTAGAATTCATGCTAAGTCACTTTGGGAAAGATTCCTCCAACTTTAATTACTCATTGCTTGGTTTGTGATAATTGTAAGCCATATGCTTTTTAAAATCTATTTCACTTGGGCTAGGTTGTTTTGGGAAAGACCAATTACATGCATTTTTGAAAGTAACACAGATGTCCTGTTAGCCTTTTGCTCTAAAGCCAAGCCAGTTGTGTTTTAATTGCAGTATTGTTAGTTGAAATTACAGTCACCAATGTCCTTGTGATATTCAAACTCTTGATCATAGCTTTGAAACACATGGATCAAGGAAACAGCGCTGAGTCCCTATGATAAAAGGATTCTATGAACAGCATAATTAGCTACATTTTAATAGCCTTTTTGAAAGAAAACAAATGTTTTTGCTTTTCTCTCTTTTTATTATTTAGAGTACTTGGTTTAAATATAAATGTTAAATCAATTCAGAACCTGTTAATTAGTAGTAGTTACCAGATACAGAATTATAATTGGTAAACTTTTTTTAAAGAAAATACTCTTCATTCAGTGTCTTCAGTATTTGGAGGACTTAAAGCTGTAGAAAAACATAATGGGGATGATTTGATGAAGGAGAGGGGTTGAAATTGAGTGGGTTAAGATGTGGGGTTTTTTTTAAGTCTTTCATGATGCCACAGGCAACTATTTTTATTTCTTACTATGTCTAATCGGAATCTTTTAATTTGCAAACAGACAGTATCAATATGTGCTAAAAGGCTTGTGTTAAAAGTGTTTTATTTTAGCTTCTTAAAGCTACTTTAATGAGCTAGATTGAGCATCTAGGGAATGTATTATAAATCTGCTTATCCACTAGACCCAATTCCACTTTGAATGCTGGGATTTCAAGACCCAAAAAAACCAAAGTGCTGAACTAGATTGTTTGCCTCTGTCCTCAGCACTGGCAAGGCTGCACCTCAAGTACTGGGCCAAGTATCTCTTAAAACAGGGAGATAATCCCCGTATAAAGAAAAGTAAAGAAGATACATTTACCGGATATGATTTTTGGTCCTTAAGCTAAAGAACATTCCTGATGCTTTAGGTCTTCCTTTCTGTAAGACAAGTATGCATATCAAAGGCTGTTCAATCTGTTACTTAATGCCATTCCTGAAGAGCTGCATGTTTGTTAGAATAAATATGGAATGAGTTCTTGAGACCTTTATGGTCTTCCTTTTTCTTCTGCCTTTTTAGCAGTTCGTTTAACATTTCATTGCCTTTTTTTCTCATATTCTGGTGAGCCAAGACTGGAAATTTCCATTTTCCTACTTTTTTTTTTTTTAAATATATTTCTAATATATTTACCAAACCCAAGAGAATACAATTAAGAAAACAGCTTAATCCTTTTAATCACCCAGTCCTTTTTTTTCCTGTCCCCTCCTAAACTGACCTTTGGAAACAGATCATTTTTTCACGTGTAAAGCAGGCAACACCACATGCCAAATAAATTAAAAGTAATTGGATGAATGTAATAGATGAATATTCATAAGATGGTTATTATAAGCCTGTAAGTCTATTAATGGCCTTAGGATAATAAGAATAGAGACACAGTAGTTTGAGATGGCAGAAATATTTGCTGAGTGCTCGGGGTACCTTCCAAAAGAAAAGTTGCATTTATAAAGAATTAAGTGGATGAAATAAAGGACTGGAAAACTTCAGAAACCTGATATAATGTTTATTGTACTTACCACCCAACAACTTCTGTATACTTAGGTTACTGCTTTGGGACTGTGATGATCGGAGTTACAGCTACTACATCGAGGTTTCAACGAATCAGCAGCAGTGGACTATGGTGGTGGATCGCACAAAAATTTCCTGCAAGTGAGTTTAGGTTTTTCCCACTTATTTGCACAAAGTAAGAACTGAGAACTGTTTTTTTGGTGGGGTTTTTGTTCAGTACTTACATGGGTTACTGTGAAAAGAATGACCATTATATAACCTATAGATTAATACAACTTTGGAGGGTAACAGCTTCTAGTGTAAGTGAACATCTAGACTTTCAAACCAGAATTTAACTTTTGTAAGAACCACGTCAGTACTGGATCTTCAGACAAGCAGTTGCATTGTTCTTTCTTAGAAACAATCTGCCTACCATACCCTTGGTTTTGTGATCAGTGGGAATTAAACTGCGTTTTTCTGGAGTTCACATGTTTATGGTAACTGCTGGTGTCAAATCACCCTACTTTGAAAAATGCGGAGAGAGAAGAGAGTGTATTTGTAAAAGATTTTGTTAGTCAAATGTCTTTCTTCCCTATCAAAGCACCTAAATGTATTGTATGATACTTGAAGGGGGTGGGGAGAGTCCCCCTGAGTGCAGGGACCAAACCACAACAGACCGAACAGTTACTTTAACTTGACCTTGTCTCTGTTCAAAAGCAGAGTACCTGACTTAGGCACCAACCACTCTGCTTTTGAAAAGGACCCTTCCATAGAATAAACATGCTTCTTAAACAAAAATAAAGGAGAAAACCTGTTTCATTTTCATTTGAGTACTTAAATCAGGAGAAATCAGGCATGATACTTTCCATTGCGTTTTCTGCAGTTTCTGCTGATGAAACCTATCCTTCTAGAATGAATAACATAGTGTTGGTAGCCTTCTTAAACCATGTGATGATAGTTCTAACTCTAGCAAAGGATGACCTAGATACTGGTCATGAAAAAACAGTCTGCAAATTTATGTATTGCCTATCCAAAAGCCAGGTATGTTCGGCATCCAATGCATGTTGATAGGATATGATTTCCTGACTAAGCCCCAGGGAAGCTCAGAATTATAAAAATATTATTTCCCTCCTTTTCCCTGAGTAAGTTTTCCTTAAGATGAGCTTGCTTTCTTCGGACAAAATTGAAGTCATCAGCCCCCACCCATGTTGTGCCAGTCAAAGCAAAATTGATTTTACAAATTCAGAAATGTATCTCAGTTTGTCACATCCAGTGAGAGAATTATGCAGTCCCTTGTAGCAGCACTGCTGACACGCATTTTTCTAAAGTTTATATTCCATCTCTTAACAAACAGTGCAACTCAAATGCTTTACAATGCACTCTAGACATGTTGGTGACGGAGAACTTGACATGTCCTTTCACTGTCTGTAAAGGGCAGGGTATTGATGAGCGGAAAACCTGGGTTCTGCCTGCAGGTCTGGAGAATGATTAAATCTTTAGTCTTTCTCGAAGACATCTCAGCTTAATAGATAAAATTCATCTTTTGTCTGCCTCCAGCAGTGGGAGCACTAAAAGGCTAAAACCACAAAAGGGAGAGAGACACTCTAGAATCATTGGGCTTTTTCCTTGAGCATTTTGATACTAAAAGCCTGTAACAATCAAAAGGAACACTTGCTTAAGTATGCACAGTGCAAGCGAAATTGCTGATCGACTGCCCAGTTCAAAGATCTTCTTATCATGTGCAAACCACATTTTTTTGTTTGGTTGGGGTTTTTTTAAAGCCTTAACCTTGGGCAAATAAAGATGCATCCCTGAAGTAAAGACAGCTGCCTTCTTGGAGTAGACTTCAAAATCTTGACTCAAAACATAGGTGTTCTGGAAGTTCTCAAAGTTGTGGCTGCAGGAACTATTTTCATGCGGATTGGAGAATTGCATTTTGCCTTACTTCTTCCTCTGACAGATATGCATTCAGCTGGCATAAAGCCAGTCTTTAATCTCGAAGCCTACAAACACAGTTACAGACAGTGCTAGGACTCTGTCTGCTCTAAACAAATACAAAGACCTGGTCATAATGCTTGCAGAGTTCATTGCCCATCCATTTTCAAGTGATTTCTATGCATTTGACAGTGCTTTTTCATGTTCAGTTTATATCTCTTGCCCTTTATGATCAAAGAAATGGACTTTTTTTTATTTTTACAGACAAAAAAATCTAAATATATGGCATTTTATTTTCAGATATGATTTGTAGAAATGCTGAAATTACTTCACCTGAAAAGTACTGTCATTGTAATGACAGGTTGATAACTCTGTAAATAAGTATATATATATCATAGAGAAAAATAAATATTTACTATAATATCCATATTTTACCGTAGTAAATATGTTAAATAAATATATAAAATACTATATAACTGTCAAATGCTACAAATATTACGACTGCTCTATAAAGTACAGAGCGTTGTAATTACATACAGTCAGAGCTGGACCGCCCCTTTTTTTACTGAAAAATGCTGAAACACAATACTGCTATCATCTTGAAAACCATACACTTAATGATTTAAAGTAGTTGAATGTAGAATGAAAGAGACATCATCGTTCAGTGACTCATGCACTGAATGAAGGTCCTCACTTGAAAAAAATTGAACCAGTCACTGCTAGGAATATGTGAAGAACTGACTTTTTAGGTTAGTTTCTGTAATGTAAAAAAAAAATCTCAAATTGGAAACATGAAGAGGGTTGCCATGAGAACAAACAAGTTATTTTCACTTTATATGATTTTAGTGGCAACAACAGAGGAGATAGTTGGATTTTAACCAAAATTAGCAGATGCTATTAAGGCAGAGGTGGCACAGGTTTTTTTGTTTACTGTCATAGTGTAAGGGTAAAGATACTTCTGCTGGATGCAAGGGATTTCTCGTTTTTTTCTCTTTGTATTTCTTTTTCCTTAACTAGATTTGAGCATTCAGAGTTAGAAACCAGAGTACCCTCATGTCCTGTATGTTTTTGAATGCTGCACCCTCTCACCTGGATGAAGCAAAGTATATCTTTCGCTAATGTGGTCAAATTTTGCAACTATTTTTTGACTCAGCCAAATGCTAATTTTTGATTAATACTTTGGCATGCCATCCTGAAAAGGACTAGTCCTGTGTTAGTATAAAAATTGTCTTCACTTGGACTTATGTGTCTTTGTTTAAAGAAAACAAAAAGTAGATCTGTCCTTTTGTGGTCTTTACGCTTGTGCCTCTCAGAGAACCAGTCAACTAAGAATCCTTATACATGTATTCATGTCAGGCTAAAAATGAATTCTTTCTAAAATGTGTGCTCCAAATTACATCTCTAACAAATCCTGGAGATGTGAGTGCAACATAAGTGGTTGATAAGGTCTTGAAATCCTGAGTTTACCATTTCTGGCATTAGTTCTGTATTTACTGTACTGCAGTAGACTGCAGAAGAATAACTCTCTTGCTTTTCAGTGTAGGAAATGAGAGTTAATGGAGTTAAAACAGGAGAATTTCACAGAGGCCCATGTTTGAAGAGACAAAATACTTTCAGTGAGAAAATTTACATTACTAGTAATGTTCTCTATTCACTTTCCTGTCTTTAAAGATGCATGGATGAAAGTTGTTTCTGTGGATTAGAGGTGTTTCCTTTGCTGGCTTTCTGTCTACTTGGTCTTGCAGACTTTTGTGAAAGTCATTAGGCTGCTGTCTTGCAAGTGTCCTGTGAGGTTTCCAAATAATTTTGCTCAATCTCTGGCACAAGTAGTAGGATGAACCATAAGGGTACCAAACATAGACTTCAACAGACACCTTAGATCACGAGGAAGAGGCAAACAAAATGATGAGAAAGAAATCTAAATTATGTTTAACCCACAAATATTGGTTTTGGCAGACTACCAAAGCATGAGCTTCCCCTTTAAACTATCAGTGTGCTGCATTGGGTTAATGGCATTTTTAATGTAATATTTTGTGTAAATTAATAATTCTGTGCTCAAAGGCAGGAGCTGACAGGCTGCTCCTAACCTTCTCTTCTCCGAGTTTTAAAAGGCTGAAGACAGAAACTGCATGTCTGTTATCTTCATGGGGGAACCTTGTGTACCTTCCCTAAGTGAGAGCCAATTAATGCATACTGGTTGTGTAATTTGACAATTTTCAGATGCTCTGTGGAGACTTTTTTTTTCTTTTCCACAATAAGCTGGTTTTCTCTACACAGTATGACAGTAATGAAAAACAGTCATGTTCCTTTCTATTTTTAAAAACATTTATTATAAGTGGACTTGAGCATGTTAATGTTGAACAATAGGGACTTGCACTTGTTAGAAGAATTTGCTGACAGAGTCTGAAAGTCAAGTGAAAAACAGAAGATACCAAAGGCCAATAGGAGAATCAGACCTCAGAGTTAATGACACTTCTGATAAAATAAACCCTGCAAAGACAAATACAAAGCAGGCTATCACAAAGCTCATCAACTCAGTGTCATTCTTTAAAGTTCTCCTGTGTAGTTGTTGTGAAATGGAGCTAATCCACTGGCAGTAGGCATAACATTTTCAATTCCCCAGCAGGAAGAAAGGATCTAATGCTCTGGTAGAATTTGGAAAACAATGAATATTATTTATGGATCAGCAGTTCTAAGGCAGTTGGCATCAACTGTCTGTATGGCTCTTCTGAAAGTTTTATGATTTTCTCCTGGTGGGCATTGCCTCATTTTCAGAAGGTTTGTAACATACAACATAATACACTGTTTAAAAGTTTTTGTTGTTCGGAATAATATACTGCTGGTGTTATGAATGTTTAAAAGCTTCCAAACTTAATTTCATGTTTCTATTTATTATTTTTGTTATATAATAGCAATTTCAAAATCGAAATCTCAGCTCAGTTCTGAGAACTTTTTTCTGTAGTTTACGTGTGAATGTAATGCATTCATATGAAATGTCCTTTGTGATGTGGGATTCATTATCAAAATTCATTAACTGTCTTCTGATTGATTTTTCTAGATTATTTTCAACTTCAAGGTTTATTGCTCTTGTCTAGTGTTTAGTATTTCTATCCTATGACATACTATGTGCATTTCCAGTTTTCATTCACTGATGAGTTTCCTTTGATAGCAATTCACAGGTCAAGAACACCTAAAGAGATCTAGGTCATGCACTTAAATAGTTCTAATCCACTTCTCAGATGTATAGAAGTGTTTTCCATGTTGTCTGAGGATTTGAAGTGAGAAAATACTTCTGCTTTAAACAGTGTTAGTGACAAGCTTGAGTTTGGATTTTTTTTCTGGGTATATTTTTGTGAAACTGGATTAATATCTGTCATGATACGATTATTTCTTCTGCTATAGAGGTAATATTTGAAGTGTGTAAATACCTTTCTCCATAACTGCACTTGGCACATTAGGTACTTATATTTGTAGTTTCTATACTTAGCCACAAACATAGCAGTTTTTTCCTCCTGTCATCTTCTAGTTCCTCCACTTCACTGCATGATCCAATCTCTAGAATTCCCTCACATCCATTTTCATTCATCATTCTTCTCCTTAACCTTAACTTGCATAGGAATTTCCTCACGTAGTAAAATGGCTGAAACATTTCTCAGCTCTTTTGCCGTTCCAACTGCCTCTGTGCCTGCATCACTTTTTCTGTTTCTTCCCATCAGTTTTGCATGCATCTGTTGTTGTGTCATACATAGAATGAGAAAATAGCCTTTTTCCTAATTTTTGTGTAGTCCTTAATTCTGTTTCATGCCTGAGCTCCTGCGTGTTGTGGTGGAAGAAGATAAAAGGAGCTGCTCTTGTACCTGTGATGTCAAACAGAGTATTTTGACCATACTTCATCCTATTTGACATTAAGTCAATTTCACAGTATAACTGTTCTTGTACCTCTTCTGTCAAACAGAGTGTATTTCAACTATTGTTCATCCATAATTGAAATATACTCCACATGAAACGAATTTCACAGCAACTCTGTGAAATCCAGGTGCCTGCTCCAGGGTTGCCAAATTCACTGTAGTCACATTCATACAATACGAGATGAAATATATTCAAGCAAGATGTCTGGGAAATTGCTACATTGTTAAGCTCAATTTCAAGTCTCACTTCACAGAAATAAACTGAGAGTTCTCATTAGTCTGTTCATTATGCTGCTAGTAATGCCTACTGGAGCAAGTCAGACAGATACAAAGGGTCATTTTGTGTAATTATTGAGCTTTTAAGCCCTGCATGATAGAGCCATTGAAGTACATATTTTCCTTGTGTTTATATGCTCACATTTTGAGAGTTTCTAATAAGGCAAAAGAAGAAAGACTTCAGCTTCATAGGCCTGTCTTACTAAGCATAAAGAATTAAGATTTCACAGAGAGAAAGCAAGAGTTTCCATTTCAGAGCATTAGGGACCTCTCAGATGTGTGTAAACTCTGTATCTAACATTTCATTTGCTAGCTTTTATTTTTAGGTGGTTCTAGCTTGATTGAAGAAAGATCTAGCTTCTCTGAAGTTGTGTATCTTTTGTGGCGATTCACAATCAGAAGGACGTTTTCAGATTGTTCATTTGTCTTTTCTTTTTCCACTCCTACCTTCAGTTCATTGTGTTTGCTTTTCAGCCACAAATATACATGGATCTTTTGAACAAGCCTTGACCAGAGTAACAAGGAGTTGCAAACTGCAGTGCCTGAGTCTCCTTTGAATGTTTCTCCATACACTTGTTTCCCTGTAGCTCTGCATGTGCCAAATGCATTAAAGTTTTATTTTGCTCTCTTTTGCCGTGTGGCTGGCATGTGCTTGGCTGCTCTTCATCCACATTACTGTGAGGAGAGTAGAGAAAACACCACAGTAAATCCAACACCAATTTAGATGTTAACTTAGTTCTGCCCCAGAGAAAATTAGCAATACCAAATAATACTCACAGAATCAGTACCTGTTTCTTTTAAGTACTGGATTTTTTTCCTCATGCCATCTAAGGCTTGAATGTCTCTTTGGAGATCAGTAAAAGCTGTTAAGTTAATGATACAAATAGATGTATGTACGTCTAATATCATCTAGAAAAATACTTTTTAAAAAATGTTGTAATTAAATATGTGTAAAATATCTATTGCAGAATCTTCTGTTTAAAATAAAAATCAAAATAAACATTCATTTACTTTTAAGAATTATTATAATTCTTATTATTATTTCTTACCATATTGAAGTTTCAGGAAAAATTAGACTTCTGAATGCCTTTGCCCTTTTGATTCTTGCTAAGTGACTTTCTTAATCTTCTTTAATAAAATAGAACACTTTCAAATAATTCCTTTTACAAGAAATTACATTGTAACTATAAGCTAGCTTTTCCTCTTTAGGAATAAACACTGCTTCTGCTGTAAACGCTAGGCACAGGAGGGGTTCACAGTAAATGTATTTTTATTCAGCTCTGAAAAGTGAAAAACTGTCCTGAAGAAGAGTCTGTCTTAATTGTTTTATCAACCATCAAACATTGCTGTATTCTGCTTGTCTGTATTAAGGTCACTTTTTAATATTAAATAAGATCAGATAAGATGTCGAGTTACACATTGTGTATTTTATCAGTACATAGCCCTATTTTGGAGATACAGGCTAAATGTGAGGGTGGTGGGCAATGATCATTGTGTCTTTTAAACCTTATAGATAATGCCTTGCCTGAATTAAATTTTGCTTTATAAGGAAATACTCATTTTATCATCTAAAATAAATTGTAGTCAGAATGCTGGCTGTTGGTCTGTCTACAAGCACCATTGTTTTCAATGGACAGCCTCCCTTAAATATATAACCTGTTTGACCTTCTGTTATGTGTCATGGAGAAGCTCTTTGATAATGTAAGAAAATACGCTCTTAGGTTTATTCCTCATTTAATTGTGTTCTGTTGTTCAGTTTTACCTCAGTGTACCTTGCTCTTCTCAGAAATTTGTAAATTCTGTCATCCTTCTTCTGTGATTGATTATTCATACAGGCTGTGAATACTTTTTTATCCCACTCCCAACATTTGGGTCTGAGTTTGACCCATAATATTAAGCAATTCTGAAAGAGCCTGTTGTCTCAAGAAGTCTGTGCCAACTATGGCCAACTTTGCTCAGTGCTACAGAAATTCTAATTTTCTTACTAGGAGAAAAATACTACTGCTGTCTTGCATCCTGTTGAGCTAAGGGTGTTTTCCCAATAGAATCAGGAACAAGTTTGCAGCTATGTCTGGTTAAGGGCTCAACAGTGCAGATTACTGCTTTTGTATTACAGCAGGATCCTGTGACAGTCCATTAGATTGCCTTCACAGTCATAAATTCTCTCATTTGAAGATGTCTCAGTATGCATACACATACCCACATGCATGCAGACATGCACACACATGCACACTCTCAGCACCCATATAAGTAAATATTGCTACAAAAAAAGTTACCCAAATTGTAAATGAACAAGAGATGCCCAAATGTTCATGATCTACATGGTAAGTTGCTCTTTTTTCTGTAGCCCTTTCTTACAGGCAAAATTATTGAATAATACAGCAACTGTTGACACCTTGTATAGTCAGGGGGCCAGTCAGATGTCAGTGAGTCAAATCTAGAGATTTTTCCTAATTAGGTTGTTGATATTCAGGATCTAATTTCATCAAAACTGAAAAGTACACATTTTTCTTATGCTGGCCAAAACAGGTATGGTCTTTAGGGTTACAAATATTCTGCATTGAGATTTATGCAGTATTAAGCCATTGATTTATTCACAGTGATCTTTTTAGCAGGACAGATTATAACTGTGAAGCACGAAGCTGAAGAATTATTATATCTTTAGGTTCATCCTTTGGGGATTCCTGCCTATATGGTGTATGTGGTCTATTTTTTTAGAATAATTCTTGGTCAGTTTTGTTTCATATACTTCAAGCGATGGTGCTTTCATTCTGCTCTTTGCTTTTCTATTACTCTGAATTCCCATGGTAAGAATTTTTTTTCTCAATACCCATACAGAACATCATATTACCCAATCTCATTACATTATTTTTCTTCTATCCCTGTAAACTAATCTTTCTTCCTTAATGGATTTCATATACTTCAGGTACATATTTATAAAATAATTTCCCTTTTTCCTGTTACCTTGGTTGCTACTTAAACAAGTTTTGCCTGACTTTGTTTTGTGCTCTTTAATCATAAGTCATGTTTCCTTTGTTTTTCAAATTTTATTTGTGAATTTTGCACAACTCTTTGTATATGAATTTTTAAGGCACAGAGTTTCAACCTAAATACTAAAGTTTAGTTTATCAGTCATTATTTTGAGGGAGTTACATTTTTTTTCTGTTCTATAACACAGTAACAGAAGAAAAAGTTGCATTTGTTGCTTTTGTCTTAGTTCGCTTTAGTCTCATGTCTAAAATTACGACAGTCATGGATTCAGTTCAGGGCTTTTGTAGGCGATTTTCAGTCTGAGGTCACAAGTCTTTCTTTTTCTGACCTTGAGGTTAATAGATAATTCAGTGTGGTCGTTGAAAGGGTAACAGTTTTCCTCCCTTCCATTACCAAACCTCAGTGTGCTTGTATTGCTGTTAGGAGGAGGCACATGCTGATTTACTTTTCTCACTGTTTTATTCTTCTTAGAGGCTGTGGTTCAATTTACTCCATTCCTTGGAGGTTTGACATGTCAATTAGTTGTTATCGACAGTAATAGAAGGGTGGTTGCTGTAAATGTGAAGTTTTTACGAGGGGCCATGAAATTACACCCAGGGGAATGTAAGAGACAAGTGTGATAAATACAGTGTTAGTGTTCACACTACGAAGAAACTGATTAATAGGGAGCTTGATTCTGTCTCATATCTCTGAAAGTATTGTTTATGTATTTGTTATTAATCAACTACTCCATTGGTATGAAAAGTTATATAGTAAAAATAGCTTACAATCTGTTGTAGGCTTAAGGGTGGCAGAAGTATTCAAAGTTGAAAGCACCCCATTAGTTGTGTGTTACTGCATTGGATGGCTTTTCATATCTTTGCTACCAGCATGAACATCAGGAGCAATAACTGTTGGTAATGAGTAAGCACAACAAAACCAGTTTAACCTCTAGCATTTTGCAGATTTGTCTTGTGCGTGTGTACTCTGCTGTGCACCGAGGTAAGATGAACTCACAGGTCAAGTTACTCAAGTTCACAGCCTTTGTCCACGGCCACTGGATCCCCCAAGGATGTATGGGTAGACACAACATGGACAGTTCTTGCTGCAGCATAGAAATTTGGCTCATGGCATTCTGCCAGACAAGTGCCAGCAAGTTGCTGATAATTTAATTTTTTGTGGGATTTTAAAATATAAACTGTATTTTTGAAAGCACAGAAAGAGATCGTGTTGAAATTGAAAAAACTTGTAAGCGAGCTACATTATATGAGCTTATGCAGGACAAAAATGCTAACAGTTGCCTACAGTGGCCTAAATATTTGAAAATTGATTACTTAGTTTAGTTAGAAAAATAATTGCTACATTCTGTTGTACCGTAGTTCAATTTGACTATATTTTAACATTTTCATCTTGTAATATTTTTTCCAAAAGGCAAAACACTGAAACTGTGAAAGCAAGTTTTATTATAAGGAGTCTTTCACATTAGAAGCTTTATATAATGTCAGTTAGTAGAGACTTTATAAATCTATTTTATGTCAAAATTTTCATTCTCTTAGGTGTATTTAGAATAAAAACTTTTGAGGGCAAGTTTCAAAAAAGGTGTGAATATGTATTTTTATTTTTCAATATATGAAGCTGTTAATGCAACAAATATTGTGACAGATGACTTTTAGTATTTATTGACACATTTACTCTAGGCTCTTGTTATGTTTTTCTTAATCATTTTTTTTTACCCCTTTTAAAACTTCAGATAATTTCAGGTTTTGGGGCTTTTTTCAGTATTCTGGATAAAGTAGTGCCGACGGAGACTTTCCACTGTGCCTTTTGCAATTGTACTTGCCTATCTCACATTGGCCTTTTTAGCCACCAGCGTGCTTGTAGCAAGCGTGGGTAGAGCCCTTGTACATCTTCGTTCATGAAGCCTAGCTACGATGACCGATTGGATAGTTTATTTGCTAACTTACTAATGGACTATAACATAAATCTAGCCAAGATGCATTATTCGGTCAATTTTGCCTCTGAGAGCAGCAGAGGAAAAGCTGTTCATTTCCAGCTTGCACCTTCCTTCTTTAGAAGTCCCGTGTTTGACAGGCCACCTCTCGAGAAAGTGCTGCCATGGTGATTAGCAGAATAGATAGAAACTCAGTTTTAGCTGAGGTAGACCAGGGGTAGGACTCCACTTAATTTGACTTTGATTTAAAAACCAGAATGATGATGATCTTTTATTCCTCACAATATTTTGTTTCTTGTGCTTTGTCTTCCTCCTCAGTGGCTTGGGAGGCTGAATGGGAAAGGAGTGGCTGAACCAACTACTCAGTCTGACTTGTGTGCTTTATGGGTCTGTCTCACTGAATTAATATGTTAAAATACAGCTGTAACAGGACAGGGAGCATTACTTAACTTTACTGTTTAGTGCTGTTATGGTGGAAAGCATGGAGTATATAGGCAATTTATAAGGTAGCTGTAGAGATTTTTTTTTTATTTTATAACAAAAAATAACTGTATAGCAATCACTTTTATAGCATTTTTAGTGCAGACTTCAGTGTTTATTTTATAGGTACTCCATCAGAGAGGTTAGTATGGTATTCATTAATAAAGCAGGGGGTGCAACAAAGCATGCAGGACATGCTGCAATACCCCTCAAGTCTCAGTCAGCTTGCTTATGTGTGCATACAATTTTTTATTTGGCAGCATCACATGCTGGTTACAATCTGACTTGTTTATATCAGTACAGTTATCAGACTAATATATGGAAAGACAACAGAACTCTTCTTCCCTTTTCCTGTCATCTGCTTTTACAGACTTCCTTAAAAAATATGTAGTCACTGATGAAGAAGTCTACTTCTAAATAAGCCAAGAAATGTTTCATTGATTAATGTAGAACAAGACCAAAGTATTAGAAAGTAAAATGGAGGTTACATTTGCTTCCCAGTCTGCTTTGCTTTTCATCTTGGAGAGAGGGCAAAAAATGGAATTTGTATGCCACTTTGGAAAGTGAGGAGATGATGTGCACACTGAAAATGTACATGTGAAGCAAACCTTGGTATGAATTTTTGGTTATTATAGCTTGATGAATGTTAGTTGCATGTAACAGCTTTCTACTTTGTCTGACATCTTTGGCCTGAACTTGGTTTCAAGCTCTGATCACTGCTGCTCTGGGAAGCCCACAGTGTGGTAATATTCTGTAGTGCCAATGGCTCATTAGAAAACCTCAATAAAAGATAAGTTTCCACTTCTTTCTCAATTTGTTCTTTCCAGAAGCGAAGGAAATAATGGGAGAGAGTCACTATTTATGTCCTATTATATGTAATAAATCTTTAGATAGATAGCAGCTTTTCTTAGAAATAACTAGGCAAAGATTCCAAAAACCCATTATATTCTTTAGGAGGTGAATTGCTATTTAGGAGTTATAGATAGTTTAAGCAATAGCAAGCTATTGGTTTAATTTACCTGGACATCAGTATTTCTTGCATTCTTCTTGCAATAGCCTAATAAAGAAAAAAGGCAAGAAGAAACATTAAAGTAGAGCAGTTTTTAATGATTTTTTTTCTTTCTCTGAATAGAGTATGCTGAAGAGATTGTGAGATGCACAAAGCCATTGGGTTTTCAGCTGTTGCTGTTGGAGAGATGAAAGTACTTGGCCCGGGAGTCTGTTTATATGTTTGAACAGAGAAAGTGATTTTCATTGCAAGGAGCTCTAAGTAAGACAGGCAGAGTCAGAGAATAAGAGAGCAAAAGATAATTATCTAAATTATGTTCAGGCTATTATAGAAGACGAATATAGTTAAAATGTAATTAAATATGACAGACTCACAGGATGCAGGCATGGCTTTGGAATGCTAATCACTAATTACTGCATCTCCTTAGGGGAGCCAGGTAGAAGAAGAGAGTTAGAAGTCGGGTGACTGAGGTGAGATGTAGAGTGTTAAATAAAACACTGTAGGACTGTAACAAGGCTAATTTCTTTTGGAAAATGGAGCTGTGGTATCAGGGGGCATTTGCAAGCCAAATAACTTGTAGTGCTGTGTTTCAGCTTGAGCACCCTGGTATAAATCTGAGTAGGCTGCTAGTCCTGAGTCTTCTCTTAGAGGTGTAAACCTCTACTTGAGGTAGTGATTATTTCTGTTGTGAAAGTGATGACCAGAATTGCTACAGATTGGGCCAGCAAATCTAAAACAAATCAACCAGCAAGACAGCTATCAAAGCAGAAAAAAAAATCAGCACTGCCTGAACATTTAATAAAGCTAAACTGTGAAAAATCTATTTGTTAGAGGGTCACTAATAAGGACTAGAGACATAAAAAGTTGAAAGACAGCAATGTCATTTTATGAGATAAGTAAATTCTGATAGCTTCTTTATAACTGTGTCCTAGGTAAAGACAGTGAAAGTATTGCCACCAGTTTGGAAGATTTGTTTGTTTGACATATGGGGAGTAAAGGTGAAGCAATGCCATCTGTTACACAGAACTATCTAATTCCAGGCTAGAAATGAGGTGCTTTTGGTATGCTTTAATGCTGCTGTTCCTGGAATTCAGTGACTTATGTGTGAATCAATGGCAGAGCTATGGATAAAGTTCAGAGAAAATTTTTGTAAAGACCATCAAAAGTGATTTTGATAATAGAAAACCAGCTCTTACGAGGAAGGTATAAAGTAAGCACATATGCATGGCATGACTAGACAAATGGTGTGACTACAAACTAATTTACAAAACAGAATTTCTACAGAGAAACTGAAATTATTAAGATGATATCAGCAGAGATAGTAAAGAAAAGAAGGTTAGAAAGAAACTTAAGGCTTATCCGCTATGTCTTTAATTGAGGAACACCCCTAAACAATTGTTACAGCCTGATACATAAATAGAATTCTTAGTGAATTTGTTATATCGGCAAAAAGAGGTCAGATGGGCCTTGATAATGTTCTGTCAGTACTCTCTTTTCTCATATGGGTATAGTTACATGCGTAAATCATGTCTTTGCTGCATAATTATATCTCTGCAGGAGAGGTATTGCTTTGCATATATTGATGTTCTCAAATGTGCTGTTGCAGTCAAATCCATGCAACTTTCTAGTGAAGGTTTCCCTTGCTTATTTCAGAAGTGATTCTTTCCAAATCCATTTAGCTTGTTTCTATTTTGCTTTTTTCCTTTTTGCTAAGGAAGTAAACTAAGAGGCCTAATTTTCGCATTATACAATCAAGTACTTATTCTCTAGTGTCAATATTCTTGAATTTTAATACGTCTTCTACAAGGTGTCTATAATTTTGATTTTCTTTTTCCGATGGGAAAGGAACAAAATGGACACATAGCAAAACAGTAAATATTCTTAGGAGTGAATTTATGGAAACCCTATCTCCCTTTAGATCTCACATCCTCAAGAATTTTTTTTACTATTTTCCATCATGTTTTAATATTATTAAAAGGGTAATTATAATCCAATAGTAATAATAGCATTGTAGCAGAAAGTAAAGACTTGTAATGAAGTGAGAAGTGGAAGAACTTAGGAGCATCCTGGATGTGCTGATCTGGAAGTGTGTTGTCAAAATGTTCTTCAGACACCTTTTTCTCAACATCTCCTACTGTCTCTCATGCTCTTCTGGTGTATTTCCAAAGAGATGCATCAGCTTCCTTGTTACCACATCATAGGACAGCCAGTGGCATTTACTGCCATCCTTGGAAAATCTACACTGAGCTCTTGCAGTGTTTATCTGACCAGTGCTCAGAAATAGTAGAAATAAATACAGATCCACTTCTATTCTATTCTATGATCCCTAATTAACATATTGTCTGAGTGTCTAGCAAGGCATAGGGTGTTCTTAATAGCTTCTTAGGATTTTATGCTCTTATTTAGAAGAGCTTTAAAATGTTTTCCAAGTCGCTACAAAGGGAAATCTGATTTTTACTGCATCACTCTCCTTGCGTAAAGTGTGTGTGTTTAAATGTGAAAACATATGCATAATGCAAACGATGGCAGTGCTTTGTTGTGAGATGCTGTGATCATCTGATTGTCCCAGCCACTCACCTTTGGGACTTTGTACTTTAAGGTATCAAGTTCCGTTTGGCCATAGAGATTGACTGGCTGTACTAGAGTAATGTGAGAAGGAAATTCGAGAATTACTCTCCTATTTAGTAGGAAAATGTTTCAATCATAACAATCTTTCAAATCTTGGGACAGTCAGCAGAATAGTCCATTCTCGTTTTGTATTTTATTTAGGGCATGAAGAAACAGCCTGAGCTTTAAAATAAGAGTATAGCCACATGAGGGATATAAATAAACCATACTATTAGACAGGTAATTGCTGTACCCCTGAGGCCTGCCACAGATGATAGCTTTCTGTTATCAAGAGTAACTCTAGTTATGTCCATTACCTCATGCAGTAAGACCAGTAAACTACTTGAAATTAAGTCTTGATTGGGTTCATAATATTCTTTAAGCAAATACAACCAGACAGCAGTGATTAAAGAAGTAGCCGACTAAATTAAACCCAGAAATGTGATGTTTGTGACAAAGGGGTTTTCCTACTAAGAGAAAAATCAAGTGCCTGATAAATAGTCAGCAACCAAGCAGTTCATACTGCAAGTCTTTAGATTGTCTGCTGGTGGTGAGTGTTTTATTCCAGTTTTGCTTTGGTCCCTTTTTCTTATATGTGCACTTCTGAAGGTATTCTGAACCCATTCTGGAAAACTATTTTATATTTTTCTTCCGTAGTGAGTTGATAATCAAGTTAGATTTAACTCCCCTTTATTTCTGAAGCCTTTTGTAATAGAGTCTAGTTTGGCTGAAAAATTAAATTCTGTACCTCATTTTCATGTTTTATGAATATAAAATAATTTAAATTTTAGTTTTAAGGTGTTCAAGTACTAATTTAGTATAGTGGAAAACTGGTATCAACCTGAAACCTCTGGTTCCTGGTATTCTTTTTATTTCTTCTATTTTACTGTCAGTGTGTACTGTAAGCACAAAGGTATGTAGGAGGTGATGTCCTTTTCCTGCTGTGTATTAGGGTACTTGAGGTGTTGCACCTCACTGAGATCAGAGGAGTGAGGAACAAAGATTACAGTGGTCCCACTGTACCTCTAGTGTTGTCAGTCTAGCCCAAAAAGTTATATGCCAGCTCTCCTCACTGCCTGTGTGTCAGGATGGGGAAATCCTCACAACCTGAACTGCAAAGAATGCTTTGTGTCACTTATAATTCCCTGGAAGGACCTTGGCCCACACAAAGAAAGCTTGGCTCGTCTGCCTCCACTACTCTGCTTAGAGTGAGAGGAGTTTGAGTTTTTGGGTGGTTTGTTTTGGGGTGTTTTCCCCCTAGATCTGTAATTTTCTTTAACCAGGCTCTGATGATTTCTCATGAGTAATTAACAGGAGAATGCATTTACTTTTATTTACCTGACCTTTTGTTTATCTAATATAGTCAATATTAGCCAAGGATTTTAGACTTAGATCCAGGCTTTTTTTCTTTTATCATTTTCTTAACTTCAACAGCAGTATGATTAATGTACCTGCACACAAATTATAGTGGTATAAGGCATGTATGAAATCATGTAGGCAAAGTCTTAAGAGTCTTAAAAATAAACATGAGGAAAGAGTGCTGGAAATTCAGGTGATGAAATGTGTTTCTCTGTTTGCCATATTAAGTGAGAATAATGCTTACTATCACTTGAATGCATTCTTTTCTGACAGTGTTCATTATTTGTGTGTCCTTCTGGATTTTCTTTGTAGATCCTGGCAAACAATCACTTTTGATAAACAGCCTGCATCTTTTATCAGGATAGTTGGAACTCGCAACACAGCTAATGAGGTAAGGAACTTTTAAGAAAACCTACATTCGTCAGGAATATATAACAATACAGGTTTTCAGATCTTGCAGTGAAATTGGTAAGGCCTTCTCTAATGTACATTATTAATTTTTTTCCTCTGGCAGTCTAGCAAAATAAGAATGAATGCTTTTCTTATTTGAGTATTTGAACAGTGTTAGCATCTGTTTCTAGTTTTGACCTTTCCACACTGCCATCAAACATTCCTATTGAGTTTGGTTTTAAATTAATTCCTATTTTGAGGAATGACGAATTAATGCAGTAGAGAAAGGTGTATAGTCTCTGATTACTTGGGTTTTATCACCTTTATATGATCTTTTTATTTAATAAAACATGAGAAAAGTTCCATTATTTGTAAAGCAATCTCATTTGCTTAAGTTTAATTTATAATTCATTTTCATACCTGTTAAATCAGTTGAACTAATAGTAGCCAGACTAAGAGATTTTGTTCATTTTATACAGAAAAAAATGTTTTGCTCTAACCAAATGCGATGTAATCTTCTTTGTTTGCTTGTGCTTCTGTCTTCCATAATTGTTGTGCATTGTCTCAGATTCGTTGTCCAGATTTTACACTTGACTTCAGTGAAACACTTTAAAGTATGTGAATTCAAGAATATATTAGTCTTTGTGAAATTACAGCTCCATATGGCAAAATTCTAAGAGGCACCAACAGCTGCTGCTTCTGTGTATAAATGTGCATGTCTGCATCCCACACATGTAATTCACCACCAGACATTGTACTTTCATGCTTTACAATGATCTTGGGATAGCGCTATTACATTTGGATTAATTAGAGTTTGTCAATTCCAGAGGTCAGGATTTCTGATCATATTTGGAATATGGGGTTGCTGGTTTTTAAGCATTGGGAGAATTGTCCAATAGCATTGTCCATGTCCAGTTTTAGTGCAATTCGGGCAAACATACGCAGCACCAGATATCAGCATCACAGCCAACAGTTGGAAAGTGGCTGTCAACAGAACTGGGAATACAAATTTTGATTTTGTGTTTCTAAGCACTGTCCTTTGCTATGTACTCTTAATCAGGGAGTTCTTAGAAATACAGAGTCAGAAGCTGCCTATGTGGTGGTTGTACATGCATGAAGGCAGCCTTTTCCATCACTGATCCATATTGACAGTCTTATTTCCTCTCATGCCAGTGTTTGTAAGTTCTCAACTCTTCGTCAGAAAAGAATGAGGTGCATTGAGTAAACTTGGCAAATCAGCCCACAGGAGATACTACTTTCAACTTTTAATTCTTAAAGATAGCTTTAAGCCCTGAAGATTAATTGGCTTTTAACCATAATTCCAATTTCAAATTGGTTACTATTTTCTAGGGTTTTAATATCCTGTGTAATTTATTTCTATAGAGCACTGCATAAGTATAGTGAAGATCAGTATGTGCAAATTGAGGTCACAGCTGTTCATGTAGTGGTGCAGTGGAATTGCAAACACATGCTGCTGTTCTTCATATTTTCCTTTTTTGTTTTTAAAATCTGTACCCAACACTTAATTTTGTTTGGGTGTTTTTTGTAATTAATTTCTCCTAAATCCTGGAGAGTAGGAACATGATCAGCGTGCACATATTACCAAATTACTCTTAATATATATGTTAAATAGATGGTCTAACATTTTGGCTTTAATTTTCAGAAGAAGGAAGCAAGATATTTTTCATATTTCTGATTTAAATAATAACAGTGTAGCTGAAGTCTTGGTTTGTTCTGGAGTGTACAGTCTCGGTAGTCTCTTCAGTAAGAATATGAGCAGTTTCCATAATTATTTGCCCACAGCTGATAGTATGTCACACCATTCTTATTTTACATAAAATACACTAATGGCAGCATATTCTTATCAAAGAGTATTACTGTAGTAGGTTCAAAATACTCCTTACTTGTTCTACCAATACATACCTTTGAACTTTGAAGCTCAATCTGTACTTCCCAAAGGGAAGAATTGATTTTTGGACTTGCAAAAAAATCCCATAGAATTTCTTCACTTTGTGAATTATTTAATCTTTTAAACTCATTTTTCCTTTGCTGTGTTTTCCAGGTTTTGGAAGACACAATGTTCACAGATTTTTTTGACCTGATATTTGAATATTTTTTTTGTATATTAGAACAAGACAGAAATGTAACTTTGTTTTTTTTCTTGAGCTTTCAGATGTGCTACTTTTGTACAGGAAAGGATTATTTTTCCTTATTCTTTGTCTTCATTTATTTGTCAGACAGGTCACTTGATACTTTTTGTAAGTTTTTATTGTTATTCCTCTTCGATATTACTGACCTGGAAAGGACACCTAGTTGCTGATGTGAGAGCTTTATCTTACAAATTACTGCACCAGTGTATATGTACTTGGCCTTCCTGCTTTGTATGTCTGACCTTTCTTAAAATATCTGTGAGAAGTATAACATGATGCAAGGCAGAGGATGATACTGAACTGTCGTCTTCTTCTTTTGAGAGAAACACATGCTGGATTCTTTGTTTTAGTTATACTGTTCTGAAATACTTAATTCCAATCCCAGATAAAGCAGTTGAGGCTCAATTGTGCTTCTCAGTCTTAAGCTTCTCTCACACACTGTATTCTTTTTATTTTGAGGTGGCAGAGGAACTGGGAAGAATGTTCTAAATTTACTGGCTTGTCAGTGTGCCAGATGCTTTGAGCACTAAGAATTTAGGATGAAAGAATCAGTAAAGATTAAAGTTAAAATTTAAGAATCAGGTACTTCTGGTTTTCTAAACTAGTATTAGCTAAATTTCAGTGCTGTCCACACTATGTTTAAAAAAGCAGCATCACTGTGAAAAGTGAGGTTTTAAATGAGAAACATTCTTGTTTTGGGATACAGTAGAATTACAGAATCTTCTGATTTGAAGACCTCTTTCTCATTCATCAGACGGTGCTGCCTTTCAAGGAAAGCAGCATCTTACAGAGGTGCACTAATAATAGAATTTTCTTTTCTGCAAGGCCTTTTCCTCATAATTGCAGCTGAAAAAATGACAAGAGCAGTTACTTTAAAAACATGGCAATGGGTTGAGCACAAGAGGGGCTTTTCAGGAAGTGTTGCTAAATACAAAAATTGGCTTCTCAAGAACTGTAACAGATGGAGAGAATTCATGCCACTGTAGGAATTCGCTCAGTTTTTAAAAAAAACCTCACCAGAAGAATTGCAGAGAAAACCCATTTTGTGCACATGTGTCTGTGTGTGTCTGTGGGTGTAGATTTGTAATCTGTTCATAAGTGTGTATATTATAAAGACATAGCAACTCAGGGGAGCATGTCTTTATATATAGAAATATACGCATGCATCACTATGTATCTGTAAAATGCTGCATGAATTCTTAACACTGAGAGGCACAAGAAAATATAATGGGGATTAAAAAAACCCCAGTGGCTGTGATACTTTTTTTAATTCATTTCATGTATACTGTCAGAATTGGAATTAACTAGCAGCATCCTCAGAAAAGACCTGGGGCTGCTGCAGATACGTCGTGCAGATATCTGCTCAATGTATACTTGAGCAGATGTGGTCAAAAGGAACAACAGGATTTTAGGTTGCGTTGAAGAAAGGATAGAAAATACAATAACATGTAGGCTTGTCTTGAGTATGGAGTATGTCCATGTCTTGTTTATGGTATGTGATTTTGCCCACATTAATTTGAAAGGGTCTGGGAAAGGGCAGTTAAGATTATAAGAGATTATCTTTGTTTGTGAGAAGAGCTTTAAAAACATGAACTGCTTGCAAAAATTAAAATAGAAGATCTCATAGAAGCATGCAAAGTTAAGAAAGACAATAATTTTAAAATTCAGATTTTAATATTCATCAAGCTTTAGCTTTAAAACAACAAGGCATGAGAAAATAGCAGATCTTAAAAGAGTGTAGGAAGAGATTATGTTTCGTATGTAGCAAAGCTGTGCAATTCGTAGCAATGAGAAATCATATGGAAAGAAGTTTTGTAACAATTTTAAAGAGTTCCTCCCCCTTCTCCTCCCAGGCTCTTCAAGAACAAGAAGTAAGTAGAAGTAAGAGTAAGTAAAATAGAAAACAAATTGGAAAAAATACTTAAGCAGATGGTCCTCTAAGATACAGTCACTTGTACAGTGGTCCTATTGTTTGAAACATCAGTAAATGATCACTGTCTGAAATGGAGTATTTCATCTGATGAAGCAGCAGCCTCTGTGGACACTCTGAATACCTTTCTACGAACTCCAGGACATGTCTGTAGAGCTACCATTGCTATTACAGCAGAGGGCAATCTTGAAATAAAATCGTGTTGGTAATGATTTAAATTTCATTTCTAGTGTATGTGAGCATTCAGCCTTTTGAGGAAGTAATTATATCGTGAGATGTGTTTAAGACAGTATAATTGCTGTTGTCGTCTGATAGCCTGTAGTAGATACTTCTGCTACTTGGCAAGGAAAAAAATAATTTCCAAATATCTCTATCCACTTTTGAACCATCTTTCTGATTTTTAGTGCCATATGTAAAAGTTGGTGTAATTTGAAGGCCTTCTCTTGGTCCACTGGTGTCCTTTTCTAATGTTTATTGCCCATGGATAAATGTTTGACCTCAGGGCGAAACACTCTCTTCTGATTAATTACTTTGTCACTGATCTGGCCTGCATAGTTCTATATAGACTTAATCTTACTTTCACCATGCTTTTGGCAGCGTTAAATTGTTTTGCTTTATCTTCGTTTTTCGTTCTCTCCAGGTGTTTCACTGTGTGCATTTTGAGTGCCCAGCACAAAATAGTACCCACAAGGACGAGAGTAGTAAAGAAGTAGCATCAGCAGAGGTGGGGAGTGGTGGACAATAGCCCTGTTCCAGCTGCAAGCACTAGTTCCTTGCATTTCCCTCCTGGATCCACCTTGTATTCACGTGCTCACCAACAATAAAGGAGGTTGAAAGGGAGCTTTTGCAGCCCCGCTGATGTCCTATGAAATTATTCTGAACCTTCTTGTGCTGGCACCTTTGCTTTCTTTGTCAACAAAGGGGACCATGTCTGAAAGCTGGAAATGTTGAAATGGAAAAGGCTTTTCCCAAGGACATGAAGAGACTGCTTCACTCTGCTCAATTTGTTCAAATCAGGCTGGTCTCTAAGGGGCGAGAAAGTAGGTCTTCAATCTTCATCAAGTACCCCATTAACACCCTACCTCTCTAATCTAACCAAGGCAAGGAGAACAGAAGGAAATAAAAGGCAGAGCTACAGTGGAAATCTAAAATTACTGGAGCAGAATGGAAGGCATATGAAATAAGTATTTGTTCCCTGGAGGTTTTCATTAGCAAAAAAAAAAATATTTATGGAACACATCAGTCCAAAATATATGTTATTTTTAAAAGGGATTCTTCATTCATATTCCTTTGTAACTAGTAATCTGTTTTCTAAATCATTTTGACTCTGTATTCCACTTTGTCTCTTATTTTTGGCTGTAGCAAATGCTGTACAGTAGATTAAGGAAGTATCAGACATGTTTACCTGCTGAGATGCAAATTCCCTCATTCATCAGTGGGATGACAAGAAAAGCATTCATGATATCAACAAACTGATTAATGTGTCTATATTAATCTTGACCTTAGTTGACTTTTCAAAGTACAAAATTGTCATTTCTTACACTCAAAAAGGAAATTACTTAATCAAACATCTATCTTGAAGAAAAACTTATATTTCACTCCTGAAGATGATTGCTTAAATTTTGCCTGCTTTTCTAAGACAACTTGCAACAGATCATCAAAAATGTTTGGTTTAGAAAAGTGGAACTCCATCTGGTCACTGATGAGTAGTTGTTTGAATAGAGAACGAAGAATTTGCAGGTAACATGTTTCTAAGAAAAATTGTTTTACACTCTGAAGCTAAAAATTAACATTTCATGTGATCTTCATAAAATATGATGCTTTTGCACTGTATTGTAAAAGATCTGCTGCTTACACAAAATCCATGTCTGTCTGGATTGTGTTGCCTGCTGCTTTGCTTATTCTGTTTTCACACTGATGATGATGCAGTCTCTTACTTTCTAGACCTGCCTGATTTTTACAAAGAACTCCATGTTGGCCTTTCAGTATGAGATAAAGAGATTTTGTGTTGAGACAAACACTGATGTAATTGGCAAAATCGATTAGGAGGGTTGTTGCTTCTCACAAAGTACATTATATTGGAAATGTCAGCTAACCAGTTTTATGAACTGGGAATTTCCTGTGGTGATAAATAGCCTTGTCAGAAGAAAACAAAGCTAGTGCAGGATAAATACTGTTTTCCTTTGCATAATCATGGTGATAAAATGAGTTATATCAACATAGCAAATTATATGTTAATTTATCACACTACTTAATTTGAAATAATTTCCCTGTTGGATACTAGTTGTGCTATACCTAAGAAGAAATATACTCGGTGGTAGCAATGAATCAGGATATTTCAAATAAGAAAAGCGTCCTTTTTCTTTCAGATAAAATTGATTAGGCTTTATCAATAATATTACAGTATTTTTCATGGCCAAATTACAGTTTAGTTCTGACATTTGCATACAGTCTCCTCCCTTTCCGCTCTTATCTCCTCACTTGTGAATGCCGGTTGGTGGAGATGGATGTCCATTGTCCTGTACAAAGCTTATAATTTATGTGCCACAGCTGCCTCAGAGTTCTTGGAGCAGGATCCTGCTTGTGACAGCCACCTCCTGGTCTGTGGCCTGATTACCTTATGACTTAGCAGCCTTTGGAGCATAAAAGAATTGAGAGCAGCTGCTGGGGACATCACTCTTGTTTAAGTCCAAAAAGTTGGATTTTCTTTTTCTCTTTGAAAAGTAAAAGCAGAAGACTCTTCCAGCTGTAATCCATGGCAGTGGTGGTATTTCTTTGCTGTTTCTTTTCAAGTCTGCTTTTCCCAAACTGTAGAGCAAAGGGCATAACTTCCTGGCTGTTAGTATTCAGTAGTTGTAGAGAATGTTAAAGAAACAATTAAAATTAAAAAAAGGGTTGTGCCAGCTGTTCAGAGTCTAGGCTCCCAGAGAAAGAATGGGATTTTTCTGTTTGCAATCTTTGATGTGCACAATTAATTTTTATGATACAAAATTAATTTTTATGATCTTGTAGATTATAAAGTACTGCACATCTTTTTGATCTTGTCCTGTGACTCATTGTGGAACAGAAGTTTCTCTGTTTCCCATGATACTCACTCTCTGCGAAGAATATGAATGAACGTATCGAGATTCTCAAAGCAAAACCTCTGAGGTCCTATAGACCCTTCAGTTCCCCACCTCCATAAATCAGTAAAAACAAAAAACAACTTTGCATTGTCCCTTCATGCAGGTGAATAGCAGTTTTTAGTATTAGGCTTAATCAGAATGGCCCTTCTCAGAGTCTTTATTTTATTTAGAGTTGCTCTTAGAACCTGTCACCAAAGTGAGCCCAATGAGCCCCCAGGGTTTTAATGCAAGCCCTGCCACAACTTCACATTTTCAACCTTTACCCCTTTTATTTATAGAAATAATGTTTTCAGAGAGCTGAATTCTGCTTGGTCTTCTAGTCTTACCCACCCACAAACACCCCTAATACCTGTATTGCAGAGAAGGGGTCACTTACCTTAAACATTGTGTCAGCAACATATTACTAGTGACAAAGGAAGATACCACACAGAACTGATTTGTGGTTTGGTGTGAATGTTCTCGTTCTTTCTAATTGTTGTCTGTATTTATTGACTCCCAATTTCAAATGTACTTCCTTTATATTCTTCTGAAGGGTTTTTTTTGTGTGTGTGTTTTTTTGTTTTCTTTTTTACCTTTGTTTTTCCTTTCAGTGACAGTAAGTCGTGCTGTCATGGCTTAGTATCAGGATTTATCAGGGTGATGAAATGCTATAGTTATTCAGAACTGTGCACTCACTCATACTTTATTTGCAACAGGAGTAGAGCAGAACTGACCAGGTATTCTTTGCTTTCTTGTCAGAAACTATAAGATAGACCTGCTATTAGATTTCTACATACTGGAACTAACTATGTTGTCATTATTGGGCTATTAATTCTCTTTGATACTTTACTATCTTTAAATTCTTCGGGCCTCATTTTCTCAATTTTTCTTCCATACTTAACTCATGGAGCTCAACTAAGGCCTTTCTAAAATCTTTTTATTTAACTTTCTCCAAATCCAGATAAAAGTTGTCTTTATTCACAGAACTGGAGGCGGAAATTATTATCCAGTAAAATTAATTTTTGAAGTGAGCCAAAGTTGTGCAGCTGTGTTTTCAAGCCATTTCCTATCAGCTCTAAAAGAAGTTCAAATGGCTTGTTAAGTGGAATTCCAATGAGAGAAGATAACCCAAGTCTGACACAGAGGAGACATCAGCAGTTTTGCTAGACTAGGAGCTCTTCTTCTTTGCAGGTTCCTTCCTTTAGAGCTCCATTTCTTTTTTTTCCCCACAAAGTTCAGTTTTTCTTGTTTATTATGATGATTCATGTAAGAGCTCAATGCTTCTCACCATTGCTGAAAAATTGCATTTAATGCATCTTCCTCTTTACTAATGATAGCATTAGAGAATTTTCAGTTGAGTATTTGACTTGATGAGAGCTGATTTCCATGAAAGAAAACAAAAGGTGTCTATAATTGTTCCAGTCTAACTAAATTTTCTGTACAAAAATCAGAAGACAAAGTTAATACCATTTTTGTCTTGATTGTTGCTGTGTTTGTCGTTCTGCTTATAAAGTGTTGCCTATTTAGAGACACTCAGTAAGGATTTAGAACTTTGATTTCACATGCTATACATTGCATTTCTCTATGAAGATATTAATTGACTTATGCTTTGACAGGTGTTAGTGTACTGTCAAATAAGGAAGTGAAGGCATTGGTAATTTTGTTGTTGTGGCTAAAGTAGTGAGCAAATAATCAGAGCCAGTAGGAATTAATATCTTTAAAAGTAAACGTTTAGGCTTGTTTGTCATGATAGTAGTTGCCAGATGACTAAACCATGCTTCAGAAATAATAATTTTTAGATCCTAGGAAATGCTTGAGGCCTGCTTTCCATCCCAGTTTCTCAGTTAATGGTCTGTGTAGGTTAGAATCATTAGTTCTCTCTGAACTGATTGTTGTTGTTGTCAGTTGTACTAGTTAACTTTGATATATATAGAAGCTCCCTAAAGCTTTGTTCAGGACGCAGAAATAAAAGTTCTGGGTCAAGTTTTAGGAGTATCTAAATATTCATATATATATATTTATATATATATATGTTAAATTGAGCTAGTAGCTAATTATTTGGCTTGAATTTAGAACAGGTGCTAAAGCTCCAAAACTAAAACAAAATGTCTGTGCAGGCACGTGTGAGATGCTGCTGTTGTGGTATGGCAGGATGCTGACTATTTTATAGTTGCTTAAGAAGTGCAAATGTCTAAACAAGGTGTGGGTGAGCAGGTCCAAAGCTGTTTGTTGCCCAGTTAGGTACTGGCATTTTGGCTGCAGTGAGGTATATAAAACACAGAGCAACTTAAATGCTCATCTCAAAGACCGGAGTGCAGTCCAAGGAACACAGATATTCCTCCGAGCTGCCTTGTCTGCTATGGTTTGCAGTGTTTACAGAGTGAGACTTCTGTTAGCTCCTGAAAAAAACCTTTTTGGCCCTTCCCAGGCTTTCATTGCAAACTTTGGCTGAGGTAATGTCCAAGTCCCACTCATACTGCATGGTAGAATCTGGGTCTATTGCTTACTGTGAAAAGTTTTAAAGCCACTCTAACTTTTCTTAGATAAAAGAAGCCCAAACTAAAAACTGCAGGGTAGTATGAGGAAGGTACAAGTTAGTCATTTACAGATGGACTGACTGCCAGTACAGCTACATACCAATCTGATCAGACTGTATGGGTTTAGTTACTATGATACATACAAGTGGTGGAAGCAAAGAATCAGCTTCTTACACCCTGGGCATTAGACATTATCACCCAGCCAGTTGTTAGAGGATTATTTCTCTTACTGTTCTTTCCAGCCTAATAGAAAAAATTATAATTGAAGGAGCATTTTGAGGGAAAGACTGATATAGAATTATGTGGTCGCATCTGTGCATATATAGCAAAGAAAATGTATGTGTTACCCAAGTTGAAGTGACTACTTGTAAAGATGTGTTTCTACGCAGCCGCCTTTTTGGTTTTTTTTTGTAATTTGGGGAATTTTGTTAAGGAATCTCTCACTCACCTGAATGTGAGCACTAAAAGAGAACGTAAGGAGCGAAGCATTAGTAGTTTTAATGGGAAGAGCAACACAGAGATATGAATCTTGTGGTCTGAGCTAGTTCTGTTTGTTTTCAGTCTTCACAGCTCTTCTTCCTACATGCTTTTCCCAATCTGCTGGTTGTTTTTTGTTTTTTTTTGTCGCTACCTAGCATCATATCACTGTTGTTCCCTATAACTTTCCTCCATGTCATGATATACTAAGGAACTTTAAAAATTTATTTATTTTTGCCTCTGTCATAGGCTGAATAAAATATCCTCCTCCCCCTTCATTCACATCAGACTTCAAAGGAAGCTGTTACTAGGCTGTCGAAGTGCTAGTGAGCAACATTTAAATTTGGCTGTCTATGGATATGCCAAATTTTGGACCTTGTACTTCCATAATCGGTTTACAATCTGCTACCCCTTAAGAGGCAAATTAGTGAGAAGGTTACTGTTGACTTAAGAAGTAAGTCAGGTTTTGTGCTGGCTAAAAGTTACGTTTAAATATAAATTTAAGTATTTATTTCTCACCCTGATGCATCAGATATATGCTCAATTTGTTAGTCGTGTGTTGCTCCTTGCATTGATTGTGTTCTTTTCAAAATAAACTGCATCATCAAAAGTGAACTTTGAAAGAATTTGTAGCTTTTCAGTCTGTGTCCCTTTGTGAAGCTATTTCAGCTGTCTAGAGATCCAAACATCACACTGAGCACATGGACTCATTTTGTGAAGTACAGCAGTACTTCACAATTTGGACCCCATGTCTATTAACGTTGTCCAATCTCTTGTAAAATTTTCTTTCCTTTCTGCTTTGCTCAATTTCATTATTGTCATTGGAGTTGGTTTTTTTTTAAATGAATGTTAATGTTCAGAGCCAGGCTAAATAGATTACAGTGAACTTTTTCACTTATTTCTGTGTTAATAGCTCCTCTTTCCTGACAGACAGTAGTTTTACACAATGTTACACTCCGCTTCTCTGTAGCAATTGTATCTTGAAATTTTTGTGCATTAAATCCTTTTCCTGCTTTCTCATAGAGTGTTTCTAAACTACCTCAGACCTTGTTGTGAACAGGTACGAGTTTCAGCTACAATTTTTAGACTTCATCATAGTCTTTGAATGTTCTTTAAGTGCATGTGTATGTAGCGAAATCAACCTGCCAGACCATGATTGCATTTTCAGGAATACTGTCCCAAATGAGACATGTAACTGGGATGAATTCACAGCCACACCCATTCAGGCTTATGCTGATAACCTCTTTCAAGAAAAGCTTTTCAGGAGCATGACTTCTGGTATGGGAAGCGCTTCGACTTTCTCTTTGAAGGGACATGATGCTGCCTGCACTGGACTCCTTTCACCTCTCTATTACCGCAACAACCGTCATAAAAATGCATCATCAGACCTCCCTTCCTGGCCGTTGGCAGGAGCTGTGCTGTTGCACTGGGCTGTGCTCATCATATGAGAATAAACCCCACATGGCCTGTTCTGATGACCTTTGTATCATTCAATATTGCAATGGATGTGCATTACCAACCCTTTGGGCTGATTAGGTTTCGGGCAGAATGTGCTGCAGTGATGCAGTTGATAACTTTGGGAATTGTCTGGTTTTGTAAGTTAACCATTGTACAACTCGGCAGACCTTGTTAGTACTTATTTCCTTTTCACCAGCAGATGCGCACATCATCAAACAAGCATTTTGTAACATGGAATTTTCTATGAGCATCCAGAAAAAGAAGCATCCCAATTATTTCCTTATTAGCAATGTGTGTATTTGTAACAAAAGTTTTAGAATTATTAAACTGCTGTAAGTATTCTGTGCACACTCTGGCATTGTATTAACAGTTTGTATTAACAGCTGATAAGCAGAG
Organism: Campylorhamphus procurvoides; assembly: GCA_013396655.1. Classification (NCBI taxonomy): domain Eukaryota; kingdom Metazoa; phylum Chordata; class Aves; order Passeriformes; family Dendrocolaptidae; genus Campylorhamphus; species Campylorhamphus procurvoides. Next base: position 367,390 of record WBMV01002640.1, read on the forward strand.
GGCTCTGGAGAGCAAGGAAGGCTGGCTGTGAATTTCTTTTTCAAGAGTTCCAAAGAACAGCAAAACATGCCAGAGTGGATGCAGGACCAGACAATGCTCAAAGCAAATCGTAAAGTGAAACTGTTGTGCTTCGTATTTATTTCTTTGGGGATTCTTCTTCAAAGTATTTAACTTCACATGAAAATATAGAGTATATTTAAAATAGTGACAATTAGAAATACACCTTTTCAAGAATGAGAGGGGTGTGATTTGAAAAATAAAGTGATCTTTTGTGCTTAACTGTTTGTCTTTAGTTTTGTTAAAATAATGGTGGAGCCTGGCTGATGCTGCTCAAATATTGCATGTGTGACTAGAAGAGTTTTGGCAGACCTGTATTGATTTCTCGTCAGGGCAAGGAAGTTAATAACATCATTGATACATTAACTCACAGTGAAACAGTCTTGATACCAACATAGAAAATGCTGGTGATTTTTGCAATGACTCCCAGGCCAGTGACCATCCACGAAGCTACTGCGAATATTGAGAAGAGCAGCTGCTGGATGTTGCTACCAGGATGTGCCACTGTACACTCTGGATGTAGTGTATGAATGAGTTTCACTTTATTTCACAAAAAAGTGGGAAAATATTTTGAGACTTGGGGTTCTGTTTTCAAACAGACCAAAAAAGGCTTGATTTTTGAGAGGTATTGAGCACTTAATTTTATCGGACTGCTATGAAATGTGGGAACACTGAATGTTTGATTCGTAACAGTAGGCCTTCCTGGCTTATTAGCCTCACATATTGAACAGAATTTCTGTAAGCCTTCTGTAAGCCTTGCCTGGATTTCAGAACGAACTTCCCTAAAGCAGTGGCTGTTCTCCAGTAATGATGCTACATTCTTCTATCATGAATCTTTTTAAGCATTTGTAGTTGTGTCATGCTATTCCCTTCATAAATGTATATACCCTTTGTTACCTAGAAAGTGGAGAGGTCAAACTCAAAAAAAGAAATATGACACCACGTTGTAAGAGCAAGCTGAGGTACCACAGAAAACCATACAATGCCATAATATAATCAGATGTAATTTGTGTGTCGATTTGTCATACAACAGTTAATGCATTTGGTGGTTATAATTAGATACTGCTATTCATTTTAAAAAGTAGATGTGTAGATTTTGGAGCATAAGATGCCACTCACCTCAGTTACTAAATTGTGACACAAGATGTGGGAATACTGAGGCAAGGGAGCCTTACTTTTGGAATTATGTTTGCATAATAGGGAACAGGCTGAAAGTTAAGACAGAAAGCAGTATAATCCAGTCAATGAGAAATGCATGCTGAAGCCATCTGAGTTCCCAGGCTGTGTGTCCAAGTTAAAAAGAGAGTCAAAGATTTTTGCTCTGTCTTGACAAATCAGAGTCCTCTTGAGGCCTTTGGGAAATTTTCATTGCAGCCCTGAGGCAGAATTTTGATTGTGTTCAAGATAATGCAGTTTGTAGTAAGTGTTGGATATATTATACTGGAATTAAAAACACAGTAAATCATAGAGAGGAAAAAGAGGAGTTGGATGAGAGCAAAGCTAAGAAGAAATGTTCTTCCTCTTTGCTCTGGTGTGGGTCCAGTTTATGTTCAGGCTTAGGCTTTTGTAATCGTTGAGGGGCAGGTCTCACGAAGGGAGTGCGGACAGAAGTGAAAATTGAGCTGCCTTTCCAAACAGCAATGGCGTACAGTCAGTTTAGATGGTACAGTCTGAGGATTTATTTCAAAGTTGTTTCTAATCCTGTGACAGGCTCGTTTGTTAATGAGCAGTGGCAATGAAGCTTAAGACACTGTGATGCGTCAGTTGCGTATGAGTTGGAAAGACCAGATACAGACCACATCATAATCATTTTATCTTCACAATACAAAGAAAAATGCACATAAACAGGACATTTTTGTTACTTGCTTGTTTTGAATTTTGCCCTCTATTAACTGCTGCTTAAATATCCTTGTAGGCTACGTTAATTAAACACCCTGGAAAGTAGGCAACGGTTGCCTTATAGCTCAAGGCAGAAGAGAAATAATTCTATAAGACCTTTTTAAAGTCTCTGTATTTCTGTGATTTGTTTTTCCTTTTTTCTCCCCCAATAATATGCTGGCCTTCTACAGCTGGAAAAATGTGTGGGTTTTGCCCAAAAAGCATCAGAGGAACTAAGGTGTGAGTTGAAAGCATATCTCACTTAATAAGAGTAGATGCATCACAAGAATATCCCTTGTTGCAGCTGAGTCACTGGGAAGTTGCACGTGCCTAGTTTATGCAGTGCCGACTTTAGTCGCATTTATGAATGACCCTTCTTTGTTGCCTGCTTTTTGAGGTGGTAAACATCAACTTGGAGGTTGCTAAGCTGTTTTTCTTGAAGACTGCATGACTGTGAGAAACTAAAATATTCACATGTCTTCACCCCACTCAGGAACAGCCTGACTGCTGCTCAGGCTCTCTTCTGGCTTGCAGAGAGGACACGGGCTGGTTGTTACTGATGTGTTCGTGGAAACGCTTCTGTTGCTTTGGTTGATCAAACACCTCCCTGTGTTTTTTTGGATGTGAAGATTCACAGCATGTGTATATTGGAGATAGTGGTATTGCTTAGCACTGAATTATCACCATCTCTGGAATAAAATCAAGTTGTCGAGAGGAGGTATTATTAGAATGTAAAGGATATACTTGGTTTCCTTTATCATTAGAACACTATTTCTTTGTGAGGGGACATTCTATACCCTATGACAGCTTGACTTTTTGGAGCCTTTGATGAACAATACAGTCTTCTTCCTCTGATACTCAGTTTCTGATGGTAGCTCATAGCAGAGTGAGATTCTGTGAACAACCATTTCAAAAGCTTGTTGCAAACTGTAAATATACCAGTTAGATCACTGCTATCATTGTGTTTGTTGTCTTCTTCGAGGAATTGAATGTATTTGAGTTAATTATTCCCTCTACAAAAGCCATCCTGAGTTTTCCCATTGTGTGTTTATTGAGGAGGAAATGGAGACGACCCCCCCTTCTGTGCACTGTGGAATAGCTTTTACATTTTCAGATCTGTCAGATCGTACGTTCACTTTTACCCAAGACTTGCTTGTCAGTCCTCCATTTCATTCATAGTCCTTCACGACCGCTTGTGGTATGGTTTTTAGAAGACAGGAGCATGTGCTGTGTGCAAGTACTCAACCTGCCCCCAGCCAGGGAAGCAGAGCTATTGAATAGCCAAGGTGTTTGGACATCCTCAAAATCACAGGATCAGTTAGGTTGGAAAAGACCTCTGAGATCATGGAGTCCAACCTGTGGCAAACACCACCTTGTCAAACAGGCCATGGCACCAAGTGACTCCACCACCTCCCTGGGCAGTCCATTCCAATGTTAAACAACCCTTTCTGTGCAGAAATTCCTCCTGATGTCCAGCCTGAACCTTCCCTGGCACAGCTTGAGGCTGTGTCCTCTCATGCTGTCACTTGTTGCCTGGGAGTAGAGGCTGAGCCCCACCTGGCTACAGCCTCCTTTTAGGAAGTTGTAGAGAGCGATAGGGTCACCCCTGAGATTCTTTTCTTTGGGACAAAATCCTCTTGAAGATTTAACTGCTCTCCAGTGTGTGTCTGCTCCCTGGTCTAACCTTAGTGCCTCATGCCTCAGTTATTCTCAAATTGCATGACCTACTGCCTGGAGCTCATGCACAGGGGAACAGCACAGATTGAGACATAGCTGTGCTTATTTAATACAAAGACTTCTTTGCCTTGCAGGTCATGCATACTTGCACGTATTTTTGCATACCTGATGTAGGCAAATGGCTGCAAGCATATCGGCTGTGTTTGTGCACGCACTTCGCTAATGAGAGATCTCTAATTTGATTCTGAGGATATTTGAGCTTTGAAAACATGAACTGTTATATTCTTAGGTAATAAGCCTTGTTACGGGTTCCAGCATTGCTGCTTGAAAACTGTAAAAGTGGTTCTAGCAATTATTACTCCTAATTGCCCTTGCCTTGGAGATGCATAAGACCAAGTGTGAGCTCTATTCTATTTTGATAAATAGCCATTTTGCAGTTTGATTTAATGGTTTCATTAGACACAACATATATGAAGAGATCACACACAAACAAATATACTTGCATATGTCAATGAGGAGCATGGTAAGACTATTAGAAATTTGCTTAAGGCACAGCTGAGGCTGCCTGCTGCAGTTCTGTAGGCACATGCTGTTTAATAAGGCAATTTGCTATCAATCCATCATTGCAATGTATTAAACTGATGCCACTATAAAGAACTGAGAAGTCTTGGTTTCCAGCAGTCTAATGAAATGAGCACTTACGATGTGTATTTTAAGAAAGGAAAATGTAAAAATAGATGTATTTCTATCAGGTGTTTATGCTGAATGCTCTGTGCTAGACCTCTACATAAATATCCTCATTTTTTTAATTCAGACATGACATTATCACATTCTTTTTATCAACTGCAAAGTGAAAAGATATTTTTGCCAAGGTGCTGACATAGTGTAGTTTTATTGCTACTTACACTGTTCAGACTTCAGCATCATAATGGAGGTGACACTTTATTTTACAGGGGTATTTTTAAGCCAAAGTTTCACTATTAATAAACAGATAAATTGGGATATAATTGTATAAATGGAATATATGTCATGGTGGTCTTTTAGATGTGTTTTAAGCTGTATAGTGTTAGTAGAAGTTTGCTGCCAATATATAAACTTACATGATAGTTATATTTTGATCTACCTGGTTATTAATGATATCAGATGGAAATGGCTACCCTTGGAAGTGAATAGAACAAAGAGGGGCATTACCTACGCTTTTGATGCTGTCATAGTACTGTCTGCGTTAAAATATAGTAGAAGGATAAAAAAGCACTTCTTTGCAATTTAGACTGTTAGAAGAAATGTGTTTTTCAGGAAAAATGCAGAAGGTAACGGTGTATACAAATATTTCCAGTCAACAGCTTTCCAGTTGATGTGTACACTTATGTCTTTCCCTAATATTTAATGGTCCTGTTTTCTTGTCCTGCTTCTGGCAGCTTTCATCCTCTTTTGTAACTCCAGTGTGGACGGCTTCCTGACGGTGACAGTTCTGATCTCTGACTCTCAAGTTCAATCTACTTAAAGGGAAATAAATCATGTAATTACTGCAGACATTTTCTTTGTCCATGTTCTCATATATGATTGGTGCAAACCTTTATTTAAAGGGAGGGAAATACAGGTAGCTTCTTTATCAAAAGCATCACTCCCAGTTGCAGACCTGTAGAAGAATTTGGGCACAGAACACTGAACATAGGGTTAGTACTTTCAAAGCCTGCAAAACTAACTGGGGAAAGTGTTAGCACAATGGTGATTTAGTATTAGCCCCTGCTTAGAACAGCCAGCAAGCTCCAGTGTTTTTCTCCTTTTCAGGAACTGGGAGCCATAGTATAAACATACATATGTTATCTTGCATATTTTATGAGATCTGAATTTCCCATTAAACTGATCTTTCTTTTTGTTTCAAACTAGACTAGGACACATGACTTAGAGTACGAAATCCTGTAATCTTCTGGCATTTGCCAGATTCAGGTTTGACTGACTGTGTGTTTAAGAACTTTCTCTCACACTGACACACATCTGTTTGGATGACATGTCAACATGTGGGGGTTCTGGTACATGACTAGAGTGATTAAAACACCCACTCAAAAAGGATGCTTCTTTCCTTCATGTCCTTGTTAACACTGGCAACCTCAGAAACATAAGTCGTAAGTTTTCTGATACTCCAGGGCGTTTTCTTTCTTGTTTTCCAAGTATTAACTCTGAACTTCTCCCAGTGGTAGCTGTTTAGGGAAATGACTGTCCCAATAACTTAAATGCTGTGATTTCTAAGCTTAACTATTACACATTTCAGATATTCTCTCAGTGGAATAAGGGAAGAGAAAGAAGGCTTATTATTCATCTTCAAAAAATTATTCTTTCACCAGATTTATGTATATGAAGGAGCTCATGAAAGAGCCTGGCACTTCACTTTAGGTTGTCATGATCCACAGTCAAGGAGAAGCTCGTGTAAAGGTTGCAAGGAGTTTTTTTCCCTCTGAAGGAGATGAGACAGACAGGAGCTAATGCAACATGAATATTCAGTGCCACGTCAACCAACTGACCTACAAGTAAAGCTGTTTCTAAGGACAGGAGATGGCAGAAGAGTTTAGATCATTATGCGTTCCAAGGCTGCCAAATCCTGGTTTGCTATGTAGTCAGTTGGAAGTATCCTGAACACTGAAGATGGTGTATATATATCTGTATTTTGTGTATGGAATATTATCTCTAATTGTTTCCACTGATTGCAGTAGTGGGCAAGCCAGTCCACCCTGCTGTCTTGGGCAAGGCAGATCTATGTGCCTACTCCTAAGGCACCATAGAGAATGGCCATGGTTGCCTATAGCAGTTCTGCATGAAATGAAATGATTGACTTTTATTCCATAGAGTAAGATCTGCATCTAAAATATTAAATGTTTTCAACTTGATTACAAGTTTTATCATGGTAACTGCAGCACAGTCTCTGTCACTAATGCCACTTGCAGCATCTCCCTGGTTTTCATATATATTTTAAGGGTGATGTAAGATTGCAGTTTTGCTAGTTGTGTAACCAAAGAAAATAATCTCTGCTAGGTGCTATGCAAAGGTGTATTTCAGGTGTAGCTTGGAAGTGTTGGCTGGCCCATTTTAGGGCAAGGAAGTTTCCTAACGCATTCTGTTCCCCTGAAAATATTGTAGAAAGCATTAGGTAGCAAGTGTTTTGTAGAGTGCACTTCTGAGAAAGTGAATTAGCAAGTTGCATTAACATTTTCTTCTGAAGTGAAAATAAAATTGCCCATTGCTTTTTGAGTGATTTTAATCCTAATGTTGATGAGCAGATCACAGTCTTACTTTTCTCAAGATTAGTGATTTTCCTTACCTGTCTTTCTCCCCACTGTGTTTTTCTTTTCCCCTCCACTATCAGAGCCGAATTACTAAAACATAGCAGATGCTGACAAACAGAGAGAACCCTCTATGCATTTAATTTATCATGAAAGTACTAAAAATTTAGCTTTTTAGTTCACTTAATCATTTTGACAAGTTGACAGTACAATGTATCATCACTAGACAGATGACAATGCTAATCCTGCAGCAGATTCTCAAGGGAGATTTTTATTGTAAAAATTGACATAAATTGTATCAAGGTGAACAAAATACATTTAGGAAAACAGCAATTTGCTACTTCGTGTAGTTCAGGATCTCTCCGAGTCTTTATCACTGTTGACTCAGTTTCTGCTAATCTCAGCTGCCTCAGAATTTGGGCTCTGGTAAAGCTGGCAGGTCCTTCATGTCAGCACTCACTTTTGAAGCTGTTGAGATGTTGACAGATAGGAAGTACACAGATGTTTGCTTAATGGTTATTTCCCCGGGGGCTCCTGTCAGAGCTGTTGGCAGGAAAACAGGGGAATTACCTTGGAAACTGCTAACTCACTTTCACTGGATGATAGACCAGTGCATTACAAAACAAATTTGACCAGTTTGTGAATATATGAGCTGCCTCCAGAAAGGGAGGAAACTATTGCTAGCATAGATGCTGTCACACATCTGTTGCTCTGTCAAATCCATTGTATTGCTGTTGGCAAAGACTACTGTCCGGTGCTTCAACTGAAGAGAAACCTTCTCTAAAGGATACATGACCTGTTGAGTGGTCCTGGACAGGAGATAAAGAGGGAGGAAGCAATTCCTGATAAGAGATGCAGGATGGAGGAAAGAGAAAAAACAAGTTTCATTTTTAGTGCATTTGAAGTGTGTTTTCAGAAACCAGGACAGTCATCATGGTATAAGATTTGGACAATGAGAAATTCTAATTATCTCCTCATGTGATGACTGTTTGTCCTGCAGTATGAGGTCTGATTACTCTTTTCTTCACAATTCAAATACTGATGGTCAGAAGACCAGGCTGCAGGCTGAGGCAACTGAGGTGGCTGTACCCCTGTGTGCAATCAGGTGTTGAAAGTGTCAGCTGGCAATACATTACCGTGCTCATTTTGCTCCACAAATTACGTGCTGTGCCCACATGTTGAGATGCTTTTAACTCAGATGCACACTTTGATCTTTCACATTTTTTTCCCTGGTATTAACTTTGGGTTTTTTTCTGTGACCTGTGTAAGAAACACACAGCCCAAGCTGAGGAGAATATCTAAGCCTTGCTGGTGCCTGCCATATGGTGACTTATCCTGAGATATATTTTTCATGATTTATCTGATATATTCAACATCACAATCCCCATATGGTTATTGCTTCTTCATGTATTCCAGTGGGAGTTTATCTTTTGCTTTTCAAAGATTTGCCACAGAAACTATCCTTAGTGGAACGGCGTTGTCCCTAGTTAGGGATGCATCAGGGGCTCTGTGTTAAATTGGGGGAGGCTTTTAAAGTTGAATAGCTGAATATTGAAATCTGTAGAAACACTGAAGACTGAACAGAAGGCATCGTATATTGGAGTGTTCAGTCAGCTTTGACTTCTTACTGACTGCAGCTGACAATTACTTGATTTTCATGGCAAAACTTGGGGAATCACAGTAAAGAGACATCCCCTCCCCATGAAGTGACTAGAAATATTTCCTTCCATTAAAGCAAATTCACATGTTACGTGCTCAGAATCTTTGATGAACTATTACAGTAATGTAGTGCTGCATCATAGTTCCACCCATGCAATATCAAAATATGAGGCTTTCTCAATGATACTGGCAAGTCAAATCTATCTAGGTGCTCAGAAGATATTTAATCAAGTTACAGTAAAAAATTAAAATCATATTTCATTTTTAATAAAGCACTTGTCCTGCTGTCTCATCAACCTTTCCTGAAGACCATGCCTTTTCACAGCATCGTACAGGGGGCATGTCCATGTCAGTGAGTAGTGATTCTAGTGGGAGAGAACAAGTGCACCAGCCTGCTTGAGGCTCACCTTGTGGAGCACAACATGAGTCAGTGAGGCCAGCAAGTCACACTGATAACAAATCCTAAAAACGGAGTCCAAAGAAATGCCAGCAAGGTGGGACTCTTCAGGATACGACCAACACACTGCTCCTATGCCATGATTTCCAGTGCTGGAGAAGAACCAATTCAGACCACAGTTAAAAAAATCAAACCAAAGCAGATGCTGCTTTTTCTAGTCCCTAGCAGACATAGCACACCACCAGCATAGTATGGTTTATTGCATTATGTGTTTATCATTAAGACATCTATTAGATTTTCCTACTCTTAGCCATAGTAATAAAGGAATTTTTTATAATGTCTTATTACAATGGCATCAGATATTGGAAAGCAACACTGTGAAGGATGTCAGTGTGATTTTGAGAGGTACAGTGTATGCATATCATCAAGACTAATTAATGGTAACAACGTTAGTGTGAGAGTTTTATTACCCTAACTGCCTTTGGATTATCTTTCCCGTGGTTTCAAACCAGAAAATACATAAACAATTGTCATGTTCTGTCCTTCAAACCCCAAATCCACCCTTCTTCCTTTCTCCCTCCTCTTGTTAGTGAAAATCAGGCAGATGGTGTGTACCCAAATGCTGTAAATCAGCAGGAGGTACAGTCTAAGGTCCATGGCATATGCAGTATTTATAGTTATTGCCTATACTCTATAGTAATTCACGCCTCTAAAGCACCAAGTATACAGTAGCATTAAGGTAACAAAAATAGGAATAGTAAATAACTTTTAAAATATCTTCAGGGTATTTTTCTGAGAATAACCAATGGGTTATAGATATTGATTATACAACTCTTACCACCATATAAGTCTGTCTAGCTCCTCACCCACTTTTCTAGATAAATAAGGTTACAGATGTATGAATATATGGACGTGTATGTACAAAAAAATGCAGATGCACACAGATACACACAAGAGCTTTCTGCTTGTTTCTGCTCCGTTGCTGTCTCACATCACCTCCAAACAAACTCTGGCAAAAACAATCAACAGTGGCACTGCCAGGGCGGATTCTGAGCACATTTGAGAGAGACTTTTGATCTCATAACTGCAAAGTTGTCTGATTTACTCTATTTACTCTTAAATAAAACTTGTGGAATTGTCAGGTGCCATAGCCATCAGCACCACCTGTGCTTAGGTAGTTTAGATAGATGTAGTGACTTCAGAGTATAATGTTAAACTGTGTGGCTGAAACTAGTTTCTATAATGTAGATTTACAGAAAATGATTGGAATAAAACCCCACATAAAAGCAGTAGGAATTATCAGTGTCCTCGCAATAGCAAAATTAGGTATCTGAGGAAGAGAGAAGCATTGTAATATGCATGGCTTGAAGGCAACCTCTTTCCCAAAGAGCTGTTTTTTTCACGAGACAAAGGGATCCTTAGATACTCAAGATACACCATGAAAATCATCCTGAGCTAATTACTTCAGTTCTTGAGTGATGTCTGTGGTGAAAACACTCTTCTGGTCAATTAGTTGGGTGAAGAGATTGGTCTTTACTTACATGGGTGACAGGAGGTCTGCATAACTAAAATATAGTAAAACCATTATGCTTATATCCTTTGCTCACAGTTCGCCCACCTGCAATTTCCAATTCCAAGTCTAACCCCAAATCCTTTGTATGAGAAGGAAAAGCTCGTGGAGATGTGCAATAATGAAGGTCTGTGAAATTCAGAATCATTGCCATATTATCTCTTCTTCTTTTTAATATGTTTTTAAAGTCACCTGAGTGTATTCTAAAGACCGCTACACTGCAAAATACATATGGGAATTGTGTTTCAAGGAACTCACATTCTAATTTCAAGCACAGAAGAATAGGTAAGGTCACAAAACAATAGACAGATCTGGGGCAAAGGACTTATGCCTGTGCAAGCAAATTTCTTGCACCTGAAAGGAGGTTGTAGCAAGGTGGGAGTCAGTTTCTTTCCCCAAGTGACAAGTGACAGAAGAGAGGAAGTGATGTCAATTTGCTCCAGGAGAGGTTTAGATTAGGTATTAAGAAAAATTTCTTCACCAAAGCATTGTAACAGGCTGCTCTGGGAAGTAGTTGAGTCACCATCCTTGTAGGTATTTAAAAGACATGTAGATGTGGCACTTAGGGACATGGTTTAGTGGTGGACTTGGAAGTGATGGGTTAATGGCTGGACTCAATAATCTTAGAGGTCTGTTGCAATCTAAATGGTTCTATGATTCTAAATGAAAATAAATTGGGTTTTTTTCTACCCAGAGACTGGATTACGGATTTAAAGGGACTTTTCCAGAAGTCTATTATATGACAATAGAAACCACAGAACAGTGGTCTCTCAGTAGAAAACATAGGATCCTCTTCTCTTGTAGTTTTAGATAAAGCAGCTACTACATACCATCCCAGGATGACCTTTCCTCAAAATCTGCTGCAACATAAGAAATTTGACTTGAGTTCCTGGTTTGTTTGTTGTTTTTTTTCATTCATACCTCAAGGCAAAAGAGATTGTAACAGCTGTCTTTCATATTTCACCATTGTACATCTGTGCTTCAATTGCTGTTTTGTCTAAATTTCCCTTTAGCAGGATGTAGATTACCAAACAAGATTTATGGCTTCACTATGCTAAAAAAAATCAAGACATTTACAGAAGTCTGTGTATTTATACTGTTGCTCTGTCTGGTGTGTTTCCACTAAACAGCACAACTAAATTCAGCCTGGGACATGAGATTTACAATTTATGTGAGTAGGAAGGAACATCTATGTTCAGGGGAGAAACTGCTGAGAGGGGGAGGAGAAACCAACAAGTGAAACTGGTTATTTTAAATTAATAACCTCTGCACATTTTTGTCTCCTCCTTCCTGGTTCTTGCAATTGCTCTTTTGGGCAATCATTTTATGACATGTATTTGGTGCAAGTGTCCCTTTGGCTCTAGTTTGTGTCAGGAAAGTGGCTGTCCCACAATATAACCAGTGAGGATCAATACAGTGACAAACTCTTTTACTGTGAGTGGAGTAGCTAAAACATAACTAATAAACTTAGCAGAAAGGCTGGCAGGGCTGACAATCACCAAATTCAGAGGAGCCTTGGACTTTGTGAGAATCTTTTTGCTTGACAAGTGCTCTAATTAATGGTTAAAGGAAATGAGGAGGCTCAGCACATAAAGCAGAGTGGGAGGAAAGTGCTGGCATGATTAACAGCTGGTGAAAATATGAATTTGAAATAATTGCACTGTTCTGCATGTTCATGGCCTATTTTTACTCATTCTGTGCAGTTCTTTTGATGACAGAAAGAAAAGAGACTAACTAACCCACCCGCTAGCCTGAGATCTGTAGGAATTAATTTTGTGGCCTCTGATCAAGAGAAAGCACTTCTCTAATGGTTGTGGGAAGGAAGGAGCAAACAAGGACTGCTCACTACCCTCAGGTCAGGGATCTGCAGTCTATACCTGTAGCACAGTTTAAATTCCCTGTAGGATACAAGCCCAAAAATGGTAACTCTGTGCCTCGTTTTATAGATTCAAGAGTGACACTCAAAATAAACTTGCATTTCTGACTACCAGACAGGTCCCTCCAGTCATGAAGAGGATCTTGTATGATTGTAATTTGACTGCAGATGGAAAGTTACAGGCTTACATTGTGCTGAGGCAAATTTTAATTGCCTAAACCTAGTTTTAAATTTAACCCCCCCTCCTGAAATGCCCTGTTTGGTGAATCTGGGTACATACCTCTGCATTCAAATGGGTTTCTTAGCCTGTCAGATGCTACTGGCAGGACAGGGATTTGGCTAGGGAGATTTTTCATACTCCTATGATTATTAATCAGCTAATAACCACCTCGAAGCTTCATATAAGCCTCAGCAAACCATGACACTGACTCCAACTCTCAAGTGGGACTTCTGAATAAATGTGTGTCCTCATGGCTTGTCCAGGCATTTAGGACAATGCTGGAGAATGACATAAACAAAGAGGAGGCAGCACAGAGGGTAGTTAATTTGAAGCATAACACTGAAGCCCCCATGCTGCATTTAAATATTGTGGCTAACACCAAGTTACACTTTTCTAAAGATGGAAGCCATTTTAAAGGTGGAAGGCTTTTCATGCAAAGCATGGCAAGAGAAAAACCCTGCAGGACTGAGGAGAACAGGAGTTTCTGCTCCACAATGGAGAGACGCTGGAAAGAAAGAGGAAATGAAAGGTTAGAGGAGGGAAAAGTAAGGAAGAATAGGAGGAAAAAGAGATGTGGAGAACTAGAATAAATTAAAAGGGCAGCACAGATCCTTAAGAAAGAGGTGGAAGAAGCATTAAAAAGGAAAACAGCCAACAATATTTTCCATGAAGAAAACTCTTATTTCCTTGTTCTTTCCAGAAAATGGAACCTCAATAAGCAAAGTCACTCAGAATCTGGTTTTTTGTGTCTGACAAAACAAAGAGAAAAATGAGAAGCTATGGCAAAAAGCAGGTATGGGAAGCCAAAAATCTCAAAGAAGCTTAGTTTTGGAGAAAGTGAAGTGAAATGACATATGTGTGCAAATATGCTTTCTATTAAATCAGCTTGAAGGAAATCACACACACCAATGGGACAAAAAATTCCCAAGGACGTGGGAATAGGGCTAGAAGTGGAGAAATGGTAGTCATAATCAGCTTGTTCAAACATTTCTTTACTGTTATTTACCTTCAAAGTACTGTTTTTCTTGAACATTAAAGGTCCAGAGCATATCAAATATATTGCAAACTACAGTTAATTAATTTAGCATCCCTGCTGGAGAAACCAGTCCATTTTTCTCTGTGTCAGGTGGCTTCTCCAGTAGCGTACTCAATCTTGGCATGCTGCCTGGACATTCCCAAGCCTCTTGGAAATGTAAGACAGGTGCTGCTCTGGGTTGAATCTGTCCATCTTTTCTCTATCTAAATAAATAAAGCATCAGAGGCAACAAAGAAGCCAAGAATGAAGCTGTGTTTGATGAAGTCGTACCTGGGCAGTTTTTCATCTTTGAAATCTCTTGCAAAATGTATTCAGCTAAAAATAAAAATGTGGATACTGAGCTGCTGCAGTTGCAATTTTTAGCACATTTGCAAATCTCAGCTGCCACATTTTTTCCCATGTACATAAATACTATTGGATAAGAGATGGAAGAAATCCTGTAGTAAAATCTCTATTATCAAAGGTACACTTTTTCAAAGGTACAACTTGTGAGATGAGAAGCCTATACAAATACTACTGCGTACAGCTAAGAGCACAATGTAATATAAACTATGTCTGTGTCCAGTGCAGGTCAGAGTTCACTTGAGCCTATTTGGCCATATCAGAGCTAGGCTGGCTCTTGCAGTCACATTAGTGTTCCCTAGTCTTCCAGGGAGAGGCTTCATCAATCCAGCACAGTGTTAGCCTTGGATCTAGGTCTGCAGCTTGATCTAGGTCTGCACCAGGACTTAAACAAACAAGTGCTGGAGCAGGAGTGCAGAGCTGCAGGTGCACAGGCAGTGGTTCTGCACAGCATTAGCTCAAATCCAGCTTGAGCAGAGCTGTGTGCACAGCTGTGCTCAGTCTCACTGCTCCTGGCTCTGGAAGTTGTCCCTGCACTCTATTCCTGACAGCTCACTTGGTCCTGCCAGCGTGGCACAGGCACTGAGGTACTTTGAATCTGACAAGGATTATAGTTGGGGCTCCGTGCAACACAGAGCAGCCCTGTGATTTCCAAGCCTTTATGTGGTATGTCCATGCTCTCCACCTCTGCACCTGACTAATAATATGAAGCATCTCAAACCCAACTCCTTCTGCAGCCATACTAGAGATAAACCATAATCTTAATAATCCAACTGCAGAAAACAGAGAGGTGATTGCATAGTCATGACCATGGTATTAGTTTCTGTAAATCGCAGCTCTGCAAAGCTCAGATGACTATGGAAATGCAGGAGAAGAAGAAGATGGATTGCAAAGGTGTGTTGAGCATGGAAAAGTTCTTGCCTTCTACACTGTCATGATAAATCAAATATGTGACTGTGAGTATTTTCAGTGGAAAAGTAAGGTGAATTTCTTAGATCAGCTGAAATGCATATGCAGGAGGAGAGGCAGACAAATGAAAAGCCCTTGAAGGGAATCCCGGGTACTCAAATATTTAGAGAGAACCAAAGCAGGTTTCATTTGCCTCCTGGACACATTCATCTCCCTGGGAAAACACAGAAAACCGCAGGGGATAGTGGTAATCTGAAACATTCCCCTGCTTGGCTAACGAGGGGAGAAGGAAAATTCCATTAAAATGAATATGTAACCAACCACTAAAACCAGCTCCTTTGTCATTCTAAAGACTTGGAAGGAGGCCTATATTTTCATTACAACAGCACTGATAGACTATCCTGATTCTCTAACAGGTAAAAAAAACCTGAACACCAACATCCCTGCCCACAGAATTGCTTTTTTTTTTAAATCTTTTTGATATATCCCAGAGAAAGGACTCAAAGATGTTAGTGCAATTAAGCCAGAGGGAGCCAGTGTTTTTAATAGAAGTGATTAGTATATGCCCTGGGAACGATGTGAATTTTTGCCAGAGTAATTTTACACCTTCCTCTGACTTATCTGGTGGTGACAACCACCCACATGTGACAAACCCCATATAGCTAAGCAGGCACACTTTTTGGGAGTTCTGAGGGCCAAACTTTCATTAATCAGTCTGCTTCAATGCAGCAATTCCACATTTCTAAGATGTCTTCCTGAAGCAATACTTCATGAGCCATAGCCTCTTACTTGGTCTCAGTTCAATCTCTCTCTTCATTTGAAAATGAAAATACTGGCTGCAGCCTATCTCATGGGGGTTTCTGAGCCTGAATTAGCAATTACGAACTGTTATAAGATCTGTGGAGAGCTGACAGAGCGTAGTATTATAATCAGGTTTCTGCTGTCTTGGATACTGGATTTGGATAACTCAGTGTGTGTATGTTCTGTTGCCCTGCTTCATGGAGACAAAAGGGAGAAGAGCGAGTCAGATACAGATTCAGAAATTCTTCTTTATTACTGTATAACAAAGGGTAAAAGCACATTGATTCTTTTGACACATTCTTCTGGTTCCCATGTGCTAACACATTTGTGGCTTGGAGACTAGAATTTTGATTGATACCTCTGTGTCAGTACTTCCCTTCCATGAAGAATCAATTGTTCTACTTAACATGAAGCAATCACCAATAGAAACTCAACATTTCACCTTTGTGGATAAGTATTCAGAATGAATGTTAATAGAAAAGTTCTGGTTAAGAGCCCCCAGCTTCAGTGAATACCCATTTACTTTGTCATGTTTGTGACAACTAAAAAAATTATTCAGGAACTGGTAGAAAAGTATGAGTCTTCTTTGAAGGGTTCAAAAGTCAAGTGTGTTCTGAGGCTGGCAGGATTGGACTAGAGATACTAGCTGCAAGATTCCTACTGATCAGTATGTACTTCATCTTGCTGCCAAAGCTCCTGGAGGCTTCAGGTTTTCTGAAGGAGTCAGATAAAGGATATTTTCCTTTTCTGAGCGAGGGTGAGAAGGGGAGTCACTAATCATCCCTCCTGAGTAGCCAGCTGCCTTCACAGCAAGGTCCCATGCCCTGGGATCATAGCCAGCCATGGTCAGCATGAAACAGGTTTCAAATCACCAAGGTTACAGTAAGCAATAGGCTAATCCCGTTTCTTTAATAGGAAAAGCACCATGTTGTACCCAGTCTCATAGGAGTTCTCTCTCCAGCCTGCCTGGAAGCTTCAGCTCCTTACAAAAGCTCTGGAATAATAGATCTTGGCCACCATCTAAGGTGACAGTGCCACTGATATAGGTGTAGACTATGTTGTCCATCTGCAGCTTCTCTGGTTTATACATATTCCCCCTTTTCCCATATCCCGCTCAAGCCCCTTTCTCAGAGTGAAACCAAATCATACTCCAAACCCCTCATGCAGACAGCCCTCATTGTTGGCCACCTTACGGTCACTTTCTGGCCAGCAACGAGGGAGTTCTCATATGTCAGTCCCTGGTAGTGACATTACTGTGTCTTATAGCAAATACTTCACCTTTCCAAGTCACCCTGGGTTTTAATGAGCCATATTTAAGCAATTCACCAGCATCAAAATCCATGTTGTTATTTCAGCTGTGCCTCTGAGATAAGGCAGGTGGTAAACAGATCCAGCTGGACAGCAGATTTGCTTGCAAAATGTGTGCTTGTTCTTTTGGAAATTTTAGAGAGCGTTTGTTTGACTTGCCCTTTAGAAAAGCTTTGTTCTATTAGAGCTTCCTATTTCCTGCCCACAGCTTCATGTCGTCTACTGGAAGCAGCTGACAAAAGCATCAAGTTCAGTTTTTCCATAAAGAAAATGCTTGATGTTCTGCTTGTCCTTTATGTTGATCTGCAGCATGCACCCTTGCAAGTGGTTTTTGTGGGTACAGAGGAGAACAAAGACAGTATGCCCAGCCTGCCACTGCTGATCTACCCAAGCTCTCTGCAACAAATTATTTACCCACTGAGTTTGAATTTTGTTTCTGAACAGAGAAAGGTTTATATAAATGGATCTCTCACCCAGGGCTACTAACTATTTTGTGTAAAGAAATTTTAACAGAGGGACTGTACTGATAGCCATCACTATGTTTGGCACTGTAACATTTGCAACCCAGTATCAGATTGATATGGGCTTGTTCCATAAGGTCATAGAGCTGTTGGAAAATGGCTAGTGTTTAATATAATTATCTCTCACAAACTAATCATTAGCAAATAATACAAGCATGATTTAACAATTAATTTTTGATTGATCAAAACTCAGGATACTCTTTGATCTTCAGATATATGTTAGGTCAAAACAGCCACATTCACTGTCAGCTGTCAATCTGTCAGATGGTTTTGTAATGTGGAGTTTTGAACACAATTATTTTTGTACACTTGTCTTTTAAGAAGGCTGTTCTGTAGTGAGAGATGAGAGATGCTTATCTAAATCCTTATTAGTAGACCCTGCATGGCATAAAGACCTTTGCAAGTGGTTACACTCCAATGCCACTCAATGGAGATTAAGATGTTCCTCTTCTACCAGCTTCTTCACTTGTGCTGTTCCCAGCATGGTGGGAGGCTCGAGGTGGTGGCATTTCCCAAGCTGATTTTCCTAGAATGACAGGAATGCCTAAAAAAATACACCTTATTTTTATGCCCATAATGCTCTCTCTTGTTGGGAAAGGTGTTTAAAGCAGCAGGAGATTGTTTCCTCAATCAGTCTCTAAATAGGTTGAATTCTTGGCAAAGAAAGGCTTCCAACGCTGATACTTGGATGGATATTTCTGAAATATGGGACTGCTTGTAAATAGACAGTCTGCTGTTGTGAAGTATTTTGAATGTTTCTGATGCATTTCAGACATTTTCTGTTCTTATTCTCTATTTAGCACAGTTGCATGCACAGTATTAATTATATTATCAGATTCAATACTGCACTATATAGCCAGAAAAGGCCTGGGAGATGTTCCTCTTCCTTATACACTGCTTAACCCCAGCAAACAGAATGACTAAAGCACAGCAAAGCTTGCTGTTCACTTAATAACTACAGTGTTAAAGAGTGTCCCAGAAATCCTTGTAGATTAGAGTCTAGGAATAATCAGTTCCAGATGGTTTGAGAATAAATTCCTATGGATATCTTTGTAAGGCTTTAGCTACTTTAAGGGATATTTTATTGGTTTTCACCCATGCATTTCCCTACAGAAGCCTTGAGGAATGGGACCTTTCTTCTCCCTCTCCCTGCTGTTCACCAGACCCTGCAAAGGTGGGATGAGCTGGCATTAGGGGCCAGCTTATCACCTGGGGTTGACACCAGGCTGGTAAAACCACACCCCCTACAAACTTGTTCAGGAGCCAGCAGGAGGCAGCTCCTCAGAAACGTCTGTATTTGAAAAATGAATGAGATAGAGATAAAGGAGAGTGTGTTACCACTGCTAAGTAAATTATTTAAACTTGCAACCTGTTTCTATCTTTTCCATATGAAAAATTAATGTACCACAGGCCCTTTTGCATCTTCACAGTAAAAAAAAAAAAAAAAGAAAAATCATCTTTTTATAGGTTTATTCCTCTTGTGGGCTTTTCACAGCCAGTATCAGAGTATTTCAGCTATCAATCCTCAGGCCTCTCTCCCCCTGCCCCTCTCCCCAAAGGGGACAACTCTGTTAATGACCATCTAAGTATGAACATCACAGAGCAGGCCCAGTAATCTCCGGAGCACCATGTGCTACTGAGAAAGGAAAGGTGAGTCAAAATGCTGCTATTAATATTTGTGAAGAATGGAATGAGAATTTTTTTCCATGTGCCACATGGATCTTACACTGATGCTTGCTAAAAATCATGGCCAAAGTGTTCAATCTGGGTGCATAAAATAGGCTTTTATTTTTAAATTGATGCAATACCTGAATAAAACCATCCTGATTTTCAGCAGGGCTGAGCAAATGCCCCTCCGATTCATTTCACTGGTAGTTAAGAAATCTCAGTACCGCTGAAAAATCAAGTAGTGCTTAAATTTACAGCTCCTCTATTTGAAAATACCTTCCCCAGTCTCCATCTCTTTAAATGGAAAACTATGAAGCCAAGGGCATAGGGTGATCTGGACAGTTAATAATGTACCTTGCTATGTAACAAATCAATGAAACACTTGGGAATAATGGCATCAACTTGGATTTAACAGTTTCACGACAGTGTCACTTTCCAACAACTGCTGGGCACATGGCATTAGGGAAAGGTGAGTGTCCCCATCTTGGAGGAAGGGAAAGGAAGAAGCGGGGACTACTCCCGATTTCCCAGAATTGGTTTCAGTTATTGCTGAATGATACTATAGATTTTTAGTAAACTGAAGTGGCAGACTGCCTGGTCCCTTCAGGACACTCACACAGAGCTCATTGCGAGTAGGAGCTGATTCTCCTTTCCCCTGTGACCTGCAATTAACATCTGTCTGACTGTGAAAAGCATTAATAGTTCTAGCCCTGGGAGTGTTTGTGCCTGCATTTGGAGTCTTCCTGCATCTGCCCTGAGCAGTGGTAGCTTTCTCTGCCACGTCCCCTCTTTTGGGTGGCTGCCTGGGAGCAAAGCTGTAGTGTTTGCTCTTTTACAAGACTGCTCTCCTGGGCATTCCCACATCTTTATGGGCCCATCTTTCAGGGCCTTCTGCTTCCCCTCATTACTTATTTATTGCATTTAGCTGCTTATTTGGCTGACACTGCACTTTCTGTCCTTGTGCACCTTGTCCCCTTCAATGTGCCACATACATTTTAAAGACAATTTTATTAAAAAATAAAAGCAGGTGAGTTAAATAACAGTTTGTCTGGACAAGACCTCAAAGGAAGATTTATCTGAGCTACAGTATGAGCTTCATGCTGTTATGGAGACAATATTTAGTTTTGCTTCTTTCATATAATTTGTTGTAGAGCATCCCAATCAAATGCTGCCAAACTGCTGGGCAAGGAAAGAGTGAGAAGAAAGCAACCTACAAACTATTTAATGCTCCAGCCAGAAGGGCAACAATGACATGTTAAGGTTGACATTGTGAACTTAATGCAATCATTTATTTAAGAGTTTACCATTTTGTTCAAGGAATCTTAATGAAATACATCTGAAAGAACCAACTGGGACTTTTTGGACACAGGATGAAATTTTCGTACTAAAAACTGCTGGGGAAAGTACTTTTCCCTCTGGAGATGGATGATCAACAATGGCCATCTATTTCTTTCCTTAGCATCAATAACATGGAAGTGTGTATTGAGCATTGCTTTGTGAGAAACCCTTTGATATCTTTGTTAAATGTTGTCCTTTGCTGTAGCTTTATCTCTAGCAACAAATCTGGTGTTTTGTGCAGACAGAATAAACGATAAAAACAACTTATTCTACTGAAGGGATCCATTCAAATTTAAAAAGAATACTTGTTACAAGAGAGGTGGCTTATCTGCCCCGAGGAGAGAGATGCCTTCCTCTGATCGGATACACTGCAAAAGGCACAACACAGCAGCACCTCTCGCAGGGCTTTCTCAGGGCGACGGCCGGGCAGGTGGCCGGGAATTCCGTGGAGAGGCGCATCCCGACCTCCGGCATCTCCCGCAGCCCCAGGGCGGGGGCGCCGGGAGAGCCGCAGTGCCTGGAGAGAGCCATAAATCCTGAAGAGCCATAGTCCCCGGGGAGAGCCACAGCCCCTGGATAGCCATATTCCCTGGAGAATCACAGCCCCTGGATAGGCATAGTCTCTGTATAGCCACAGCCCCTGGATAGCCGCAGTCCTCGGAGAGCCGCGGTCCCCACGAGGGCTCCTCCCTCCTCCCGCGGCACTCCCAGCATCGCCGCCGGCTTTTCCCTGAGCGTTTCTGCTCCTGCCCCGGTCCGGCCGGGAGGAGCCCCCGGGGTGGGGGCAGCGAATGCCGCGGAGCGGCCCCGGCAGAGGGAGCCGGAGACCGCCGGGACGGGGCGGTGGTGCCGGGGCTCCCTCTGGCCGTGTGTTCCCTCTTTTGGATGAAGGAGCCGCGTCCCTTTCCCCCGCACCGCGCCGGGGGTCACCCCACGCGTGTCTGTCCAAGCCGCGCCGTCAGTGGCGAGGAACATCCCTGGCGAGGAGCTGCTGTGTGTGTGCCAGAGGTGCCCTCTGTGTATGCCAGAGGTGCCCCGTATTGCCGGAGGTGCCCTGTGTGTGCCAGAGGTGAACCATGTGCCAGTGGTGCCCTGTATTGCCAGAGGTGCCCTCCACCCACCTCCCTCTCCCTTTTGACTGATCAACCAAGGCTGCTCTGCAGCTCCGGTTTACGATCTGTAATTCATATAATTTGATTTGACAGCAATTCCATTGTTGTTACATTTATTTACAAGAGATGCCCCGTGATTCGTTTAGTTTCTGTCTCTTGTTTTCCTGCCTTTTCCAATCATGGTTCCATAATTTCCTACCCAGTTCCTGGGGCCTGCCTTGCATCATGGCTCACCAGGTGTCAGTCACTGCTTTGTCCCATGCCCCAGGGAGGGTATGGCTCTGTACAGGACCTGCTCATCCTTGTCAAGGTAAAACCACTGTAGTCCTACCTGAAATCTCTTCTTTTGTTGTACTATTACAGGTGCTTTCTGCTTTCCATCAATTTAGTTTTGTACTCTTCCCCCCTACACACTCTTTTCCCTTTTAAAAACAACTTGCAATGTTTACCTTCAGATGCTTGTTAAATATGAGGAAAGCAAATAAATACAGCTTCGTTATGTCAGTTTCTAAGAGCTAGATACAAAAACAATTCAGCACAATGAAACACAGCACTTCAAATGCCAAATGCTTTATTTTTTAATCACCTCTCCCTGAAGCTGAATCTGAAATTTGTATCAAATCCCACTTGTGCATTGAGGTATAGGAAAAGCTGAGTATCCAAATGACTTCCAGAACAGTGTTTCAGAGATGCTTTGAAATAACTTCCAGAATAGTGTTTCCTAAACAGTGATCCACCAGTAGGAAATCATGAGTGGAAGGGTCCATCATCTATTGTGTCTCTTTAGAGTTCAAATATTTAATTAGGAAGCATTTAGGATATTGTCTGGAATTCTTTACTGAGCAGAGATGCCTACAAAGGAAAGACAGCTTTTATTTTTTCCTTAATGTATTCTCATTGTAGGAGAAGAGATGAAGGTGTCATCTTGGTATATAACACCTTGACAGAGAAACTGTGCAGAAAGTGAGAGATTGTTTTCTTTGCAACCTCACAACTTTGAAAGTCACGTCTCTACTCCCAGAAATGCTCTAAGCTTGCAGTTTACTGGGAGAGAGGCACAGTACTTGTTTCCTGTCATCGTGCAGAAAATAATACATGGGAAAAGGAAATTTGGCTCCCACATGAAGTACTTCAGTCACCTGGGAGTCCAGAGGTCTGATTGCTGCCTCAGGGAACACAAAGTTATTTCATCAATTAATAATGGTCCCTGGAGTAATGCTCAAAACCAAATGCTGCCTTCTCTCAGGTGCATATTTTCAGTCCCCAGGTGTTCTGTAACAGCAGGCCATTGCCACCAATAGCCAACAGCTGAGAGAAAGCTGTTGATAAGTTATTTGGGATCTTGATACATTATGCCTAAGACCCAACTAAGTGTCTGTCTTTGTTTTCCTCTTAAAAAAGTAATCTGATCCTTTTCCCTCTATTTCTGTAAATATGGATACTTCTGCATACATCTGAGTGGTAAGATGATTTGGTGTTTTTTCGTTTTTCAGTGGCACAAATGGCTGCTTTGAAGTAGGTAACATCACCAAAATAACATCATGTTTTAATGTCTAAATCACACCAGCATATGTGAGCAAAAATTTCAGAATGGAGATTTTAAATTAATGAAAAAATTATGTAAGTGTACATGAGTGCCAGCTATGAAAATATAAGTTATTGAAAAAACTTCTAAAGTTGGATTTGCATTTATTAGCTTTGTAATTGTATGCACAATAGGCAATTACACAAGAGTTAATAAAATAATAGTAATAACAATGATTTGTACTAGGTAATTGAAATCTATGAAGCAGTTTGGTGTTTCTAATAAAGCTGTGATGTCTTCAAGCAGAGCTAATGGGTATGATGGAAGTGACTAGCATGAATAAACTTAATTAACGTTGCATTTGTCAAACAAAGATATTAAGATATTTTTAAAAGGTGTCTGAATATTAGTCTAATGATTATATAAATGGGAAACTGAGGTAGGAATGCAAGTCACATTTTGATTTGCTTTGCATCTTAAGTCACAAGTGGGATGCTATAGTCTTTCATATAAACACCTTTTTCTCCTACTCAGTAAAGTCTTGACTGTTATTTACAGAAACTGTAAAGTGCTGGTATGCTTCAGCATTACTCCGATGCCTGGGGCATCTTTCCCAAAACACCGTTGTGTTTAGTTATTTGATTTCTTTTCTCATGTTTGCACCACTTTAACTGTGCCTGTTTGTTATTGTTGAGTTCAGGTGTGTATCTTACTCTGAAGAAGTGAACCAATTGCTTTGGGATCAGGGTGTCACTGGCTGTGCTTTTGAGGTCTGTGAAGAAAGAAAGAAAGAAATGAGATCTCTGAATGTGAGAACATTTTTGTTTGAGAATGGCTCACTTTTAAAAGTACTGGGTTTTAGCTTAGGGTTTACATTAAGGTTACTTTATTTATCTGAGCATTTTAGTTCTGTGTTCTTTCTTCTGTGCCATAGAATATATTTAGCACTTCACAGCAAGTGCTTTTTCACACTAGAAAATTCTGTGTAATTTTCAAGTGAGGTAAATACCATCCAATTAGAATGGTCCTTGCTTTATGTGTTTTGTGGGCGTTTCATCTGGACAGAGAATTAAGATCTCTGCACTGGAAGAGGTTCACTTTTCTTTATCCTGTTGTTTCATTGCAGCGTCTATATCCTCAAGAAAGTATGTTTACTGCAGGATAGGATGAAATGTATAGAATGGGTTCTTTCAGCTCTCTCACTGACAGTGTTACTTTCTCTTGCTTCATAAAAGTACTGGATTGTAATGGTATGGATTATTGGTGATTTGGGGGGGATGCAATTAGGAGGAAGAGGGGAAAACTCCAGTAATAAGGTAGCAGAAGATGTGTCAAGCAAGTCAAATGGCTGTTGAGATGTGGTGTTAGTAGTTTGGAGCTCTGCTGTCAGCAGTGAGTAAGGACTGCAGGGGGCACAAAGGTTGTAAGTCAAAGTAACACGTATTGGCAGAATTATGTATCAGTATTTTGAGAACTAGATATATGAAATTAGGTTCTGTTTCCCTCCTCTCCCACTCCTTCCTTGCCTCCAGCTGAGCTCCTAATGGAAAAGCTGGGGGAAGGGGAATGGGAAGCAGCAGAAGGATGTTTATTGCTGCTTGGTAGGAATATAAATTAAGGAACTAATGATGTGCATTGAACAAATGGGTTTGGGGTTTTCTGTCTTACTTCTTAGCAGAGGTTGCTACAAACAGTCTGCCTCTGCTTTTCACTCACACAGAAATGGGTAAAGTTGACCTGTTCCTAGGAAAGTGTCACCAAACTGAGTCTTGTTTTGAGCATCTTCCCCTTCTACAGGAAGCAGAAGTTTCTTCAGTCGGGTGTACCTTGGCATGTTTAGGACTACAATGTAATGTGGGATTGATAGGTTTGGCTGGCAGAGCTCTGGGAACCATTCCCCTCCTAAAATAAGAAAATGGGATTTTTGAAAATCTATGAGAACAGAGGGAATGGTGGTTCTCCTCCCATACCCCTTTTATTTAGTGGTAAATTCTGAAATTTCTATGGGTGTGGGGCTGACTGGTGTTCATGCCCTCCAGGTGGACTACTCACATAGGGAGGCACCTACAGTAAAGGTGCCAGAAAGCTTCACAGATGCACCATTTCCTTAAGCTGCATTTCTGGAGGCAGTTTGAGCCCTTATAAAGTGGGAATGTTCCACATTCTTCTTGAGCAGAAGCAAGTAAAAGGAGGGGTTCAGTGTTATTACTGGGCATGCTGTATTTAGCATGTGACAGAAAAAGGAAAGAAAGGGGTGATGGCCTTGGGTGAGATCAACTCTGATAGCTGGTGCTGAGAAGCTGAGAGAATAACAGGACTGAGACAGGCAGTTAAAATGAGTGAAGCTACATGTCATGCCAGCTGACCTGGGATTTTAACCTAGGACTTAGCCAGTTTAACCTAAGAATGAGAAAGGAGTGGTTTGGTTCTTTTTGAAAACCAAAGGAGCCATCAAAGACCTTTCCATAAATATAGGTCAGCAGTCTACATTGTAAGTGGACATAATGCTTTCTTCAGCTACTTTAGGTTTGATATAGAAGGTGTTGTGACCCAGTCACAGAGTGCAGTCTCATGTCTGAGTTATGTCACACAGCCCTTTAGAGCTCAGCTTTCTGTTGCAGGTTCCCTCCAGCCTGTGTAGGATTCTGTTCTTTTCCTGCTAAATGATCCAACCTGTTTCACCCCAACTTCACTGGCCAAGCTCAAGCCTCGGGCAGTATCTTAAGACTGGGAGCTGTCTGCTGAGAGCTGCTTCCCTTCATTCAGTGCAAAAACTTGCAAAATACGGGACAAAGGCTTGTCTGTGGCGTGCAATGTCTGTCTTCAGCAAGTAATAAAGAAGATGGGTGACTGCTTTAAGGGAGCGCTGCAAAACCAGTCTGATTTTTTTTTGTTTGTTTATGGTGATGGTTGTTATTAAATCCTTTCCCTCCACTTCCTTGTTTTATCTTCCTTCCTTGCTTGTTTTGCCCTTATGCACAGGCTGACCCTGGGAGTTTGGGATTATCTGCTAAGGTGGTAAATTCAGCTCCTTCCCAAGCCACTCTCATAATTCTCGCTGTCTCTCTGATGATCACTGAAGCAGGAAGGTGTGAAGAGAAATACTGGTGAAAAGGTGTTAAGAGAGGAAAGACTTGCAGTAACAAAGATGCTTTGGCACAAACAGTTATGATCTCTTCCTGCTTGGTTCGTTTCTGCATAAACAGACAGATCCTTGAACTGTGTATTCTCTGGACAGCCTGTCACTTAATTATTTTTCACTGGATGGAAAAAAACTATAATTCCACTAAATTAAAAATAGAGCTGCAAATAGGCTTGGTTTGATCTCTGTGGTGTCTGAGGCAGAGGAACAAGATTAATTCCCGCAATTAGATGTTAATTGATGTCTGAGCATGTCTATTCCTAGAAACAGCAAGACCACATATAGCATAACTAGCACCATTAAAACAGCATCGTCTACCCTCTGTGCTCAGCAAGCACAGAACGGGGGGAGAGGGGAACTTGCAAGGGCCCTGCATCTAAATAGAGCAGTGGGGGGTGCTGTGAAATGAGCAGAAACTTGTGATGAGGAGGAGGGAGGGCAGTCTCCTCGGATTGTTATGATCTGGTGGTTAAATGCACAGAGTATTGCAGAAGAACTGTGGCTTTGTTTGTTAAACCTACATACACTTTATTTTCATTTCATTGCTAGTCAAGTCTGCTTGAGATTCACATCATAAGCAGTTACAAAAGTTTATTACAAAGTGATGAAATATGTAATAAAGAAAAGAAGAAAAAAAACCCCAGAAATTTTCTTTGGCCTTTGGAAAACCATATACTAACAATTTTGATTAAATGGAATAAGAGGTCACAGAATCTGGTCTTTTACCTACTGTGTGTAACAGCTTCAGCTACATCCATTTCAATAATGAAATTCTGTTTCTGTGCTGCCTCTGTCTTATATATAAAGCACCATGCACTGTATATATTTCATTTTGTTTCCATTTTACAATACTGTAAAAATCTTTTTCAACTAGAATAGATGCTAGCCTTGGATACTGAAGTGGTGAATAGAATAATAAATCCTGTGCATCACTAGCTTGACTTTCATCTAAGAGTCTCGAAAAGCTTTATGAACATCAAGTAATCTTTCCAGCGTGTCCATCACAACTGGAGAGGATTACCACTGCTCTGCAGCAATTATTATTATCATTGCATCTAATGGCTCCAGTCAGACTCAAGACTGTACTGTGTATGTAATGGTGTTCTGTCCCAAAGACCTTTAAATAATTTTTAAAAAACAGGAGAGGAACACAAGAGGCCAGAGGAAGCAGGATAACAGTAGAAGGGGAAATTAAAAAAAATTGCAGTTTAAGGAGTGACCAGTGTAGGAACAGCATGACCTGTGCAACCATTGTCATGTATTTTGTGGGCAGTCTCATCTCAGGACGTGAGACCTGAAGAATTTTTTCAATGACTCATTAGATTTTACTGTGTGACTGCTTCCATGCTCGAAGGGCAGCACAGGAAGGGCATGCCTCAGGCACACTGGGCTTGATGAGGGATTACCTCAATATTAGGGCAAAAATTCATAGAGTGGAGTTAACTGAACTGTGAAAGAATAAAGGCTGCTGTGTTACATGAGGCAGTGATGCAAATGGAACCAGTGGGCTGAGGGAAAAAGAGTGGCCTTGTCCTAAGAGACCCAACAACAAACAGAATGTGGATAGACCTCACTGTACCAAAACCTTGTGATAATCTCAGTTCTTCATTTCTGCTTCCAGTTATGCTTAATGAGGAATTTGCCACTGGAAAAGGAAAGCACTAAGACTGTACCAGAATGTGTCATATGTTGTGTATACCCTGGTCACCTGTGGTCCAACCAGTTAAACTGCAGCAGGTGTGAAGTGAGCTCTTCTATTGATGTAACAACTGCGGAAGTAATTTTAGCAAGCAATGTCTGGCATGTTTAGGCTGTGCTGTGATTCTGTGTCACTTAGGCTTACCCCCTGCATTCTTTGTGTAGCAAGTGAGGTTTTCACTAGTCTTTCAGGTGGAGGAAGAACTTCCTTCTGGGATTTCTTCCTAGCGCAGTATGAGTTAACACCTGGGGCAGGAGGGAGAGTGCTTGTCTCAGAGCACCCCCCTACACTGACAGCTAAGGGGAGGTGATGTGCATTTGAACCATCCGTGCTTGGCATGAGTTCTTTATTGCTAAGCTGATAAAAAATAAGCTGAATGTCTCTCATTTTACAGCTCCTCTACTGCAGTTAGACTGCAGAGCTAGCTGGGGTTTTATACTTTCCATCTTGGGTCTCTCAGGATGCAGGGTCTGAGGGGCATCTACAGCAGAGTTATTCAGTCTACCCTGAGACCTATTCTCCCACTTCTGAGATGCACATGCTCATTCCTAGTTCTTTCCAAGGGTAGGGATCGCACCTCTGATTGCTCTCAGCTGTTGGACACAGAAAACACCTGGGAGAGGAGAGTGTTTCTGATTGCTGTGTGCAGCTGCTCTTGGACTAGACTCCTTCTCTGGTTTCACCCTGTGACCCCACTTCTGTTTTACTCATTTGTTTCCTGAGGACCTGGCTGTTCTTGGTAAAGCTGAAGCAGAATTTGCTTCTCAGTCCAAGTCTAGACAGCTGTCTGCTTTTTTGAGTGGATTGTCTCTACTGCCTTGCTCCTTTCAGCAGAATAGACAGGTCCAGGTCATCCCTGATGTAAGAGTACTGATGTGCAGAAGCCTGTACCATTGAAAGTACAACAGACTGTAGACTATAAGCAATTGTGCAACAACAAAAGAGAAGAAAACCCTCAGAGTGCTCTCACTGCTTCTCCCAACTAGGCTGCAGGATCCCAGTAGTTTCTTAGGTACCTGCCACACTGCTTCCCCTATCCTCCACATCACCCAGGACTCCCACACTACGTTAGGCTTCCTTTGTGCCACAGCTGTAGTTGGCACTCCCACAGTGCCTGCGAGTGCTTGTTAGCTCAGGTTTGCTAGCGTGGGCCCCTTTGCTGTTCCACACCATTACTGCTGGCAAACCTTGCTGCCAAGTCCTGCCTCAGTGGCTACAGCCAGTGAGGTGGGCAGAATGTGTACCTGCTGAAATCTTTGTGCAGGTCTAGCTCTTCATGCTCTTCATCATCAGAGGGCTTGGGTGGTTGCTGTATCAGAGAGCTGGGGTTCATCAATCCTGGGCACTGAATCTCTGTGTGTACTGTGTGAAATGTGTGTGCTTAAGAAATTCCTCTTGTGAAGTCTGTGTTCCTTGCTTTCTGCTGTGTTATCTCTGGCTTTGCTCTAGAATCCCAAAGACTTTGTGGTCTAGGGAGATGTCTTTCCACCCAAGGATAATAGACTAAACATGAGGCTGTGCCTTGAATATATTAAGTCAGGCTGATTGAGAAAGGCTGGCTGTTGGTTCGTTCTCTTCCTGACTAGTGATCTTACAGAAAGCCATTCAATCTGTCTGGGACTTGCACAGGTAAAGGAAAAGAGGGGTGACTCTTTGGATGACCACCCTCTAACATCAGCAATTGTGGTATTCTTTCTGTGTGTCTTGTTTGTGCATTCCAGTATGCATCTCCCTATTGGTCTGTAATATCTGTGTCCCATTCTGATGCAGTGAGATTTCCCAGCCATTTCAGTGCTAGTCTGTTATCATAAGCAGTGTGAGATCTTGCAGCTGTCGGTCTCTGAAGATGTCACTGGAGTTGAGGATCCAGCTCAAAGGCCATCAGTCAAGGCTGGGAAAAATACTGCAGAGATCAGAGTAGTGTTTGGCTTGGCATGCTGGCCAGCTGCCACAGGCTGTGATTCTGCTAACTTTTGTGAGATAGTACAGGTTCAAATGTGGTCAGTTTTTAGGTGGAAGAATGCTAAGGGAAAAGCTTGTGCTGCAAGGGGTGTAGTCCTTTGATGAAGGAGCTGGCATTCCTCTCTTCAAGGGCAGGCAGCACTTTGTTGTGATAACAGGGGATGTTGTCCTTCTGGAAGTGCCATCATTCATGCACTACATGAAAATTGCTTCTGGTTTATGCTGCAGTTAAAAACTTCTCAAGGCACTGAGATTCTTATTCTGCGTGGCCTGTTCAAATTTCCATGTAAACAACTTCAGGGCTCCCTCCCTAAATCTACATTCCTATGATAGCAACTGTTTGAGTACCGTGTGTGAAGGATTGTGTTTGCAAGAGGAGGAGAATGCGTGTGAAGTATTACTGAAGTGCTGGTGATAGATAGTAACTTAATACAAGATTTTAACTGCAACCACGTGGAAGTCATTTTACTTTGCATTTGCAATGGGTTAAGGGCATGTTTGGCCTTGGTCGCTGTTGTTCAATGGACAAGCTGTAATCCACTGTACACCCTATTAACTCAATCACTCTTAGTTCCACTCTGGATGGAGGAAGCAATTTCATCTGCAAATGACTGGTTTTTTTCATGCCAAAGAAATGTTCAGTGTTGCCAGTGTGCTCAGAGGAATAGTGTTTAATCTGTGTTTAATCCACATATTTGATGATTTTCCTGTGTGAAAAGGATGAGGCTTTGTTTACTTCTGTGTAGGCAACTCAGCAGGAGAAGAGTGTTCTTCATGTTGGAGGTTTTCTTTCTGAAAGAACAAATCATTTGTGATTGGGGCCCTTTGCAATTGAGGCTACAACTAGCAGCAAAATTTCAGTAGTAGAGTGAATGTTTGGATAGTCTAAGGATAATGAGACATTCTGATGCCTTATCTCCAAAGGGCAGGTCTCTGATGCCTGTGGCATTCTAAATGCCATGTGAAGTGTTTCAGTTCTCTGATCAGGAATTATCGGGCACCTAAGCTTTGTGTGGGATTTCTAATGCTTCTTTGTTGCATTTTGACTTGGGCTTGACTGCAGAGGCTCATAGCAAATAGTTCTGATGATATTTTAGCATTTTTGCTACCTTTTAAAATCTAAGATGAAAAGGAACGTAATGAGCCACCTAATCTGTGCAGTACTTGCTCTCCCTTTCTTATATGCAAGAGGGACTGCTCTTTTTTCCTCTCACCACTAATTGACTTGATCTTCCCTTTATGCTGCTGAATCTAAGATGCTGCTTTGCTCTTGGATCAACGAGGGAAAACGGCACGTACAAGGTAGGTCAGTTCAGCTACCACTGGGAAATGTGTACTAATTACACTGATTTCTCACCTGCATCTTGAATGACAGAGTTGCTTGAGAGACAGAGGACGGGGGCCCAAGATTAATCATTGTAACCAAACTTGCCTTTGAATAGGGAAACTTCTGGGTAATTTTTTTGCCTGCTGGATGCCTGTTTTACAAAGTTGTGAAATGATTCCAAATGAGAGGAAAGAGCCTAGCCAACATAGACCATCTCAGATGTCCTCTTTGGATGGTGGGAAGATAAGAGAGATAGAGGGGTGCTGCATGGCTGCAATTATTTTAAAAAAAATCTGTTTTTGCTATTTAAAAAGCACTTCTGTTTCATCTAATTGGGTTCAGCATCTGACATTGACTGGCTTATGCGGTTTGACTCTGGACTTCTAGAATTCTGATCTCAGTGAAAACGTATTGGAGAAGACAGAAATGGAATAAATTAGGAACCAAAGCCATCCCCATGATAACTCATTGAATATATCTATAAACATCAAACAACCCCACAATTGCTGTTGAAGCTATTGCATGCAGCAATCATGAGAATTCTCTAAGCACGTAGATATAAAACACGTTGGCAGATGAGAAAGGAAGCCATAAAAAGGGAGAGCTTTCTAAAAACATTTGGATTACATATTCACACATCTCATTTAAAAACAAACAAAACAATAGAGCTGTTATGCCAACCATCTCCCTCTAATTCCTGCACAGTGTAGTCAACACGTACCATTTACATTGTACATAAAGGGCAGACATTGCAAATGAGCTGAGCCCCTGCACAGGTTTCAAGGCCATCTGTCAGACTGCTCAGCTGTCCCTCACTGGAGGTCCAGCGTTACCTCTGGGACCGTGCAGACCTGCTGCTATTTCAGTTTGTCATTCGTTGACATCAAGAAATTAATATTATGGAAATATTATTTATGTGACTAAAACAAATGCTACCTTATTGGCAGTTGCCTTTTGTCTAGTTTTTGTTTTGTTTTTTTGTTGGTTTGTTCGTTTTTTTTTCTGTAAAGGGAAGAAGAATATTATCATGACTTATTTTTAAGTTGTCCATCAACTCTGACAACAAAAATCCATGTTTAACACTCCAAATTACATTTAGCAAGCCCATTGTTCTCAGATATCCTGTCTATGCTCAATGACTTTTTAGTTACCCTTGGCTGAAAGAAATTCATTATCTTGGGTGTACTGTAGTAATGGGGGTAGGGCACACCAGTTGAGCTGTACTAGCTCTTGTACATAGCTCTTGTTTTTTGATTTCTTTGTTTTTAGTACAAGCAAGCGGCACCAGATGCAGGTCTTATGCAGCAAAGGGCACAGCTGCTTCGTTTTGCTCCCTTGGTTTCTGGTGAGGTGTGTTAGAGTGGAGCAGAAGTGAGGAAGAGTCACCTGTTTGTCTTGTAGCTGCTACACACAGGTGAAATACTATTGGAATCACTCGTACTTTCTCTTGGAATGAAGAAAAAAAAAGATAAAAAGCTATTTTTCTTAGCTAGAAAACCTTTAGCAGGAAAGAATAGCAACAAGGGTGAGAAAACTCCCAACAGAACAGAGTCCCTCTCTCTTTCCAGAAGGACAGAGCGATGAGAAAGGGAGAATTTGCTCTGAAGCTCTTTTATTGACTGTCTTACCAAGCACGTCTCAGTTTTTTATCTATTTGAAGAGAGGGCTTATTTTAGAGCCTAATAAACTAGAACATCTCCTGGTTTAGAAATTGAGAGCTTCTTGGTGTACTTTGATGTGCTCATTTTAAAGAAAAGGTGGGGAGTAGTTCCACATGAATACTCTAGCTGATTCAGGGTCCTGTCACAGCCTATTTTTCTTCTCTCCTCTTACTTTAATTGGACAAATGAAAAATAATGAAGAGGGGACATGGAACAGGCTACCTGGATCAATAAAATTGTCAGTTTGGCTGCATCAATGTAATAGGCAGGGCTAATGTCATTTGGCTAAATAAATGGGTATGTTTTGTGCAGCATTGTGGTTGTCCAGAGTGCTTTCAAAGCAAAGATAATTACAGAGCTTAGCAGCTGCCAGGCAGTGTGGCCTGGTGATCTTAGAGCAGAAGAGACCTTGTCCAATTTTCAGGAAGAAAGGGTCTTTCTGCCAAAGCACCTGCCCTGCTGAGGCCAAAGGGTGGGCTGTGAGGCTCAGCAGGGCAAGGCAGGGTACAGTTTAGCTGCCAAATTGCAATTCTGCCCAATATAGGAAGTAACAAGATTTTGCTGAAGTCCACTCAGTGTTGCTGTCTTTGTTGCATTTTAATAGTGTGTTGATCCTTAGGTGTTGAGCACTGTATGGATAATAAATTTGTAGTCAGGAGATCTTGGTATCGGACACGTCCAAGACCCACAGATTTAGATTGGTGGCAAGCATTCAAGCAGCCTTCTTGTAGACAAGTACAGCCCTAACACTGCTGGCCAGGGTTGCAAGCCAGCTTGAGCAATGCCTTTGCAAGCCGAGCACTGCACAGCAAGCCCCAGTGAAATCCAGAACACCTTTTGCATCTCTGGGGAATGGATGGATGGTCAGTCCAATCTCAGCCATGCAGTTGCTTGTTGTGCCCTTAGGGTGGCTTCTTCTCTCCTGTCATTGGGTCTTCTTGTTGCTATAAAGAAGTGTGTGTTTTCTTTTGCTCACTTTATTTCTCACAGAACTTGAGCAGAATTCCATATCCCTTGGTGTTGTAACACAGATGCATAATGCTGTATGTCTGATGTCTGTCCACAGAATTGTTACCAGCAGTAAGAAACTAAAAGTTTTCATAAAATGTGAAATTGTTTGAAGTCTTTGCTGCCTAAAGACCTCGTAGCAAACTCATTTTCATGCCACTCGGTATTTGTTGGTTGTTTTTTTTTTGGTTTCGGTGGGGGTTTTTNTGGTATTTGTTGGTTGCTTGGGGTTTTTTTAAGTTCTGTTAGCCCAGAAATGTACAGAAGTCTTGTGCAATTTCTGTGATGATGCAGCATTCCTGGAGAGGTTTTCTTTAAATACCAGCGGAAGAGCGGGGAATCTTAATCGTCAAACTGCAGGAACTGCTAGTTTCGCTAGGAACTAGTTTCATTCCAGCCAGATACCAGAGGTTTTCATAGTTATTTGATCTCTTATTCCTCAGCTTTAGTTCCTTGCTGCTAAGTGTGGCAGTTCAATAAATTTTGTCCACTGATCATTAGATAAATATAGATGTGAAACTGAAGTGCTCCCAAAGACCTCATCTGTGGGAGGGGTAGCCATGTGAGATGCAGGAGAATTTAGGCTGCTCAAACATAAAGAAAAGGAAAGTCCTTTAAACCTTAACCTTCAGATTCTGAGTCTACATTTTTCACATTCTCCTTTGGGAGCCACATACTGACTTTATTTATATTTAGGGTCACACACTTACTTTATTTTCTCCACCACACAGGCTATTCTGAATTAATACAGACAGCCTCTTAATAATCTATATATAATACTCTTTTTGCTAGTATTTCAGTGCTTTACAAATAGGATTGCATACTTTGATCCCCTTCCCAAAGGGCAAATACCTCTGGGAGATAATGGACACATTTACCACATTGCAAGGAAAATCAAACAGCCTCCTAGTGTGAGAAAGGGAAGAATAGTACTCCAGCTAACCTTAGGAAACTTAAATGGCTTGTACGAAGAAGTCAGTGCAGTGTAGTCCAGTCACCCTGGCTAGTGACCTGTCCATTCAGTAATCTTCCATGGCTATTTGTATTTCATTTCTTGTGAAAATGAAATACTGAGCCAAAGCATTAGTTCAGCATGGAGCCAGATACTTTATGTTGCATCTTGACATTGTGCAGTCACTGATGCGGGGCAGAAAATGAAGCTGTGGCAGAGAGATTTACTGTTTTTGTTCCTGAGGAACAGTTTGGTCTTGTACCCAGAGGTTGGGTCAGTAACTGAAACTTGCTTCTGCAGGAACTCTGTGTCCAAGATGATAAAATGGCCACTGTCAGCTCACTAAATGGAGGCTGGTGGTGCTAGTTTAAAAAAAAACAAAAACAACAAAGCAACTTCCCTTGTTGCATGCCAGGAAGACATTATACCCAAGTTTTGCATCCCACTCCACCCCCACCAAACTTGCCAGTGCCCTCAAATACCAAGCCACCATGGCAACTTTGGACAAGAGTTGGTGGGATGTAGGAAGGAGGTTGGCGTGGAGCACGTGTGTCACTTCACTGATCTTCACTTGACAGATGCTCAGGACCTGAAACAAGACCTGAGATGGGGATGGAGAGAGGGAAGGTTTCATCATGGCCTTAACACTCCGAAGTGGCATGAGGACTCATACTTTTTATTTTCTTTCTCTTTGAGAGCTTTTGGTCAAGAATTTGCCACAGTGTCGATCTACCACTTGTCTGAGGAGAGAAAGTGGGTGGATGTTACTGCATAGGAGATCTTAAGCCCTTTCTACTGCTGGAAGAGAAGGTTTGCAGAGTAGAGGCAGATCGTGGCCAGGTGATGTAGGGGCAAAGCATGGAACTAATACAGGAGATGCCTCAGTAGCTCCAGCACTGCACAAACACTGTACTGCCAGTATCTTACCCATTTTTGCCCTTTTGTCCTGCCTGTCTACCAAAGATAGTGCAGGAAATACCACAGTGACTTCTCTCCACAGTGGCAGGAGTTGTGCCTTTCTCTGCAGAGGGGCAGGCACACAGGTCTCAGCCTGGCCTGGTGACTCTGATCTTGATACTGCCTGTGGCTTTGGCGTGATAAAGAACTTGTATTCCAGTCACACTGGGGAAGGTGTTTCTGTTACTGATTTCACATTTATGGACAAACACAGAAATGAAGCTTGATCATTTTATGTAGGTGGGTGTGGGCTGTAACTCAGTATCAGAGCTGGCTCCCACATTCAAATAAGTTCGGGGTAAGTGGATACTTTAGAGCTCAGTATTTCTTCTCTCTCTCTGCCAAATTACACAAACTAACTGCTGAACTGCTTGCCGGTGAAAGCTGTCATCTCTGCTGAAGTAATGCCTGTGTGAGAATGTCTTGTGAGTGTTGTGCGCCAGTTGCAACTTGAAGAATGTGACCATATTTCATATTCTTGAGGAGGAAGGATCTCTTTTCTTTTTGGGTGGGTTATGTACCGTGTTTGACTAAATCTTAGTTGTCTTGGCACCTCACCAATATAAAGGAAATTGTTACACTTCTCCATAAGGTCTACGTGCCAGTAGAGAAGTAAAACAAAAGATGGTTAGAACAGCATAATGGACACTTGTTATCTGCTGTGAACCTTTGGAGTTCAGCCGCCTTCACGGACTGTCAGAGTTGGGGTGCAAAGCTTGTCCTTTTATTTGCCTGGCTGTGCTGGCACAGGAAGGGCCGCAGCAGTCACAGAGAGCAGGCTGAGTAACTCCTATGTAACAGAAGCATGGCATGAGGAATGTGCCTCTGGCTGAAATGAGCAAGTCACTTCATCACTGAGGTTTTCTTAAATGGGAGACTATTTACCTGGTAGCTCTCAATTAACATCCTGATGAATTCTCTGCAGGAAGAGTTTACACAGGTTCCTTGGAGGAATTTGCTATTTTAGATTTCTCTGTTTTTCTATATTTAGGCAATCAGCCCCTTAGCCATATGCTCTAAAATAAAGAAAAAAAAAATAGACATTCTAAGACTTAATGCTTTCATTCCCACATGCTTTGGAGTAGCTGTTATCTAGCAGTGGAATTACACAGTATCCACAAACTGAACTTCCCAGTTAAGCTCTCTCAAACAGAAAATCACACCAAGAAATCCATGAACAGTAAGAACAGCAAGGGTCAGACTGTCTTACCGTGAAGAATTATATGGTGCAGGGAGGCTATTACCCTTTGTTCTTTCTGCTGTTAATGCCCCAATCTCAGCTCCATGGAGCTTTCTGAGAAAACAGAAATGTAGAGTGGTATTTGAAATGCATTTCAGCATTAGAATTCTATTTTGGTATGTTTTACACAAAACCGTGTAATCTTTATAGTAGATATTTAACTCTGATATGTTTTATCTGCAGACTGCTCTCAAAATGATTGATCCTTCTCGCCTTTACTCTTGAAAGATGCTGAATGTTGGCTGAGGAAAACTGATCTGTGTTGATGTTAAGTGAATGAATGAGGGCTGGTGTGAAATAAAGGCATTAATCTTTCTGCCTTGCTGGATGCGTGCAGACTGCATAGGGCCTAACATTTGTTTCAGTTCCTGCAGAGTGATTTAAGTTCCATAGGCTTGTCGAATTTCCTTACCTACCTTTATGCTACC
Source organism: Campylorhamphus procurvoides (assembly GCA_013396655.1). Lineage (NCBI taxonomy): Eukaryota > Metazoa > Chordata > Aves > Passeriformes > Dendrocolaptidae > Campylorhamphus > Campylorhamphus procurvoides. Next base: position 404,938 of record WBMV01002640.1, read on the forward strand.
GGCCAAAGGCTGGTAAAAGAAAACCACCCCAGGATGCACAATTCAATCACAGATCAGCACTGTCTTGTTAAACATACTGTATCTCTTCATAAACAATTTTATTGTTTTGCACAACAAACATGGTTAGAAAGGGCAGGTACAATGTACAACTTTATTGCCTTCAGGAACTTGTGGCTGACAGGTTCTGTGACTCCTCAGATCTTTCAGGGCTTGGGATAGCAGTGCAGAGCACCACCCCAGCTGCTGTGAACATCTTGTATGTGCACAGCTGAGGCAGCAGAGTTGGCTTTACCTTCACTATCCAGAGACAGCAAAAGCAAGGAACTGGTTCTGACTTTGGTCTACTTGACCCAGGGCTTCTGTGTCAATTGAATCTGCCTGTTTCAGTAGCTTTTAACAGCTGAGAACTGTCTTCAGGAAGCTTGATGTAAAGAACCAAACCCACAGTATCAACCACATGTGACTGATAAATGTGTAGCATCACTTGGCAAATGAGTGATAGCTTTCTATTTTATCCACAAAATAACACTGGGTTAATGCTGGGTTAAAGGAAAGAAAGAGTTAAAGGCAGAACAAAGAGAGAATTTTTTATTCTTGGCCTGGATGGGTATTTGGTACTTGCAGAGGTGCTACTAAACCCTTCCTGTATATCTCCAGTGGCTGCAGTATCAAACTATCCCTAAGGTTCCTCATATTGAGAAAATCCAGAGACACAGTTAAGAGAAAGGAAGAAGTGATTTAAATTGGAAATAGAACTCAGACTTAATGTTATTTGCTACAGTGTGTTAAGACAGCTCTATGAGTTTCATCTACTAAACAGCAGCAGTGATTGAACACTTAAAAATTACCATTTTCATTACAACTGGAAGCAGCTCCTGGCAATACAAGCCTCATATATTTAGATGTGATCACCTCTACTGTGACGACTCTGTCTCTCAACTATGACAATTTGATGTGGAAGTGGGCATTGTAATCGATGAGGAAGAATTTGTAAAAGGGATGATGGAGCAAACCGATGGAAATCACAGCAAATAGAGAAAGCAAGGCCTGCAGGGGTGCTAGAACAGGTCGACAGGTATGGGACAGTCAGTTTCAAGCAGCACGCAGAAGCTGCTGCCTCAGGCAGAGGCAAAGTAGTGCTGTTAAGGCAGCAGCTGGAATACACTCAGCATCACCAAGCTGATCCTATGCACACACACGCTCCCCTCATCCTTCAGAGTTCTGTGCCCCCAGGACAGCATTACACGTGCTATTGAGAAAGATCAGTAACCCAACCGTGTGCAGTTACTCAAACCTCTCAGCTGTTAGGGAGGTGTTATTATTGGAATTAGTGGAGTTGCATATTAACATAATGGTGGTTCAAGGACTAAGTCTACAGTAGTTGATAAGGATTAAGCTACAGCTCCTGTTAAAGAGGCAAACAGATATGGGTACAAACTACCTCTCCCCAGAAGACAAGCCAGACAAGCACTGATAATATGTATGTGGGTGTGCAGGAAGTGAAAGCTGGTTGTAGTCCAGCAGCATAATTCTGCTACAGCCCTTTGATGTCCCAGGAGATTTGTGTGTTTCTGTGTCCATGTATGGAAAGATCTAATAATTTGGAACTATTATTTTTCAGAAGACCTGAGACCAAACAGTCAAAAACAGAAAACAAGGGGCATTTCAAGTGTGACTTGAAAATAGCTGTATAGCTGTCGAATTTGTAACTACAAGTGCTGCTTGCCTGATGAGTATTTCAATCTATAAAAATATTGGCGGGAGAGGTGTAGATGTCTACTTGCAGAGAGAATAAAGGTTGTATCTCTGGCTGCTGTGCACAACAGACTATCCATATGCACAGGATTCATGCAAAGCAGGTATGGGTGGATTAGCTAAAACATTTTTAAGTAACCATCCTCTTTACGTTCTAGTGTGGACAAGAACAGTTGTGCTGGCTAACAGTGACTAACTTAAAATTTAACTTATCAGAGCAAATAATCTTCCTCATGCTGCTGGTAAATATTGTATGTTAAAAGATGCCTTCAGAAACTGGGGTAGTTAGAGATTTCAGGAATCTAAAGCAAATGTAGGATAAACACTGCAGAAGGAGATGGTGAGGGAGAGAAAGACAAATTACTGCTAGAATGAAGAATAAATTTAGCTTAAAGCTCAGATCAGACTCTTTTCTCCTTCTTCCAAGAGTCCTGCATTTGTTTGCTCCTTTGAAAAGCAGAGAGATGAGACTGAATGTTTGAGGAGCTAACAATGAACCTTTAATTTAGCTTGCTTAATGCAGCAGTGCTGATCACACAGGTGTCTTTCAAGGAATGATACAAGGCAGTGGGTTTTTGGTTTCTTTTGTTGTGTTTTTTTTTTTTGTGTGTTTTTTTTTAGGTTTTTATAAAGGATTGGTTCCTATGAGTCCTTGAACAATCCAGGAGGAAAAAAAAACACCCCAGCATTTTCAAGTGTTCCTTCCAAGAATCCTGAAGAAAGCTCCTTCTGGTGTTGCATCTCTGATGCAGCAGATGATTTCAATACTGCTTTCAGATAAATCAAATTTTTTTTCCCTGAAAACCACCTAGTTTGAATGCAGTTTTCCATCCTCCGTGAGCATGCTAGTAGAGGAAGGAAAGTGTCTTCTGTAACCTCGAAAAGACTAAAATGGACTAAGCAACATGGAAACAGTGGGTGTCATCTGTCCTTTCGTGTGAAGGGAGAGCCGACAGACAAGAATAGGTCTCTATAATTTTATTCTCATTACTTACACAGTCACTGCACCGTGCTACAAGTTATTAACTCACAGCATCCTACTGCATGTTATTGGCTTTGCACAAATCTAGCAGAAAGGAACATCCTGCTTATGGTTAAACCACTGCCATCAGCACTTGCTACTATCTGAAGAACAAAACCCTTTTGTTAGAGGATGCAGTCATCATCATCTTTAAAAACTATATATAATTTCAGTAATCTTTTCCTAATGCTTCAGATGCATGTATTGAATTTGAAATCATTTACAGTTAGTCTTATAAAGTTCTGCCTGTTTTTCTTCTAAAGAAAATAGCAGCATATTGCAAAATAGGAAGGTCCATTAGTAAAATATGTAGTTATTACTAAATAATCCATCAAAAATGTTTTCTAATTATAACGGTCCCCTTTCTTTGCATATAACATATGTTGCAGAATTGACTCAGACAAGCTCTACACAGGTATATTCACAAAGATAAAGCAAAATGGTTTTCTGTAGTACCAAGTCGAAAAAGTTGGTGCCGTTTGGCAAGTAATTATCTGCCTCTTTACTGTTTTATGATCTGACTTGAAGAGAAAGGTGGACGTGATCACTAAGCCCTTGTCACTTTGCATCCTCTGCGGCCTCCTTTTATGCCTTCTTTCCTCCTGACCAACTTCAAATTGGAAGATGAGGTGTGCTGTTTATGGGAAGGTGTGCATGAACAATATCTGCACTTCAAAATCCCCACAGCTCAACATCCAGAACAGGTAAATTATGTCTGCATTGTGTTTCAGTTAACTGAATGAATAACCTGTCACTGCAGTAAAATACAAGGAGGTTATCACTTCTCTGGACCAACATCCATATTTTAACCTGCCTGGACTAACATGTAGGGATTTGCATGAACAAAGCTGATGCTTTTTTTTTTTTTTTTTTTTTTCGGGGGGGACTGAAA
>WBMV01002640.1:408644-541909 GCA_013396655.1 Campylorhamphus procurvoides
TTTTTTTTCTGCGGGGAGTACTGAAAAGCCAAAGAGAGGATCATTCAAGCAGAACTACTTTCTAATGCCCAGCTGCACATGCTGACTGCCTCAACAAAAAGGAAAAATGAATGAAGACTTAGGAAGAGAGTCGTCCTTGCTGATGCCTCTCAGAACTGGTGTTTGAGTGGCTCTTTCCAGCAGCAAAGTCTGTTGTCCCGAACCAGCTGCTGATAGCAAGAAGTAAAGCCCACTGTTGCAAAAGTTCACCATGTTAAACGTGCACTGTGAACAGTTTTGAACAATTTAATCTTATGTGCTCTTTTCCCACTATGGTCCTTTGTGCAGTAAAGTATGTATAGACAGTCTTAACTAACCTGAAGATTATGAACTGGGTACACTAGAACTGTATCCTTACACAGCATTTGTGTTGGACCACAGCTTACTAATGGTTATATTATTTTTTGGTTTTGTGCACAATTCTAATCAGGTGTTTGAGTAAGGAAATAAGCCATCTGGTGCCAATAAATACAGCTCATTTTAAGTGCAGTCTTAAATGTTTCCATTTGTTTTCTAGGTATAAAAGTTTCCAGGAGAACACAAACTTATTTCCAGTGTGAATTGGCTATAAGCTCATCGTTACATTAAGGGATTACTTTGATTAGACCTTTTCTTTGCTGTTCATCTGATGACTGACAATTTCAGTAACTACAATACAGCAAAGAGAATGTTAAGTCATTTGTCTGGGCACTTAACTGCCTACACATCAATGTGAGGACAGGTGCTGTCAGATATTCCACTGCCACATTTTTTGGAGTCTATTATAAAATCTGTATTTTTATGACTCCACTAGTATCAGTTTTCCCCCCTGATGAGTCTTTGTACTGAAATAATAATTGTAAGATAACAGAAAGTGCTTCTATCCCCTAGAGATTTATATCTAAGTTGTAGCATAATCACAGAAGGAATTGCTGATAGCAGAATGAACTGAACAGCACAGAGAGTACAAAGCAAAATATAAAAAGAGAACATTGTATTCACTAGGTATGGGGATTACAATTTGTCCAGAAGAAAAGTCATGCAAGATTCAAGTTTTGAGTGTATTTACCACCTTCCATTGAGCAGATCAAAGCAGTTAATATTACTTTTGGACTGCTATAATTGCACCAGGACTCTTTTCAGGGTGTTGCCTGTGCCATACAGAGGAGTGGCTCCTGTTCTCAGGTACCTCACGTTACAGCTACACTGCTGCTCGTTCAAGACACTGAGCAGAAATGCCTGCAATTAACAACAGGCTCTGGCACAGCACCCTTCACAGGCAATTCTTATTTTTCCTTGAAGCCCTGGCTCGTTCCCAGCTGTAGGTTTGAAACTTGATGAAAAGGCAGAGCTGCTTTATGTAACTTACCTTTACTAAAACACAGCCATCTTGTTCAAAAATCATGCGGAGTTTTATAACTGAAAGTACCCCATGAATTTGAGAAAAAATGAGCATATGTATTCCATGAATCAGGCACAATTTCATTTCCAAGCAATTTTCAAAATTGTTTTTAAATAATTAGTTTTATATTCGCATTCCCTCTAATACAGTAAACTGTTTTTAAATTAGCCTTGTGTTTCTAGCATCTAAACAATTAAGAAACAATAGTTATTCCTCTGTTTATCCACTATGAATACAGCCCATCATGGTCTGGAATACAGGTACTCTAGGTGAAGTTGTCAAAGTGCATGAAAGAACATTTAAGACATTTTAATGCCAATGATATAATGTACAGTATGCTTATTACTTAAAGAAAATAAGTTGTGCATACACTTACTGTATCTAACCTCAAAGTTAAGTGGAGCAAATTGGCTACAATAGATTTGCTTACAAAACAAATCAATAACCTTAAACCCAGCAGAAACACTATCCTTCCCTTCCAAACCAGCAGGAAATCCTGTCCACCTTTCCCCAGTTGCAAATTCAGCTTGAAGTTACTGTCCTAATGTTGGTATTTTCCCCATTCATATTTTTTACATGAATTTACAGCAGAAATGGTGCAAAATAGCAAGACCTGTTAGAATAGGCAGAAAGGAATTCAAACTTTAATCTGATTGGTTTAATTTTTTTTTTTAGCATGAGGAAAAAGAATAAAGTTACAAGGTTCTTTTAATATTTTCACAATGTTAAACTAAAACTGAGCTCTAGGCTACATGTGTAAGTAAATCTAGAACACAAAAGGGTTAAATAAGATCTTCTTTTAAGATACAAGAACTTAAGCTTTCTTTACGTTTAACAAACTTCACAGAACAGATACTGCAAAGGAACAACCCCCTCCCCAACTTTTTGTTTAAAGTGAACATTGCCCATAATTCACATGAACTTTAAGTAGTGTTCTCTCAAGAGCCACCTTGAAACCATCTGTGCACTTGTAATGAGATTAAAGAGAATATTAAGGAGGAACAAAGTAGCATCTTCAGTATTAATGCAGAAAAGTCTTGTGTATCAATCAGAATGCCCATCAAATGCTAGAATAGGATTTTGTATGAAAAGAAAGTGCGTTTCACAGCAGCCGCCAAAATACATGTTTTTTTTTAAACTCCTCACGGCAAATGTAAATAATATTCTCGGACAGTCCCTCTCACCAGGACTGTTTCCTGAAAATGCAGCACATTACAGAAGATCTTGCTGCTGATTTCATATTCTTGAATAACATCAACATGAAAAAAACCAGCTTGCCTTTCGGATAGCTTGCATTTATGATGATGGGACACTTCTGATTTGCTTCATAGTTAATTAATGCTAATACAGTCAGATGCTGAGTGTGTGTGTGGAGAGACATATATATGTATATATATATATTCTTTTTTTTTTAATTAGTTGTCTCCTTGTTAAATGTTCCTAACTGGCTACAAAAGTAACAATATCATTTGGCCTATAATGAGTTAATTACCTGTAACAAGTAGAATGGAGGATGACTCATACAAGCTCACTCCCAAAACACTGGGGTTTTCCAAGTGACACCTTCCTTCACACTGGCCCCCCCCTCCCCGCTCCCCAATGCTTTAGATCTGCCCAGTATTTGGAGATGAGACAGTCTTTCCTTCCCTCAGGTTTTCTTACAAATTTACCCACTTGTTAATAACTTACTAATAGACTGAGACGTTAAATTCGTTCAGGATTAAGCTGGGCGACATCAGTACAAATCCTTTTTACCTGCATAAACCCTTTGTGCAGCAGGAGGCAGCCCGACTACGATGACAAAACTGGTGCAATTCGGCTCAGCTCAACGTGACATACCGTAATACAGAACCATAGGTCTAACCAGATCCAGAACGTTCTACTCCATGTAATGCTTTTCACATCCACTTGCTATACTTGCTTTGTGGGCTGAGATTTTCGTGAGAGCGTTCAGCTGCATAGAAGGAGGGCTGGCAGAGCCCATTTGATTATCTCATTGACACTCTGGACGTGAGGAACACAAACTCATTCTGATAAAAGGGTGTTTTACAGGTTGTTCCCCAATACTGTTACTGAATTCCGTTTGCTACAAAATGTCCTTTTTTTTCCCCAATATATAAGTCTAGCTACAGAAAGTCAGTCTGTAGAATCCAGCCATGGCTACTGTGCTGTGAATTAGCCTTATTTGATCAATTATCAGATACCTGCACTTAGCAAAAGGCAAACAAGAGCCAATCAGGTTTCGGCCGGTGGGAATGGCTGCACTGCTCAAGGTACGTGGAACCTGTTCACACAATGCGTAGAATCTCTGCGGATGCCATGTAAAAAGTATGCACCATTTACTGCTCCAGGATGGAGTTGGCTTTAAAGTGAGATCATAATTTAACAGAAAAGAATAAAGGAAAAAGAAAAAACCTAAACAAAAAAAACAACCCCTGATAGGTTCTTTATAGTAAGATACATATAAAAATTTTTCATAAGAATCTCTGTCCCCCTTTCTTTTTGGCTTCCTGGGAAGAACCAGAAAGGTGTTCCTACCCCAACAGAATCCCTGATGCTGGTGACACTGCCTAACTCAAAAGCCACACGCGATGAAGGCACGAGTGACCAGTCAGGTCTTCTGGGCTTAAGCAGCTGCAGTTGCTGCTCTTAGTAGTATTTCACCTCCTCAGGATTCACTAGCAGTGAAGAGGTGAAAGGCTGCACATTAAACAGTTTGTCTGAAAGCCATGTGCATAGCAAACTTTTACACCAGCTTCTATACAACTATTTGTTTTAACTCTGCAGCTGGAATGTTTCCAGCATAAGGCTTTTAGAGTGACTCCAGCAATAACAGAAGCCTTTGGATTTTTCTTGCTTTGTTTAAATCCACTAGCCATACTCAAAAATAATATTTCTTCATGTTTTATTTTTATACGGTGGCTAGCAGGCACCTTAGTAACCAGCCAGAAATCAATTTCAACCACCATCAACCCCTAAACTACAGTACCAGGACGGTTGGCTAAAGAAAGGAAACTGATTGGCTGTAGTCTGAAACTTGCCTAGTACAAGGTGTCTGGCTGACTTTGTCCTAAATAAGGCTAACATTAGTGAACTAAGAGAACAGCATTTGGTTGCAGTCTTGCACTCAGGAACATCCTTCGCCAATGCGTTGGCAAGATCTCCCTACTTTCCGATCCAGTTTCACCATTTTCATAATGGCTTCCTCACGCCCACGTCCCATGTGGTCAAACGTGCAGTCGTGTTGTTCGGGCAGGCGATGTAACATACAGAACACGTAACCTGCCGTGGGAAGGGAAACAAAAAATGCAGTTAGGGACTTGGGTAGAGTGGCAGAATCTTACCTGAATCAGAAGTGAAGGATCCCCACCTACTGGGGGCCTACTTGGTGCCCCAAAATCAATGTCAAATTAAAGTTTTTACTTATCTTCCTTACAGGGTATTAACAAGTATTTGATCATTTACTGCACTTTGTCGAATATTTATCAACACGTTACCAAAGCCCAAGTCATACCTGATTTGTGGGATTTTTCCCATCCTCTCATCCTATAGGGGAAGCCTCCAAAATCACCTAAGTTAAGTGTGCCCAGGTAGTAACAAAACTAATTTTTTTGAGTTTAGATCACCTTTACTGAAATCTTTTCTGCTTTTAAGTGGAGTTGGTTGTCATTTCTGAAATTCATGCTTATGGTACTCTAGGTTGAACTCCCAAGTAAGCATTCAAGTCAGAACTGTTAAATTTAAGCACCTTTCTTCCTCTTCACTGCCAATGTTGGCAGTGACTGCAGGAGAGTTCACTGCTCCTTTGCTATTCCAGTTTTCAGAAGCTTTTCTTCACAGACCGTTCTGACACTAACCACAGGGGGGAACAGGCATTTGACACAGGGCCATGGCACACCACATCATCTTGCTCTGTAGCTGAAAAGATGTAGGTTATTTTCTCTTTGTGTAAAGCTAGTCAATGTTATTCAGCTTTCCAGGGAGCATGTGACTTAGAAACATGTCAATACTTTTTCCTGCAGGTGAAGAGGGCATCTTCCAGAGCCACTGCTTTCTAGCCTACAAAGGAAATCAGCTTTTTTCTTCTTTGTCCCTAATACTTTGTAACAGTAAAGAAATTGCCTCAAATTTCCTGCCTCCAAAAGGAATGTTAACTAGCAATAAGTAGAATTATGATGATATAGTAGGGAAAAGAGTCACACAGTTACAGGGCTTGTGCAGTTCACAGTATACAAAACAAAATATGGTATCACCTATACTGTGATATTTTTCCTGCCTCGTGGTGCAAAGGGTAACGCTCTGCTTCTTACTTGAATTCTTTACACTACTGCTGCTTTTTGAATGCTGAAAATATATTAAACCCACAAAATTAAGGTGTTGGAGAGATGGAAAAGGATAAAAATGAGTGAATGGTTGTTTGTGCATATACACACACACACATGTATATATGAAAATACGTGTGTGAGGTATTTCAAGTTCCTGGACTAAAAAACATTGATTGCAGAAGAGAACAACAGGCTACCTTTATATCAGGGTGACTTTGAAAAAAAAGAGAGGGAGAGTATCACACAAGGAATTGTTAAAAAAAAAAAAAAAAGAAAAAAGAAAAACTGGTTTATCCTTGCTCTTTGTTTCAGTAGCACAAGGCTGTGAAAAGACATGACTATTATCTATGGCTGGCTTTGAAACCCAGTTCCAGAACAAAGCAAAAAAAGACGAATTTTCTCTACTGGTATATTCAACTCAGAAATATGGCTGGAAACATGCAGATTGAATTGATACGTATCTTGCCCCTTGTGATCACCGCCTCCACTTCAATCTCAGTCTGGGTCATACTACACTCAAATGGACAAATACGTTTCTGGAGGTGCCAAAAATTCAGACTGATTGTTAAAATGAAAACATCCTTGGACTGTAGTTTCAATACTGAACAGGCATTTCACTCAATTCTTTCTCACATGGTCTGAAGACTTTCCTTACTTCTCAAAATAAATTTCAAATTGCTGAACCAATGTCCACTGCAGGTCCAAGAATACATAAATACCTAAATAGATGAGCTCAAAAACCAAGTTCATGATCTTATCTGCAATGACCGTGTAAGAGGCAGATGCAAAAAACCCTGCAGATATGGACTGGGCAGAAGGCATCTCACCACTTTCTATGGAAAAACTGTTTTTTAAATTCTGATGGTTTTATAGATCCTTTCCAAGTGGTTAACAAGCATATGCAGAAATACTATCAATGCTGTCTAAAAGAGATCTTTAAAATGTATACAATCTTCTACAACTGCTTCAGCAAGACCCTTTTGACAGTTCTATAAATCTGCTATGTACATATACAACATGATTGATCACTTTTGAACATGAACCTTTCAAGTGCCCCATCTTCTCACCTTCTACAAAACCTCCTGCCTTTTGCAGACCAGTATAGCTTCACGATGTTCCTTTTTACTTTGCCACCCCGAATACAATCTATTCTGTCCTTTGCCGTATCTTTATTTCTTTTTAGTGTACCCATTTTCATGTAGGAAAATCTGTACTGTATGCTACATTTATACCACATGACATGCTATTTTTTTTTTGTTAGTCAAGTATTTTTTATGCATTCTTGAACAGGATTTCAGTAGCTGTCCAAAAAGGAATGACAGGTGATTTTCATTTTCCCCAAGTATGGCAGTAGTATTTCTAATTTCAGCAACTAAATTATCTAAACTTGTTATTTATATATATATATATATTTAAATATGCACTGCTCATTAGAACAGACAGTACCTAATTAAAGAATACCCAAGCACATTTTGAATGTTACTGAAATAGTTTTGCATATATTGGCTGATCTTAAAGAAAGGGGTATATTTGTGTTGAATTAGCAGTGCAGACCTTCTGGAAGTTCCATTTCCAAAAAGAGAATTCAGATCTTTAGTCTCATTGCTTCAAATGCCTCAGAGTCACTTTAAAAATTGGAACTTGTACTTTTGTATGTTTTATTTAATATTTAAAGGACTTTCAATCACTAGCTAATTGAGTGACAGTAGTTCTGAACATTTTTTCATTAGTTCAGAGTAGATATATTCAATTCAGTTATTACTGCTATATTCACTCCTTGCTGCTTCACTGGTTTGGAAACCAGAGAGGACATTCTGTGGTCTGTGTGTGTACAAGTGCCTGACATCATATCAAAACCACCAGTTTTTACAACAGTTCCATTATTAACTTGTATTCTGGGGTAGAAGGCCCATATATGTACTTGTGTTTTGATCCTTAAAGCCAATCCATACTTAGAGGTGAAACCTTTTCTCCTGAGAACTCTGCTTTTATAGTTATAAAATAAGTTAGATAAATGAACTCTTGCAGTGTATTTGCTGTTAGGTTCATTATGGGACGGTATCAAGTACAGGTTGTCTCCCCTAAAGGAATTTACTGCAGAAATGCTTCTTTTAGCATGATATAACTAAGAGACAAAATAAATAACTTTCTGCTAGGGGAAAGTGCATTGGAAAAGGGAATCCATCTGCCAACTAAAGTTTGTTTACCCAAGCCATCAACCAAAAACATACCAGCCTTCCACTCCAAACATAGACGATTTCAATCTAGTAAATGTAATAATACATCTCACAGCACTGCAATTGTTGTTTTCTGATATTAGAAGTAAACTATGAATCACCTGCTCCTCAGGTCTCTAATGCAAACCTCTTGGAAAAACATTATGTAGTGCCTCAAAACATTTGAGCTCCTCTGAGCACCCCAGAAACGACTTCATAATACATCATGAAAAAATTCACTTCTATTTCATCACCAGAGCATAAATGGCTAAAGCCATAAAGCTACGTGCTATCTCTGCCTCCAGGAGGAGTCATTCAAAGGAAGCCCAAGACTGCACAAAAGCAGCTGTGAAGTTGCTTTCATCATTCCTGAGGAACCTGCTGGGAAAGGGCAGTTGGAGAGGACAGAAAACAAAATAGTCTCCCACATTCAAACCAGAGAATACTGCAGACCCACAGCTGACTGGGTGTGGGTGGTGATGAAAACAACTGGATGTTCTTCATTGCTACATTCAAGAGCACTGGGTAGATGGAAGTATGGAATGACAATAAGAAAATATTTCCACTCAAACCTACACTTAATTGTCAAGTTTTTGTTTTCAAATTCTGAAATCAGTAAGAAACTAAAATACCAATTAAGTCATATGGGAAGCATCTGAAATAAATCAACGAAGTGGCCTAATAATAATCCACAACACAAAAAGCCAGATTGCAACTTTTTTGTGGGTCCCTGATTTTATCAGAATTTCCTTCTTTCTGTTAATCCAACAGAAAGTAGTCAGACTTTCTGGAATGTGGCACAAATGCCAAGCAATTGGATTACTGCAACCTACCAATGGAGAAGCACAGCACACTGGTGGGACTGCTCTAGTGGATGTCCTTAGCAAGGCACGGAGTCCCAGAGTTTTCTAATATACTTCTGGAGAACATGCCACTGTTACATGAAATATACAATAATTATCCCTACTATGTAAATAGCATCATGATAGAAAATGAAGCCCCTTTTTCTCCCATCCAGAGATTCTGGTCCTGATCTCATTTTTGTTTGAGAGCATAGTTTGAAAAGTGGCGCAAGTGCCAAACATGCTTATTAAAGATTTACACAGCCTATATGTTTAAAAAGTCACTTTAAAGCACTCCTATTGGAAATATCTTGATGTATATTACCTAAAAAGTTGTTACATGCTGCCACAATTACCCTGATATGCAGCAGTCACTTATAAGAATAGGGAGCACTTGAACTCAGCCATACAGCACATGTCACACAGTTAATTCGGCAGCTCCATCTACCAAAGAAAACTGAGCCTCATTTATGAGGAGGTACATTTCTGTGCTTCGGGAAGCTAAGCCATTGAAGTATCACTGCTGACAGGAAAAGACCTTAATTACCAAGTACCATCAATCATCTTAATTGTTCACACTAGACATTTATGTTTTTGTTGCATGCACTAACTGCTCTGAAGGTTTAGCTTTCTATACTACAGTGACCCCCTTTGATTCATTCAAAGAAACTCCTACTGGTAGGTAAAAGAAAGTGCAGTCAACATTACCATAAAAACCAGAGATCCTGATACTTCAAAATCATCTTACCTGCCCATGAGTGTTGGCATTTATCCTTTTCATTCCCATGTCAAAAGGCAGAAGTTCAAAACTGTCAGAATTTGCAGCTTCCACCATTTCTGATATTTATTTAATAAACAACTTGGCTGTTTAGAGCCCTATATCAAGCCTATTCAAGAGTAGTCTTAATAATGACATAGATATAATCCTATGCAGAATTCTCTGCTGTGTCCTTTGACTTCATTACATTCTTCACAAAGTATTTTACTTCTCTTGCAAATTTGAAATTCTAATCAACAGATGTTCAATCAAAATTTAATAACATCTTGTAACTTAGAAGTTGCAGATGCTGTAAAAATTCTCTACCAAAGACATCTAACAAGGTATGTTATCTATCTTATCTATTTATCTATCAGCAGAGTTCTGTGCAAGAAGAGATTTTAACATCTGTTTAAAAGATGAACATATCTACAGGACATCACACAGCACAGCCAAGCCAGGCAGATCAGCCAGCAGAGATTAGCTCATGCTGTGATATGTGCTGCTGCAGCACTGGGGAGAATAATTGGACATCATTCTCTGAAAGTGTCTAGTAATCTCCAAAACAACATTTATGCATCTCCACTATCCCTTCCAACTGGAAAAGGATTTAATATGTTGCAGATTATACTAAAAATAAAGCTATTTTTAAAAAGAGTGAGAGGGAAATATTTTTTCTTCTTTTAAAGATATGAAATAGGTAAGAAATGAATGGAAGAGAAGAATGAATAACTACCAAGATACAAAGCAAATCCTAAAGGCTTGTACACAGACTAACTCAGAAAGCACTTGCACTCTGGACTTCAGTATAATCCAGCTTGCTCCTCCAGTGTTCTGCAGATAGTTCAAAAAGAACATGCAGTAATGGAAGGACATGAAAGTGCTATGATCCAGACTAGTAAAACTTCCAGTGCAACTTAAAAGCACTGCTGTTTTGCACCATAAATATATTCTAGCCTGCTGATATCTTGCATTATTCTCCTTCTAGACAGCTCCATTCTTGCATATACTCTAATCATCTCTTCTCTCTCTTCTTTGGGGAACGTTCTGCACTGGCATTGTCAGCTTTCATTTCACACTTCAAGGAAATTTCAGTTTTACTGACATTGTCTATAAAACCAAACCAAATCCCACCAAGCTAAACAACAAAGTTTTAGAAATAAGAGAGCTAAACTCTTCCCCTGTTTCCCTTTCCCAGCAAGTTGTCACGGACTTTGAGTAAGTGCTGAAGTAGTTCAGAATAAGTGGCTAGGAATCTTGTCATTCATTTCCAAGGGGAAAAGGGAGTAAGCCACATTATGGTGAAGCTTTTTAACCAGACAGATGTATTTATTAAAACTCCACAAAACATAGCTTCAGGCAGTCCTTTCTATCATTTCCACTACAAGATGTTCGGATGGGGAATATTAGCTTTTCGGTGCTAAAAGTTAGAAGTCTCTAAATGTCAATGCATATTATCTTAAACATTGCTCTCAAAGCATTTCAGTTCCACCACCCTTCACAAAGAGCACAGCTGCAAAAGATTCATGAAATATACAGTAGGAAGAAGTGTACTTTTCCTATTAACTTATTTTTCTAACCATTTGCTGTGACCACTGCAACTTATCTTTAAATATTTCCTTCTTTATATGGATTGTCGATACTTAGTCCTGACTACCAAAATGTTCAACATCTGAATAAAAGACAGGAAAAGGAAAGAAGTGCTATAAGACACCTTTGCCACTCTGTCCCTGAGACTGGACGTGCAACTTGGGATTTCCACCCTGCTCTTCCATGAGTGACAATATCAGGTTTCAAGCTGGAAGCACACAGCTCTGCTGTATCTCTGATGCTACATAAAATTTTATGTCTGAGACTCAGGGTGCTTATGAGATGCTACAAATTCATTTTGTTTTTCTACTACTGGGTTTATGCTTAGGAGGAAAGAAGGGAACAAATATTTTTTTTCCCTTTTTCCTCTATTTTTCTGTCTGCCACAAAGAGGGTAAAGTGATATGCACACATCTGCATTAGAGACAAAAAAAGCTATTTGTGAAAAGAACTGGCCAAGAGATGAATGGAAAAAATTTTACACAAAAGAGAGAAGATACAATCTTAATACTGTAACAGCCACTGGACAGGTATGGTTAAAGATTCTGCAAGGTATGGTTAAAGATTCTGCAAGAATTCTTTAGAGTGCAAGGAAAAGACTTTTTATTTCCAAGTTTAGTCACGTATAACCTGTGTTTCAAAGTGTCTTCTGTCTATTTTCTTTAAGATCATAAGCCTGGGAAGCTGATTTAGGGAACACACAAGAGATGCAGTTTTGCACTGTGGAGACTCTGTAAACAAACTACGTTTTATCCCAATTTGTGCTAATTTCAAATACACTTTCCTATTTATTTTACTACTTGCACAGAAAGCTGTCAAACTATTTTTTCCTACATTAAATGTGACACAAATTTTGAACAGAGATTTTATATCACTTGAGCACAGAGCACATGCTGATTTTTTAATTTTGTTGGGGTTTTTTTTTTGAATCAACAATTCTTTAGGAGGTTCTACATAAGACACTACTCTATTCCTCGACTTTGGAATTAAGAAGAACACAAAAGAAAATTTCCTCCTGTTTCTCTAAAGGCAGTGTATTTGGAATGGGAAAAATTTAAGATATGGCACTCTTCCAGACTCAAGTCCTACCTTAGCTCTACTGGATATTAACTCCACAGAAGTAGGGAGCATGTTCAGGATCAGATCTGAGGTTTTCAGATAATTTCTGAATTTCAAAGAATCCTCAATGAATCAAAGTCATAAATACAGCACACCTGCCATTAGAAAATGTTTGCTGTGGGTCAGGTCTGACTGAACATTGCAGGTCTCAGTAAGGATTGTATCTCAGTTCTGCCATGTACTAGAAAAAAAAATGGTCATTAAATGTTTTGATTTGGATCAAATATTTTCCTTGCTGTACAGAACTCATGCACATAAGAGTAAATACTTCTACATCACAACTACTTCAGCCACTATAGATTTATGAGTTAAGGCCAGTATCTACTGGGGATAGACTAACAGAGCAACTTAGGTTGATTACTGCCACGGATACACCACGTAATCAATACTCACTTCCAAAGTGCTCTATACCTCAGCAGCCACTGACCTACCCATTTCATTTGCACGCTCCCCTTCCAACCTTACACACTGTCCTCAGTTTCTCATCTGAGTTGCAATCCACGACAGTGAGACACAAGCAGCAGTTGTGACACCACAAGCTGACTCAGCAGCTGAGCACAAATGTTGGGTTACCACTTTTGTGAAATGTCTATAGAACTGGGCTCTCTTCCCGGCTCATCTTTAGTAACGGATGCAACTTCCCAGAAACTAGCATTTTAATTTGTTATGTAACCTGTCAATATAACTGAAAGAAACATTTTTCACCAAAAGGCTTGTGCAATTGTTGAAGCATAAAGACAGGAAAAAAATGAAAAAAAGCCCACTAAAACAACCCAAACCAGTAAAGTTTAATTTAACAAAGAATTTTTAAAGAAATTGCTCCAAACAACTTACAGCACCAACAGAGGTGCCAGACGGTGAACACCAGTGACTAACTTGAGGGAGAGGAAAAGCTAGGATCAAAATTAAAAGTTTTGACTTTAGGTAGGTGAAAACAGTTTCCTTTTTTGAACAATTGTGTGATCTTACAATGATGTGTTGGAGAGTAATTAGCATCACTGCTACACTTGTAAAAGGAACACTCATTGCCACGTTTGCAGAACCAAGAACACACTGAAATAGTACTGGACCTCCTATATCATTACTAGTTTCACAAGATTATATCCTGCAGGATATGGGAGAATGAATCCAAAGACCAGAATATACAGGAAAAAAGCAGAATTATGCTAAAAAGGTCTCCTAGTGTCCAAGAGTAGACAGCTAATAAAGCAGAGGTAAACCATATTAATAGGTAACACTATAGTAAATGCTAGTACTACTATAAAATTAGATTTTTCCATAGGTTATACCAGCATATAAAGAAACATTTGATTTCTAGCCAGGGTATTTAGATCTGAGAAGTGAGAATCTTGAAATTAAGGTGTCCTGAGAAAGGGCAGGTAGATGACAGAGATATCCCAGCATCAGTGCAGGCACTTGCACAGTGTTACATGAGCATTAATACTTCTAGAATTCTCTACACCAAGCCCACCTAGGCTAATGCACTTCTCTCAGAAGCTGAGGATTTAATTAAAAGCCGAAGTGTACCCAGTAATTTAATTAAAATAGCAAGCAATACTGAGTGATTCAATATGTATGTGTATAATTCTGTTTAGCCCAATGAAAATGCAGGAAAGATAAAGCTACTAATAAAGAAGTGGAATGAATAATGAAAGGGTCTATACTAACATACAGTACTTGTACGCAGTATCAATTCTAACAGTTCTCCTGGATCCTGCATGTATTTTTGACTTCATCTCATGCTGAATATGATACTGGGTTTGACTTTCAGTGTATTTCCTGTATGTATTATTTATGCCTTGGGTTTCAGTAGCTTTCCAGAGGTTGTACCATATTGATCTACAGTCTGACAACAGCTAGTCTTGCTGGCCAAATCAGTGGAGAGAAGCAGCTCTGTTTCTTTCAAACCTAAATAAAACCTAATTTATGTCTTCATTCCCTACTTACACCTTATGTCCAGAGTCTCTTAGATTACGTGTTCTGCTCCATGTGAGTCTTCTATTCCTGTAGCCTCCTGCAATCTGTGTTAACAGTAATTCTTCTTCTAATCACAGGAAAACAGAGCTCCATTCAGAAGCCATATTTATACCATAAAGAAAAATAAATGCTTAGAGCAACGTACACTTTGACTCTTTTTTTTTGGTGTGGACTTACACAACATTCCCTGCTCCTGGCTTGTTCAGAATATGGCAGGACCTGCATATACCACTTGTGCATATACTTGCAAAACTTTCAGCAACTCAGGAGTCTTTAACAGCTGTGAATGCCCCTCTAAGTAACCATGGCCATTTCAATACATATAAAGATACTTTTGTGAAAACAGATGCACACTGATCTTTATGCCTTTTCCTTAGAACATCCATCCAATTTCCTTAGCAAGCTAGTAGAGAACCAGGTAGTCTCAAACCTCAGTACCTACCTTCTTATATCTGAATTATGTCATTCAGGTGACATTTTCCTTTAGCTAATATTTTATTTATTTGTTTGTTTCATAGGGAAGAAATACTCTAGCTCCTGGAAAGAATCCTGACTTTTCAAGCAAATTTTGACAGTTGCTTTCAATATCCTCCCAGTTCTGATGCAGCAGTTATGTTATTTCCTTCCTTCCTTCTTCCTGTGAACAATTTAGACTTTTCACCAACAAAATTCACCAGGTATCATTCATCCCTACCTAAGCCTTACTTCATGGTCAGTTGAACTAGCTGTTCCTTCAGGATTTGTCAAATTATTTTTTTTGGGCCTTCTGTGTCTGCTTCAAATACCAAGTCCATTAGTAAAATCATCACTTCTGTGCATAGCTATTTGTTAACACATGGACAAACACATTTGATTCACTCTGAGGGAGACGCATCTTTCCTTTTGAGAACCGACTGCTGCAGCCTCTGGCTGACCGGCAGAAGCTTTTTGTGTGCACAGTCCTGGTAAAGCTGTAACAAATGCCTGTGACACTCTAGGTAAGTAAGAACACTGTAAAGAAAGAATTTTGATTAGAAAAGCTAGAACACTTTAACCTTCAAAAATGTTTCCCCTAACATCTGACAGGTAGATGGCTATTATCTTCATTTTTCTGATAAGAAAAAAACAACTCAGAAACTGAGCAAATTACTTCCCTGAAGGTACTGAAAGAGACAGAATTAGAAGTAAGGTAGCTCCAGACAGATTTTTATGCTGAAGTTCACTAGGCCATGTGTCACCTGTGCATAGAAGACAATTTAAAACCACATCATCTTTTACTTTATGCATACAATTTGTTCTCCTGTAACCACAATTAGGGTACATAGGACAGAAGAAACCTAATGTGGTACCCCAACAAAATGCTTGTTTTTTATCTCATACTATAGTTTCCATGTGAAAACTCCCTGAAGGTTATTTACTGAAGGACTTACCACATCAGTAGAGTCAAAATGAAACCACTTTTTGCTTTGTTGTTTTAAAGAAACATGTTAACTTATTTATATAAGGACTTGAGAGAATGACAACCCATTTGAGTTACTGATTGGGACTACAGGAAGTTAACAGGCTCAGTGTACATTACTAAATCAACACTGCCAAACCTTAGGTTGCAAGAAAGTGAAATGGTGACAGAAATCAAAATGAGCACATGCTGTAAGAAACTCATGTTAATTGAACAAGCTGGGGGAATATACTGGAGCCTCTTCAAAAGGTATTTCATGATTACTAATTATAAGCAAAGCATGAACTCCATTTACACTTTAAAAGCTGTGGACAGCTTTTCTAAAACCTAGACACTAAAGCAATTTTCTGGGTCTTACCCTTGGAACCCATGATGCACCAATTAGTCAACTACTTTTAACTGTTTAATTTCCAGTATTTTCAGAATACATATTACTCAGGAAGACTGACATTAGTTAACAGCTCCTATTCACTATCAATTAAATGAGAGTCTTGGAATAACATCTTCATAAAATAGAACAAAACAAAAAACCTTTTGCAGTTCAAATTCCAACTTCAACAGGTTTTGTGTTGGGGTGGGTTTTTTAATACTTGCAGCAATATAAGCTAAGATGCTTGGCATTACTGAAATGGCTGAAGCAAAAGAACTATTCTGAGAGCAACCCTCTTAGGAGAGCAGACAATAGAAGAGCTGCATATGGTACATCTTAAGGGCTAACAGTAAGACTTGCCAGAACTGTTGTACTTAACCAATTACTACTAAGATTGGTCGGGTTTTTTCAATACTTTTACTGAACTGGTTGACTCAAAATCTCCAGAAGCAGTGTGTGTATTTAACTGCAATCTGTTATACCAACATATAATGACACCCTGAAACCAGATAAACCTTATCCATCTAGAAGGTGAATTTACCAGCACCATTAAAATTCTCCTCCACAGAAACACGTTCCATGGAAATGGAATCATGATTTAATATTTTACCAAGTTTTAAAAGAAATATTAGCCCAACATTTGCTGGATGACTTTGCACAAAGATGGAGCAGCTTATCTATTCAAATTTGTCTATTTCTTCCTCTCTTTCTGAAGATTATTTCTAAATTAACAGAGTAAATCAAACTATTACAAATTTATTTTGGCACAATCCAAACAAGTGCCTCATCTCCTGTGTTTATGAATGAGCAGCTCTGTTATACAATTTAAGAATGTGCAGCTGTTTTGCTTCCACTTTTTTGATAACTGAATCACAGTGAGACTCGATGCTACACTTATCTGTAAAATAGGTACAGTCTCTGTGCTGTGGACACATTTCATTTCTGCTGGCTAACAGAAACGTTCAGTGCTTGACAGGAGCCTGTGCTTTTCTGCCTCTTAACCCTCTGCTCAACAGAAGACCAAAACAGAAGTCAAGCAATAATAATACCAAGAAAAGAATTTCAACAGTTTATTACAGATTTATATGGAACTAAACAAAAAACAGGGATATGGAAAAACAAGCATAGTAACTAGGAAGGAAATTTATACCCTTATGAAGGGAACGGTCTGTGGTGGGCCCCAACAATGTGCTCTCAATCCCACGTGTTCAGCAGCATGAGGCAGCACTCTGGCTAACCAGCTACGTTAGATTCATTTCCTGGCTCAAAGTCTTACTGTTGTAGAGGCCACTTGTGAGCGAATGCCCTCTCCAAGCAAAAAACAGACAAGCATGAGGACTTGCCAACATCAAATTAAAATTGCAAACCACCACATTCTGCCTTCACCATGCCTGAGGTTAGGACTCACTGCACAGTCTCCTCCAAGAGCAGCAGCAAGTACGCAAATGTTCAGTCAGTCTGCATTCTGGGAAATTGTAACTTCTTACAGCACAACCCAGGCCAGTAAAACTCCGGGAAGATCTTTCCTGTACACACAGGCAACAAATACAGCTAACAACTGTTTGACTGGAATGCGCCACAACTGAGCAATTATTTTTTAAATGTGATTAAACTAGAAGGTTTCAACATCTTCCCATCCTATTAAGCATCTAATCTGGCCAAAGACCATGAAAAAGACTAAGATTCCTGTCTGGGAAGCACATAAACAAATAGACAACCTCTCCAAATAGCACTGCTACTGGAAGCTAAAGCTAGACTTACTTTCCAGGCCCATCTTCTTGCCACCCCACTGATCACCAAGAAGTTCTGGACAGGTGGAGTCTGAAGTACAGGCAGGCCCATTATAATGTGACCTATGAACAGCAAGCCATTCTACACAAAAGCTGCTGCAAAGCTGGTGCACACTATACTAAATTTTTCTTTAATTGATGACTAGAAGTGGATCTAACATGACAGATACAAAATTTCTTTTTGATCATCTAGGATATCCTTGTATCTCCCATGCAATACCAACAAAAAGACCACTGCAGACTTCTGTGTGTTGGCTTTACACAACACGCAGGACCAGAATCACTTTTTGCTGCAATATACATGCGGTCAAGTAATTAAGACCAGGCCTAGAAATGTGTCGTGTAATTTGCAAAATAATCAACCTGCCTTTTCCTAAAATACATTTCCAGAACTCTGTGTTATATAGCTACTTTCACTCACAAATGCCCTGCCCCTAGTTTTGAAGCAAGTCTGTGGTAACCACTCAGTTATCACACCATTGAGACAACACCTTAATTTTCAGATCAAGGCTCACAGGCAATTAATTTCAGACTGTTTATAAAAATGCTGTAATGGAGTGTAATTTGAAGAATATAATTCCTGCAATTCTTTGATGATAAAACTGCCACATTTTTTCAGTACAATCATTATCCATAGTAAGACACTAAACTAATGAAAGGTCCATCCATCCGAAACTAGAAAACATTGCTGTCTGGACAACATGCCTACTGTACTGTCACCGAGAAACATTTCACAGGCAGCTGATTTTGTTCCAGTAGTGTTGATTTAAAGGTTATCCAGTCAGAGGCACAAAATGAGAATTCATTTAAAAATTTCTCTTTTTCACTGAAGCTTGCAAAGTGCATCAGCAATTAACAATTCCTATCACTTCTCCCAGTTTGCTGTGTGAAAAGGCTCAGAACTCGTCTTACAAATTGCTCTTTTGAAGATCAAAGGGAAGCCGAATTTGTCTGTGTGTGCTCTGGACGAGTTTGTAATTTACTGGAACTTTCAGAGGAGGCTTGGCAGCACACTCGCTTGACAACCCCAGGGTACAGGATTCAGGGGAGCTCTGTGACTCTTCCCTTCTGAGTTCCTTCCTTAGCTTTAATTGGCACCTCATTAGAAATTAATGAAAATGACATCCTCTGTTCTTCCTGCTCCGGGCGTAGTATGCTACAAAAAGGCCCATCACAATTCATAACACATTCAATTTATATAGCAATGGCTCTTAAGCATTATTTATGAGATGTGAATTTCTTGTCAGCAGTTAATAACTTGAACACAGCGGAAGAAGAATGAAAAAAGATCTTGAGAGTATGCATGTATGAAAACAAACAAATCTTTCTACATCTGAAAAATGTTGTGTTTGAATTGCTGGAACTCCCTTCTCAATACTGAACTGTTTTTCTTCCCAGCAAAGCCCTGCAGCATTGTCAAATCTGTCTAAAATTCCATGTAGTGTCAAGGGAATGAGTTCAGCAGCATCACCTCTCTCTGGGTAGGTCTTACAGGAGACCATAGAGCCAATACAGATCACTCATAGATCTCTGAATTGGTGGAAAGCAGCAGCCCACTCTCTTTGTTCCCTTTTCAAAAAAGCTGTGCCCCACTGGACAAGTCCCAGTTATCAGGATCAATATTTGCAGGTATGTCTACATTAAAACATTGTCCATATGCACATATTTTTCTTTCCACTATGTCTCACTAAAAATCTCACTGGAAGAGTTACCAGTACACATCAAAAAAAGGAGATGATTTCCAGTACTTTTAACATTAGGACAAGATGTGCAACAGCAAACAATGAAATTGCTGTTCTGTGGCGTTAATTTGGGTTTCAACAACAGTGTTTCAGACACAGCTTTGGAACAACATTTCTATGTGTTAAATCCTTTTTCCTTACATCGGAGCAAACACATACATTTGTCATTCTGAAGATGTCTGTTTTTTGATTCTTACTATTAGAATTTCTTTTAATGTTTAAAGTTGAGAGTTTTTTCCACATTTTTTTCCCATTGCTTTAGTTAAGGGTTAAGATGCCAAGAATTTAATAGCAGAGGTTCAAAGTGCAGGTCAAACAGTGTTCTACTTTGACCATTACTTTTGAAGAATGTACGTGCTTATTTTACACCAGCTGATTCTATCTCACCACCTCCAGTTGAACATGCATCATTACCTGTGCTTCACGTTATGACAAAAAAGGATAACCTGGTCACATATAGATTTAGGAAAATATTTTAAATGAATGAGAATTTAACATATTTATTCCGTTCCATTTCCCACTACCGCCTCCCCGGGGCTTTTGATCTGGACTGTCATTCATATCTAAAGCAACCTAATCTTACAGACAGCAGGGCAAGCTGCTGAGAATGGTTTCTGAGGCAGCATCTTTAAAAAATACAAGAACCACGTGCTGAGTATTGGTAAAGCAGCTCAGGTGATCTGAAGCTGAGATAACCTGTGCTGCTCGGCGGCAGAGTTTTGTTTGCTTCTTATTAATATGACTATTAAAATTAAGTAGCACAATGTATGTCTACATTCACATCACAGGAGAGCATTTCATTATAGAGAACACACACTTACTAAATACATTGTAACTGCACAGACATACCAAAGATCTCTAGTTTTTTCAGCCCTGTTTTAAGTATGGAAATAGACTCCTGCCTTCTCTCATTAAATGTGTGGAATAGAAATGTTTGCAATACAAACTTTAAACTATATAGGATGTAATATACGCATGCAAATTTTCATTTTGTCACTTATTGCTTAGGAACCCAGAATTTTTTTTCATATTAATGTTCTATTAAGACATTTAATGAACTTTATCAGAAATATTCCCATAACCCTATATATAATCAGTAGAAATAATTTAAAGAATAATTCCTACAACATTTATATTGCAAAAGCATTGAATTATGAAACCACTCTAAGAAAACCTGGGAGGAACCAACTAGATATATCTATAAATCAGTTTACAGGGAAAAAAGAAAGGCAGGTTTTATTTTATATTTTTAAACACATTTTTGATCAATAGAAGGACTTCTAAAAAGTTGCTTTCAACTTCATTGCTGTTATATAGCTCCAATATTGCAGAATACAGGGAAGATTACTGATATAGCATAATGGCTAAGTGATCTTCTCTCCAATCCTCCCCAAGCTTTTAACTGTCTTGCTCCCAATATTAGGGAGGATTCTTCTATTTCAATCAGGTACCTGTGAGCAGCTTCAGTCATTTTTAACATGACAAGAACAGAAACTCCTGCCTCTATTGTGCCAAGGAGAAAGAGCCATACCAAACTGTGTCATTAACAGCTTTGAATCTCTTCACTTTGATAAAAATGTTACCAGATACTTCAGAATATCCTGACAGATGATTTTCATAACAAGAATTTCAACATTACAGCATTTGATGTCATGTTTGGTGGTTTCACAGATAACGTACGCTAGGCAGTGCTCCAGTATCTCAAAGAAGGCCTACGTCATGTCCAAAAGAGCACAACACAACAGTAATCTCTACAGGCTGAAGACAGACAGATGCTGCAGAACAAACAAAGGATAACATGAAATCTTGCCAACTTTCTATTGCTTCTCTTCACTCAGTATTTGGTATTCAGTATAGGATTCGATAACTGGGTCTTTGTAACTAACTTAGCCAATCATTTCTCTTCACACTGCTGCTCCGAAGGACATGCCTTCTACCCAGAAAATGCTTTTAACACAATATTCTGTATTTCACAGGTGCAATGTCAATTGCACCGACTGTCTACGCAAATCCTCCTTTGGAAATTATCCCCCTGCAGAGACACAGTGAAGTAACTACAACAAACTTCTTCAAAACTATCAATACAGACATTGTCAGAGACCACAAGGCAAGCTTTCAATACATGACAATATAAAAAAGTAATTAGCAGATAAAACTATCACGTGCATCACTGGGTCTAATGAGCACATTTGAACCAGTTATGAACACGACTGCTCCAGGAAGGAGAGAGCATCTCTGGAATCTAATCACATTAATTATTTTTTCAGAAAGATTATTTGCATTTTATATGAAACCCCAAATTAGCTGTCTGCATGGGAATATCCTGACATGCATGACACCTGCACAGTGTCATCAGCTTTGGAAAAGCCAAGTTGGATGATTTTAAGTGCATGGTGAACAACAAGTCTTCCCCCACCAAGAACTAACTACAAGAATGAAAATATTTTCAGTTAGTTTCCTTGGTTTTAAGTTTTTAATAATAAAACATACAGAATGCAGAGGCTGACCTGTGTTCCTTTATACCCTGTAAAAACTTTCCCATCTTTGTATATTTCCTGATGTACTTTGTGTTTCTTCTCCTGTCAAGTGGGTTTGATGCTCTCCCACCTCAAAAGGACTTCTGAAGCTAAATTCATTAACGTCTGAGATCTCTTGAGACAAGGCAGGACATCAAGGCCAAAATTTTAAAGGGGAGATTAGACAGCAACTAATTATAACTTTTTGCTACCAGTGGAAGCTACAGGTTCTGTTTGAAGTATCTCTGAAAGATAAAAATACAGGTGTTCTCTGTATTTCCACCTCAGAAAAGGATCAGAGCACAGTTGCATGAGAGAGCCAGACACTACTGACAAATAGGACTTACCACAGCGACATGATCCCAGTTCCTGCTGTACTAGTTCCAGTTTTGTTTGGCACTGGAAGCATCGACGTCTACTCTTCTGTTTGGATCGACTGGTTTCTTCAGGCCTGTCATTACTGTCATCCAGTAGCCGTGGCCGTTTCACAGGAGAAGCCTCACTCTCCGACTGTGAATCTGTTGTATTCACAACAAATATTTTAGGAAAAATATTAGAACTTCCTTGCTGAGGCATCCCTTTGGGCAGATTGAAGGTACACTGCTTTCGGCTGGGGTCATCACCAAGCAGTGTGATACTTCCCATTCTATTGCATACACACATTTTCTTAACAACCAAAATGAGCATCAAGTAAAAGACGAATTATCTTCGTTTCCTCTAAGAAACCCCTCCTGCTGCCAATACTGAATACAAAATGAAGTGAATAGCTTCCTTCCAGCCATGGCTGGGTCATACATGTAGAGCACACACCATCCTAACCAATTGCAGGCTTCATCTGTCATCTCATTTAGTTTCTCCTGCATATACCTTCCTTGTTCTCCCCACACAAACTAACTGAAAGAGGCTGCTGATGAAAAACAACTGAACACAAGTTCAACTTATTTCCTCCCTGGGCAGGAGGGAGATTTTTAAGGCACAGCACGTAAATTATGACTCTTACGACTGAAGGCGGTACATGAAAGCACCATACTGTGCTTCTCTCTCTTTCCACATGGCTAACAATTTAAATGTAAATTAGTATACACCAACAATACAAACCTAAACAAAATAAGCACAATCTGTACATACTTCGTATAAATTCCAAATGCTCAGCCATTTTTAAAGAATTAGTCAGAATACTATTTGCATTAATAACTTTGTAATTCCAGCTTTTAAGAAAATAATGTGTGCAAAGCCTTAAGAAGTTAAAAGTTTAGGATAGTCTTACTTCACACAGTGCAGTGCCTTCTTTTGTTTTGTCTTTCTGGGGCTTTTTTAGGTTTTTTTTTATGAGGGAGAGTACTAGAGTAGCACATGAAATGCACATTACTGACTGCAATGTGGGATGCTCAATCCCTGTTTCTGTGGCATGTCGAAGCCAGCAGATTCCAGTGGAGCTGCTGCTCTGCAATCCAAGTCAGGACAGGCTAGAAAAGACATTTTCCCTTCCCAAACCTGTGCACAGCAGCATCAGTGCTGTATTTCTTTGTAACAAGAACTGTAAACAAATTTAATCCAAATTGTACTAAAATTTAAATTATTTGCTGTAGTGCTGCGAGGAACTGCTGAAAGCCATCAGTGCAATCAGTCAGCATTCAGCACAAGATAGTGATCAAAGAAAAAAATTAGCTCAGTTAAATCCATTCTGAACGGACATTAATCCAACAAATAACAGGGTAAGTGTATCTTTTTGGCAGGATAGTAACTGATTGAACATGTCTGTGCCATTATTTTAAGATTCCACTGCTTATGTCTACTTTGTGTAGCTGTCCTGGATTACGCAGGAAAAGGTAACTGCTGTGGCCAAAACACTGTCCGTATCCTTGTCATGTCAGCTATCTTACCTGATCCACTGCTTCTCAACATCATGACTTTGCTTAAGCAAACACTTAAAGAAGTCAGACTCGAAACAACTGCTCGCTTCTCCCTCCAGGTATGCTCTGTTACCTTTCCCTGAATCCTCACATGCGATATAGACTAACCCACATTTCTTACCTGAGTTTCAGCCCTTGCATCACGGTGTTTTCCCAGTTGTTGGACTCTCCAGTGTTACAGCCATTACAAAGACACAACTTGTCTCACTGGGGCCTACTTTATTTCTGTCATATTGCTCTTCAAATGTGCCTGGCTTTACAGTAAGTACAAAGTCTCCTTATCTCACATTTCATAGTAGAGTGAACTGTTTTCTGCACAGCATACAGGTGATAAGTTTTTACTAAGCTGCAATGATTTTATCTGATGTGTGCCTCAAGAAAGATGCCTTTTTGAGTAGTGTCATAGACTAAAACTTACACCTTATAAAATACATATATTAGGCCTAAATGACATTCAATACATAACATACTGCATCTTTGCATGCTTGGTTGTGCAGGAGCCTTGGTAAGGAAAAGCAAGTAGTGCATAATGGATTAATACAGTGATGGAACAACTAGTCCTGTCTTAAATCTCTGCAGAAGATGATCCAAGGAAAAGATCCACTGCACAGATTACCTGGCACTCTGAACAGAGATCCCGACTCATCTCCAAGGCCAACACTCCTATCACATGGACACTTGTTTGCAGAGTGCCTAGAAGACCAGGCTAGCCTTGAGAGAAGGATGCCCCCCTCAACGGGCAGTTTGTGTACTGTAACCTGGCTGACTCAATGTTCAGTAAAAACCTGTTTCAGCCCACCTTGCTGCCAAGGATGGTGAACTACATGATTTGTGGTTTATTCATTACTCAGAGAAACAGATACACTGCTATTTCAGAACAGTTCCCACAGATCTTTGCTTCTGGAAACACCCTATTCTGGTAGTTCTCAGAAGTAAATATGGCATTCTGAATTAAGACAATTGAAACCATAGTGGTCTGCTTATAATAAAATCCAAATAAGGGATTCATGGTATGAATCAACTAGTGTCTAATCAGTTAATGAAATTATGTGCCTTAATGAGAGAAACAGCCACCCCAAGACAGGCTCGTAGTCCCATAAATTAAAATATTTAATTATACACTTCCCATTAATTGGTAATGACCAACTGAATCTTAGCATAAGTTGGTTAATATCACAGAAATTAAAATTTAGCTATCTCATATTTTAAAATGAGTCTCTTTCTGCCATAAATTAGAACACATTTAACACTGAGGTAAACTTACCCTGACTTTCCCAGACTGAACCGTGCCTTGAACACATGAGCCTGAGCTCATCTTCATTACAAACCCAACCAACAGCACGGGTACATACATCTTCTCATGGGTAAATACAATGAATGAGAAGAAAGAACAGATCAGGAATTTGGAACTTTTAGATTCAGTCCTGTGTGCATTTCTTCCAGATCTCCACTTCCACAGTACTGACACAAGCAGTACAAGACACAAAATACATCTTCCAGCACCTGGAATCTTGCAACATTAAAGTTCAGAGATCTGATAGCAAAAGGAAATTGTCACACAGAGCCTTACTACCTGGACTGCAGCAGAAAAAAACCCCTATGAACAGGTTCAAGTGCTGTAACTAGAATCAAGAGTAAGTTCCCAGTGTGAACATTTAAACAATCAAAAAATGCTACAGAGAAGAGGATTCTCTCAGTAAGTGACTTATGGTGACTTTCCTCAGACGGATGGTTTGTGCAACAAGAATTGCTTCTTCCTTTGCTTTTAAAAAACGTTTTTTCCCACCCAATCTGCATTTTAGCATTATACCTAAACCAACAAATACCCAGTCAGAGAAAAAAATAATGCTCTCCTTTTACTCGCTGATATAAAAAATCATAGAATTTCTCTGTAGAAATGAAGACAAACAATAAGGATGAGAGATCCCCAAAATTTCACAAAGAAACTGCTCAACAGAGTAACTGCCACTGACACTCTCTGACCACAATTTTAATACAGAGTTAAAAAATAAGGGTTCTTCTAATCGATATCTGAAGATGGAGATCCTTCTAATTGTGGTGACTCTTTAATTAAAAATGCCCATTTGAAATGAGAGAATGAAGCAATTCCGCTGAGCAAGACAAACTGGAGGCTTGTCTGGAATCAACAAGCAGAGCAGTGTTCTTAAAACTCTTGTGTCATGGACAGAAGCTCGTATTTGTTCCTCACTGTCACTGTTCTCATCTTCATTACTCATGTTCTCCCCTCAAAACTTTTCAAATAAATAGAGTCTGAGCTGAATTCCACTCTCTTATTCTCCTGCCTTGGAGGAATTTGCAGACTGCATGCACATGGTTTCAGTAACAATCATCATGGCTCTTTCATGGCATTTTGAGGGGAGCCTGAGATGTTCTTCGTCCAATAGAGATGTGGGCTGAGAAAATGTAACAGGGAAGGAGGAAGGATGGAAGAGATTGGAAAATAGTAAAAGGATCCCTCCTCTGCTGCTGCTTGCTTCAAGAAGATGAATCTGTTTAATCTCTGGTTTCATGACAGCTTTTGAGGCACTCAGGTTTTCTTCTCTTTTCATAAAGAACCCATCACACTGACAGACTGGCATTTATGATCTCAGCTGTCTGTGCAAACATGAGAAAGAGCAGTATTTAATGAACCCTCAAATATTACTGCCATCTCCTCTGAAACTATTTTAAAAGAACATTGAGCTGTTAAAATCTCTGTCCCTAAAGAAACTTACATGGTCACAGACAATAACTATGTAACAGGGATTAACTACTGTTTGAGCAATAGCTTGTTGCCAATTTCTAGTTAATTTTTTTCCCCTTCATTATTCCATTCTTAGATGAGGGATTACTTAATTCCGTGGCATGTTGACTATGCATTAGAAATTTCATCTAGCGGAAATTTAAAAATCTTTCCTATCACATTTACCAGAATCATCACTTAAAATCACTTTCTCTACTTCAAATGAACCTAAAATTAACAGAGTTGCTCTAAAACCCATTTGCTTGTTGACTATTAACAAAGAGACAGATATTTGACACTTTATGAGCCAAGAGTGACAATTGTGACCACCTCAGTCCACCTCTGCTGCTGTACAGTGTTGTGGAAAAAGTTATTCAGAAACTCTGACATTTACATTGAAATGAACATCTTCTCTTCTCACACACTCATGACTGCATCTCAAAGCTGTGTTCCTCTTCAGAAGCACTCATGCTCATAAGAAATTTATTTCTTTTGTGAATTCACCTTAGTTTTTCTTAAAACACTACAGACAAATGTCTCAAAAAATCTTACATAAACCCTTTGGTAATATTTAACCACACAATCTCTTTTCTAGTGTCATCGCAGTGCCCTTAGCATTCCCATTTCAACGATTTATTATTTCCCCTCCACAGAGTTTAAAAGCAACTTCACTAAAACTCAATGTCCCTAAACAATGTGGAATAGAAAGACCACATAGGAATAGTCTCTACAGAACTCACATCCCATCACTCGCTTCTTTGCCTCAGGAGGCTCTCCATGAAATCACACCAGAGACTATAAATAACCTCCACAAGTTGCATTATGTAAGTTATTATTTCTCATCCATCACCACCAGCCATGCAACAGGAGCTGTTTCCAGCTCTAATGAGTAAAAACAACCAATAAAAACACCACATAACTTTTAGCCTAGCTGTCTGAGACATATAATTGAAAGAGTTGCTGCAAGACCTTCCAAAAGCAAAATATTACTGATGTGCTTCAAATTCTGACAGAAAAATTCACCTTCCCCTCTTTGAAATAGAGAATAACAAAATAAGATTCTATTATAGACAATGAATTGAAGTGTTGGACTTTATTTAACAAACACTAAAAAACAGAAAAGAAAAAAAGAAGAAGCTTTAGCTTGTATTGCTTTGACTGTAAGCATGGCTTCATTTCTCCAAAATGAGAACTGGCACAAGTAACATGTGTTTCTAGGAAAGAGGATATGGAGATTATCTATCTATCTATCTATCTATCTATCTAATCTACCTATCTATGTGAATGAGTATAAATGCTGGCATATGATTTCAAGAGAACAGAAGAGTGTGCAAGCATAACCATACATACAGTTTTGGTAACATTCCACCTGCACTTTTTCACTGTTGGGGAGACCCGACACTGGCACAGGTTGCCCAGGTGGGTTTGTGGAGGCTTCATCCTCGAAGGTACACAAAACCTGACTTGACATGGACTCCAACCTGCTCTAAGTGATTCTGCTCTGAGCAAGACGGTTGAACTAGTCTCCAGAGGTTACTTACACCCTCAGCCTTTCTGTAATTGTGAGATTCATGGATAGGAAAATAAAACAAAAAAATTATATGCCAATTCCTTCCTATCCTTTACATTTTTGGTTTCCCTCTAAACTTGTATTGTCAGTATTATCATCTGTCAAAAAGGAAGCATACTATACTGCAGTGTTACCTAATGAAGCTATTAACTACTGTCTCTAATGAAACAGAAGAGACTAATCTAGTGCATGTTGGAAACCGTATGACAAATAGTGTACTACACAGGCTCTTGCATGCATTTTATCTTAGATATAATTAGAAAAAGTGCAAAAATGCCTATTATCCTTTCTTGCCAATAAGATTCATAAGTGTTACATTAAGCGAAAAGCTAATTAGTTTTCATCTCATATTTAGGCTCCTATTCTACACCTGCTTTATAGTTAGGTTTTTGCATTACTCCCCCCACACTGATATCAGCATGTCTTTACTTAACAGAAATGTTCACTTATTACTCAAACATTTTTACTCTTATACTAAATTGATTCAAACAAGCACATATTTAAATTTATTCAGTCTCCTGTACTGTACAGTTCCTTTGATGGATTAACTTTGGGCATTTCAATTAGTTAACACATTTCCTAAGGCAATGTCCACTTCTGTTGCTGCTGATCGAACAAAGGATTTTGTTTGTTTAGATAACTAGGTGAATGTAGTTCCTTTCCTGAATTACACCATGGGCCAAAAGAGCCCACAACAACAGATGAGCTTGTGAAGAGAGAACAGGTTGGACAGTCCTGCAGAGCACCTGGCCTGCTGTTCATCTCATGCTCCAAGGGTGAACACCTGAAGAACATGTTTAAACACAGCTGCTGACAGCAAAATCATACACAGACCATGCTGCTGGTATCTGCAGGCACAAGACTGAATTCCTGTTGTCTCAATTACTGGGGGCAACTGATGGAGGTTAGAAGCTTGATACTCTTCTAAGGATGTTAAAGGAAGCTGGTTTAGGTTGCCAGTGTACTTTTTTAATAGCTGACAAACAGCATCTCAGGGCCTTCATATATTCAGACTATAAAAAAGAATGAACCTTGGAAAGGCCAGAAGAGGAAAATGGCCTGAAAGAAGAAAAAAGGCCAAAACATTTGACTCAATGGTTTTCAAAAAATATTTTACATGTGTCAATTTTAACTTCTTTTCTCATTACTGAATTATGTATTTTAGCAGCACAGGGTTAGGGTTGGGAGAGGGATAAAGGCAAATTCTGGTGACAGTTAAAGCTGAAAAACAAATGGCACTGTAAGTGGCTTGAATAATCAGAACAGGATTATTAAGTGAAGGGATAATGCACATATACAGATAGCTAAATGGAAGAATGGACACAAGAAGAAAGAAAAAAGCCATATATACATGATGAAAAAGTTACAAAGGCAAATCATAAACATCCTGGCCTTTTCACAGCACCTGAAGATTATGTAGTAGTATGTGCATATTTACACATATGAGTATGTATGTAGAAATAAGCTTACACTGGTTCTGATAAAATGGGAAATTCAAGAGCATTCAGCATTATTAGTTTTAGTGTTGCTGACTTTAATGAGAGCCCTCTTATGCTTTGTGAAATTCTCTAATATTGGATTAACAAGAATAGATAATGCTATAAATATTGCATATTTGCTAGTCAGCTCAAGAATGCATGAATAAGCAGTACTGCTCTGCTTCCAAATCCTAGTGGTATATGCCAGCTATATCCTCATCAATCAGATGGTATACAGTATTCAGGAAGGTAATTCTTCAAACTAATAGCCTAAAACCAGTTCTATATAGAAAATACTTGCTCTGTTATTTTTCATTCATACACTGAGTTTTCCTTAGTAGACCCTTCCCCCCACTGGTGTAATGAGGGTTTTCCAAGGCTAAGAAAGAGATTCAGAAGAGGAATTGTAAAGAACCCTTGCCTGCTAGCAGTGAAAAAATATATATTTTCAATATTTATCTTTCAAAAAATTGATTTGTCATTAACTGCAGAACCTCAATGATGCCATTAGCAACAGAAATCTTTCAATGAGAAACCATAGTTCCAAGGACTGTAACTGATTAATATTAAGGAAAAGAAAACCTAAGAGCTCTTGTATTTTGATAAAATGTTACTGAATGCATTGTGAGTAGGTTCTGAAAGGTACAGCTAATCTATCTTCAAAGTACACTTAGTTTTGATTCCATTATTTTAAATAAAGCTTAAAAGTCAGCTTGTATTTTGTGTTACTTTTTCTAGCAGTTTTTGTTGGTGGAAAAACAATGAGCCCTGGCATAGAAGACAATTCCTGTACACCTGCTTGCCGTCTACACTCCATCAGAAGTCAGGCTGGATTTTTTCAGCAAGCAGTTCCTACTATTTGGAAAGGAGATGTTTTGGAAACTTCTACAGTCACCTGAACCAAAGACCAGGTCTACACAAAGGGAGAGGGAGAACAGACCAATGAAAATGGGAGGATGAGACAATCCATGCACTGTCTTGTATTTTACATCCAGCTCTTTTTCATCCCTCTTTTGCCCCAAGATGTTGTGTCTCATTAGTTATTCCCTGAGTTTATGTGCTGGGAAACAATTTGGAGCAGGAATACGAAAAAGAAGTAACTTGTAGGTTCACTAAATTGTCATGCAAACAAGTTCCTTACTTTGTAGGAAGATACACTTTCCCCCATGTATGCTCAACAGACTGAAGAATACTTTTGACAGACTTAGTCTAAAATAACCTTCATATATTTTTAAGGTCCTTATGACAATTATCATCTAAATTAAAATACTGAAAATTTGTTCTTAGAAGCTGTCTGATGCTCACTGAAATAATTAGGCAGAATAGAGACCTTCACCAAGAGTCAGATGACACCTTTCGGGTGTTGCCCTCACATCAAAAAGTACATTATGAATAGGATCATGGATTAGCTTCCTGCAGGTTACACGTGTTTTAAATAGTGAAAAATATTTAAAGGGTAAGTATTAGTGGCTATTCATTTCAAACATATTTCAGGACAGTTATTTAATGCCAAACTTCTTAAAAAGAATCTCCAGTGCAGTAACAAATTAAAAATTATAAAAATCTGTGTCTCATTTGCTAAAGCATCCCAACAAGGAAGCTGCCTGATCTGTACAGATCAGATCAGGGTGTTGACTGCTGAGGTGAAATAAATTCAATTCTTCAGCCTGACAGGAGTCAGGTTTATAAAGTTAATGATCTCAACTATTCTTTGTGCCATCCTCCATACTGTCTTGCTATTGGACAAATCCAATCAAAATTAAAGCAAACCCTAAGCTACCCCAATCCCGTTTCAATAGGCTGTAGGTCAGAAATGCAAGATATACAACCCTGATTTCTTTGCCCTTCAAATTAATGGAGATGTGGCTTATTTAAACCTATTCCAATGGTCTGTGGTCATGAAACAAAGAATTCAGAGCTGCTGGGAGCACAACGCCAAGTAAGCTTAACAGATGTATATTCTTTGATAGTAACTATGTATCTATTGTAAAGGTCACTTAACTGATCAGACAGATCCTGACATTCAGAAAACTAAACATGGCATGAAACCACTAAAAATATTTAAGGTGAAGTTGCTTCATTTTAACCAAAATAAAGGAAAAACATATTTACTCTCCTGTTTTAATGAATTTGAGGACAAATCCTTTGTGATAATTCCCTAAGACTTTAGTAAAAAGATGGCAATACCTGAATTTTAGAAGACAATGATCTTGAAAATGTAAAATTTTGTATTTGGCAACAATTTCATCAGCCAGACTGAAAAAAACCTATCATACCATAGATAAAATGTGGTGAGAAAGTGTTGATGGCAGCAGCAATATTTTTTCAGGACAGGAGAGTCTCTTTTACCAAAGCACAGGTCACTTATCCTGCTAATGCCCCCAAAGAACTCTGCTGCATGGACTGTCCTCCCAGTTCTTTGCTTTGCATTGACCATCCCAACATTTCCACCTTTCCATGAGTCTCTCTCCTGGCTCTTCTCTGCAGTGCTTTGAGGCACTAAATGCTAGCCTGTACTTTTAGAGCCTGCCAGCCTCAGTTCACATTAAGTACTATGAATGCTATTGAGGTTAGACTAAATACCTATAATCACTCAGATAATAATTGTTTTCTGTTAGTGTCACCGAAAAAATTAGGTTGGAACGGATTTCTGGGGGTCACCTAGTCCAGCCTCCTGCTTGATGCAGAGTAAACATCAAGGCTTTATCTACATCTTCAAAACATTGTCTCTAAGAATCTGTAGTTCTTCTATACAGCAGATGAAAGAAGGCTTTCACAGCCATGCCACGTTTCATCCCTGTGGCCACTTCAACTATCTAACTTTCTCGCTTTATGAACAACACAAGGAAAAGGTACACCTGCAAACCAGGAAGTATCAAAGTTAATTTCAAAGAAATACTACAAAAAGTTTCCATTTATCTCAGTTTAGTGTACTTCAGCACAAGCAGATGTAAGTATTCCTGTCCTACAATATGATAGAAAATAATCTATTTATTTTATCCTGGCTGTACTGAATAGACAAGGATAGCAGTCACTGTTTTGACTTGCTGCCATGCTGCTGTACACCTTTTCATTTCAAAATGCTGTAATTTTTCCACTGCTCAGAAAAAAAATTATCTTCAAAAGTAAACAGCATGAGTGATTAATGTACAAACTATGAAGATGCCTGCAAAAGTTCTCCTTAGATCAAAGCAAATACTGACTAAATTTCAAGGCATTTTTTTCACTACAATTTAGTAAAGAGATGATTTAGATGTCTAGCACAGAAATGTGCTAGACTGTGATATATAAAAATCAAGGAAGAGTTTTAAAAAACCAAACCAATTATTGTGTGCTAACAAGCTCTTCTAAACCTCCCCAGGAAGCGCTGAAGTTTTTAAAACTCAGAGGTAAGTATCAACACAGCTATAGCTGACTTTTAACAAACTTTTTGATATATTGACCCCAAATCCATCACTCTGGATTCTCCAAGCACACTGGTTATAACTCATTTAGTCTAAAATGCTTGGTGAATTCAGTGTAACAAACAGTTCAGGTGAACCATATCCACTATTTTTAATGAATGAGGGTGACTTTTTAAAGTAAAAATAAATCATACAATTAGAGCAAGTCCTTAATTTTGTTTATAGGTATGACTATTATGATCTTTACCATTAGGAGGATTTTAATCTACAATAATCATAACACTTTGAGAAGGCTCTTAGATAACCACTAGGAGAGGAAACCAATCTGTCCACCCAGATAGCAGAAAGCACAGAACAGATAATATAGCCTGTCACAGAAATAGGCAGCAAGATGAGGTAGTAAAAACCCATCAACATACATCATCTGATCACAGTACAGTGTCATCTCCCAGCCTCTATTAGCTCTTGCAGCATCAGTGCAAGTCCCAGACACTTTATCCTGTTTATAATTGCTGATGAGCAGTAGTAAGACCTCCATGCCTCAGCTCGTGTCCGTTCCACTTCAGCACCCACCTATTAGGTTGTAACTTTTATTTACAGCCTTGCTTGATGTGCTGTTCTATTAGTACAGCTGGAAACTGAGTGGGGGCTGAGGGGGGAAGAGCATCCCTAATGGGCACTATTATTGCTAGGGCTGGGTAATTTATTATGCTGCTCAAAGGCTGTTCTATCATCACTTTCCTGTTGGCAAAAGAGTTCCAAGAAGGTTGGAATTCTAACACAATGCCCTCTAGAAGTCAAACACTAAAGAACACCTTGTAACACCAATGAAAAAGATACCTCAAAGTTGGATTAATGCTATTAAGCCCCCTTCAATACTCTTCTGTGTATTTTGTGCTCAGGAGCTGAACACTTCAGAGCAATTAAAAAAACTTGTAGCTATTTAGTGGTGTATGAGGTCCTTTTGTCCTTACTCAACACACAGAGATTGATACAAAAATAAATTATCGTATCAGTTTAATGATTTTGTGGGTTTGGCTCTGGCTGAAAATCTGTGTGCTTTTATTTCCACAACCCAATCTTCCTGTGCCTCCTAAAAGGGTGTCCTCTGGATTGTACAGGTTCAGCTTCAAAGCATTAGATTCCTGGCACTGCTACAAGCAAGAACATGTCTTAGTGTAAGAACATCAATAAACCTGAAACTTCAAAAAGGTCCACAGGCCTGCTTAGCCACTTTACTCAAGCAGTGAAAGAATTATTTCCATCTTCTAGACTCAAATTTTAAACTGGAAAACACATAGAGCAAAGAGACAGATACTCAGCTTGCACAATATAAACACTACCACACCAATCTATGACAGATACTTTCATAAAATGTGAGCTATCTACACACATAACTATACAAAGTAATACAGATGCACATTTCTCATGAACTGCTACAGAGAAATAAAGTACTTAAAGCCTCATCAACTTTATGGATATAATGTATGAATTGATTGTACCATTACCAAATTTTATCTGCCTGTTTCTACCACCTTCTCTACTGCTCAATTAAAAACTAACTGAGCACACTCACACAGTTCCATCAATTTTTTTTACCACATTTCTTTAAGCTGCAGGAAAATGTTTTAAAATCTGGCTGCTCACAGTTGTGTAGTAAATCATCATTAAAGTTGTACAGCAGAAAAACAAGAGTAATATGCCACTTGGTACTGCACTTCCACAACACGAACACCTGATATAAATGGGATCTGGATGCCCTGCAGACTAGAGTAAGCCTCACAGTATTCTGTCATCAATCATCACATTACCTAACCATTAGGAAACAAATCAAAACACGTAAGAGACTATACACTAGGCCACACAGTCCCATTTTTTTCCCTACAAAATCTTCAGACGGCTGGCTCTCAAAAACCTTTGAGGCATCATCCAAACTAATGATTGCAAGGCTTTATTCATTCTTTTTATTATAATCCTTGTCCTGTGGGCACACTGGAGTAGAAATACTTTTTACCACAGTGAGGACTCTGGCGAACAGGAGCAAAAACACCACTCTTTGGTATCATAATACTATTTTTTATCAGAACAGCTCCTACAGCATGCAGGTTGACAAGTGCATTAGGTAAAAACTTTTTTCCGTAAGAGAACTTTTCCTGTGTCTTGGCAGATTTATTGTTTAGCTCTTTCTTCAACTGTTACATTCACGTTAATAAAATATGAAAGCTTTGTGTCTTCCTTAATACCCTCCTGATAGGAACTTATATGTAAGTAGGTCAAATTTCTAATTTTCTGTCTCAAATGCTGAATTAGGGAACTTTAGTCAAAAATTATGCTTGAAGAGGGAACAAAATTACGCAGATGAAATCCAACACAACATTCTTCCTTCAAAGCTCTTCCAAGCAGAAAAAATGTAGAATACTTATAGAAAATAGACTTACAGACAATGTGTACTGTCGACAAATATTGCTTGCATCACTTAAATACCTTCCTAGGAAAGGACACTAAGCTGAAGCGAACGTAGTGTGAAAGAATGCACTGGGTTTGGCTGTGACAGAGTTTGTTTCCTTCAGCGCAGGTAACATGGGGTTATATTTTGGACTTGTGGTTAAACCATGATAAATGTTCACCCACATGATATGCTGCTTATGCCTGAAGATGCCACAGCATTTCTGGGTAATATTTTGCAGTCAATGTTTTCTTGTCAATTCCCATGAAAACATGGTAATTTGTTTTTTAAAAATGAAAGTTTGCTGAAAATTCAAGATCTGGAGAAGAAAACTGATAAGAGGTTTATTAGCATAAGGAGCTATAAATAAAATATGTAGATTATTGAGTAAATAATGTAAAAAACATTATATGAAATTGAGGTAGTAAAAAATCATTTGGTTTAAGTTAAGTAAAGATTATAGTTATGGCATCAAATTAAGGATATCTCATTGTATTTTTGAAAAACACACAAAATGAATAACACACAAGCATGAGACCAAACATCAGCACAAACCAAAAATAAGAGAACTACTGAGCAAAGTTAGCTGAACATTTGATATTTTTCAACGTGTCTTGTAGTTTCATCAGCCTTATTCTAAGGAACTTTTACTGTTGCCATTTGATGCCCCAAATAGTGAATTTACATCCCTTTTTGTTATTTACAAGAATGTTTCTTAAAAAATATTCCTACACTACTCTCAGTTTACTGTATCTATAGCACCATAGCAAGCTTTTAAATTACCCTGCAATGAAAACCAGAGTTAAACATTACAACTGCTAACATATAAACAAAACATAATTGGTAATACCACAAGCAAAACAGGCCAGCTTGCAAGGGATACAGTGGCAAACACTCCATCTTGTTTAGGTACACCTCCACGGCCATGTAGAAAACAAAATCCAGTCTGGAATTTTCTCCAATTCTGGAGAAGTATCTTTCAGTGTCAAACTTCAGAGTGTTTGGCAAACAATACAGCATTGTTCACAGATTATTATGTATTACTTGAGAAGTCTACACCTGCACCAAGCACAAGGTAATGCAGCTTCTCTGTAACCTTCCTGCACCGCAGAACAGCCCCACTTGTAACATCACACATTTGCTGCAAGGTAACAACACATAGTTCTGCTAAACAAACAGTAACTTGAAATACTTTTTGAAAGAATTACTTCAGAGGAAATTTACATTGAATTCCTCGAAGAATAAGGGCCCTTAATCAAACAGGAATAC
Source organism: Campylorhamphus procurvoides (assembly GCA_013396655.1). Lineage (NCBI taxonomy): Eukaryota > Metazoa > Chordata > Aves > Passeriformes > Dendrocolaptidae > Campylorhamphus > Campylorhamphus procurvoides. The sequence continues at coordinate 445,570 of WBMV01002640.1, forward strand.
CCTTCCTTTCTGTATACTCATTATGGCTCAACTGGTACATACGTGCATATACAGGCAAAAATTATTTTGGAAACAAGGAATGCTAAAATGTTACCACTATCTACATACTCTGCCACGCCACAGGAGGTTTTGGCTTCCTACAGTGGTATTGGTGGAAGGGATCATACTAAACTCTCCTTAATCCATGCAAAACCAAAGCCTGGAAACCTAGCCAATGCAAGTAACTTGGCTGCCTGCCTGAATGAATGATTGCATGATTCTTCATGACAGATCTCATACAGAAGCAGTGACTTCAGCCCAGTGATGACCTGTCACTACTAATACTAGCTCTGTGAAGCGATTACCCATCTATATCCTGCATGTAGAATAAAGGCATCAAAATTACCCAAAGTAGGTAAAATCTGGTCTCAACGCAAACATCATCCGTCTATACTGCATCTTCAATCAGGGAACGTAAAGTCAATATACTCCAAACAGTTTTTTACTTGATACCTTGCATTTCAAGGGGAGGATTTGCAGAACACTGTGACAGTCATTAGACATAAATCAAACCAATTACTCACACATATCTTGTTTTTCACAAAGATTAACTGAAAACAATGTATTTATGGAATTATGTTTGACAGGATTCTCAGATGAATTATCTGCCATACCAATATATGCATTTCTGTCAGCAAAGTAACAATATTTATTTTCATTTGGCATTTGCCAATGGTTACTACCCTTTACTATTAAACTCCAACCATACAGCTAAATATTGTGCAAAACCCAAATCCTTGATCCCCACAAAACACATACCTGAGTCGCAAGATCTTTTGGCTGGTGTGGTTAACGAGGCATGAGCTGTACCTGTGCATGGCCCACCTAGAAACAGAGAAGATCATGTCTCAAAATACTGCCTATATTTAGCATTTAAAACCACATCAAGATTATACTGAGGAACATAAAACACTGAGGAGCATTTGTCTTTGGAAAGTACATGCAGAAGTAGTCTACTATTCACTATTTCTTTCCCAGACAAATCTGATTATGTCTTGTGCTGAAAAAAAAACAGATGAAAAGTTGGGACAAAGTTATACTTTACAAATATTTCAAGAGGCATTTTAGGAAAATACACACTGTAATTGCAATGGTAGAAATGTATCTAACTAACCAACAAATAACATGAGGGACAAAGTGATCCCTTCTCTGATGTCAACAGGAACCTTGCTTCTGACTCCAGTGAGATAACGACTTCCTCTCTTATCTTGTCCTCATTATGTGTTCTAAGTGTGGCACAAGTACATGTTAACAAACTCCTTCCATGTTTTAGGTTTTTCAGCTCTGGACTCTTGCCCACTCATCTGGTAACTGCTTGGTAGTAAATTGCTTTCTGGCCTTTTCCTTAACATGCATCATCATTGAGGAGTTCTCCAGAGATCTTGTTAAAATCGCAACCAATTGAGTGTACTCAGTGACTTGCAGCTAAAATAAATAAATAATAATAAAATCCATGTAGGGAAGCCAAGACAAATTGACATTAGCATTACCAGTGGTAGTAACACATCATAGCTTTGGAAACAGGATATTATAAATTGGATGATGATAGAGAGCCTGAAATTGAGTTAGACCCGCTAGAGTCTGGCTATCAAAATACCGGTAATCAAGTTTGCACTGAACTGCTGGTGATATACTAGTACTTTCCAGACAATACAACAGAGCTTAGTATGACATAATCTTAACGTAAGTCTTCACGCCCTGAAAAATACTTTCTTCCTTATCTTTTTTTTTTCAGTCTTGGCATATTTGGAAAGCAGCACTTCAAAAAAAAAAAAAAAAAGAAAAGAAATTTCTGCAATCAGGAGCAAAATACGTGAGGAAATTAATTTGGCACATTTGATTTCAACAAAATGCACTTAGGAACAGAGTTTTACACTTCCAGTTTTCCAGAGAAGAGCCAATACATTTTTTGAGTTTTTGTTCTCCCAAAAAGTCCCTGTGGCAACATACACCATTTCACAGCTGTACAACAGGTAACCTTTCAAGAGGTGGTTGCAAAGGCCAATAAGCCAGTTCTTGGCCTGCAGGCAAACACTGAGGCCACTCATTAGGGCCAGCCTGAGGTTAAATGAAGTATCGCGACATGGAGAAACTACCAAATGTGACATAAGAAATTGCTGTTTGTGACAGGCAACAGCAGCTTAAGCAGTCGGCAGATGCTACAGGCAGTGTTGCAAGGCACGACTGGATTTTGGAGGTTGGCGAGGAAGGAGCTGGTGAGAAATGGTTGAACTCCACAGGTAAGTGGAGGGGATCTCTCTGCTGGGTCAAGTCTGCATATGAGAAGAGCCAAACTTGTTTTGGCAGTGAGGAGGACTGGGAGTCCTGGGGCGGATGCCTTTCCTACCCAACAATAAAGCATCTTGAATAGATGGATCAAACATCCTGGTATCACCAAGGTGGATGCCTGCTTCAGGTCTGACAGTACTGGCAAGCAACAACTGCTTCACAACCAGAAATGATAAGTAAGATAAAAAATTTTTTTTATAACATAACCTTTTCTAGACCAGAATATTAAAAAAGAAAAAAAGATAAAAAAGAAAATATTACTATGTTCTGTGTTAGTAATACTACTGCAAAAGGCTCAAAAAATGGCTGGTCTAGGGTTTGATGCATTTGGGAAGAAAATCAGTACTGGAACAGAATCCTTAGCAAGTTTTCTACTGAAACCTTTTGAATATTCAAAAGATTACAGAGCAGATCTGTTAAGTCAGTCTCAACTTTCAGAGACCAAGTATTTGGTTTCAATATGGCATTTCTGTAAACAATATATACAACAGGGTATGGAATTTCAATAAACTGACTTTAGATCACAGCTGCCTCTTAAGATGCAGCAGCTCTTCTGTAAATAATTTTAGTTACGTTCTCCCAATTTTCACTGAATAGACAGTGAGAGGCATAATCACTGTGGACTAACAAATAAGACTAATCCTTGCAATTACTGTACAGTAAATATTTACACTGGCTAATACTTTCAGCATCCAGTTAAATGTAAGAACTTTATTTCTCACTCTCTAAAGTACAATAAGTTGGTATGTAGTCTGCAGTTTCCTGTGTCAGAGTTTTTCTATTATTTATTCTTCCCTCATTAGGTATTGCTTTCATACAGCTTTGATTTGTATAGCACAGCACCAGAGTTCCAACAAAGAATATCTTGGGATTTGCATGCACGTACACTAGCGCCTAATAACCAGCAAAGGCAGCACACACTTTGCAGCATTTCCTTCTGCTACTCTTTGTTCCACCATTAAAAATGTCATGCATAATTCAGTATTATGGGTTTGACTGTGCAATTCTATGTGGAACCCACTATGTTGAATCTTTTTGTATACACAACTGCTAATGCAGGCATCTTTGCTCTTTGAAACAGGGCAGTGTATTTCTCATAGCTTTGATAAAAATTCTGCATGTGAGAAAGAAAAAGGAAGTCAGATAACAATAGAACACCAGTCCTTGTCTAGTCACAAAGGTAGGCTTATAACTTCACATGATTCAGGATATATATGCATCTTTACTGCCAAAAAGTAAGTTTTTCCAGGGTATTTAACTGTGCTACATTAAACACTTCAGTGCACAGTGAAAGGCCACACATGTCTAGCTTCTAACATAACCCACAGGGCTGTAAGACTTCTTTTCTCAGCACAAACAAGAGATTAAAATGGAAGAAGAGAGACATCTTTCTACTCTATATCCTATTAACAGATTAAACAACAGCTTCTGCTCCTGTTCTTTCCACTGTATGGTTTCTGACATTTGCAACTCCTCTCTCAAAGAAAAGCAGCCATTGCCCAGTGATAATGTAATCCCAAGAGAAGATGATTAAAAATGCAAAAATATTAAAAGCTACTGAAGAAATTAGAAGAATTGTAAGAATTGTGAGAATCCTCAAGTTTGCAAATTCAAACACAGAATTAATATAGGACTAAACAGGATCCTTTACTTCATCATATACTACTACAAAAGGTCTTGCTAATGTAGCTGCTCTGTTTTTGGGTTCTGATATCTACAGCTTTCTGTAACTTGCTGTTAACTGCACTCGAAATATATCAAACTGGAAAAACAGGTTCGAACCAAATTTCTCTGCAGGCAGTCCAAAATAGTAACATTTTATGTATTGCTTATATTTCTGTAGATACATTAGTATTGCTAAAATTTACTACTATAGTCTATTATAACTTCTATGTATTTAAATTTTTAGAATGCCCCTCTGCACTGTCCACCTCCCTTCCTGAATGACATTCACAATTGCCAAGTAGCATCTGTCCTGAGCACATACCCTGAGTCAGGGTAGCTTCTTGTCTCTCCTTCCTAATGTCTCTGCAAAGTGAAGTGACTCCACCCAGTCTGAATCTCCTGTGCAGGTAAAAAGTCAAACACCAGAATAACCCCCCATCTTCTTGCTGTTTGAGGAAGTGTTAAATTTGAGTCAAGAGTACACACATCAGGCAGATTTGAAAAGCACTTGGAAGCACTTAACTGAGCAAAGAAAGAAATGCAGAATGTAGCGAAACCACGTTTGTACAAAAGTACAACGTCTAAATTACAGTAATACAATGAAACAATTTCATATGCCACAAAAACTGCAAGCCAGATAATGAACATATATGAAAAAATAAGTGAAAGAGCCTGAAGCTTGATCCCAGTAACATAAAGACACTTAAACTTCCCTTTGAGCTTTTGCTACTGTGATGGTTCCTTCCCATCTAAAGCACAATGACCCTTGGCATACAATGGGCTGGAGGAGGGTATTAAGTAAGAGCTGAATTTTGTAGGACAGCAGTGTTTTAGCCAGGACAGGAAAAATTTCATGGCAATTTGCAATACAGGAAAGAACCCATCTTGGGAAACCTGTCCAAACCAGTAATCTAGCTGTGCATTTCCTGAATTGGTAGAGACATAATCTAATTAATCTACACAATTGAGTTTGAAGACAGTCATTGATTACAAACACCAATACATAAACAAGAAGGAACATAAATCTCTAAATTCAGCCTGCACAGACAAAATACACAACCTTTAAGGGAAAAGGCAAAAGAAGTTTACAACACTTAAGAACTACTTATTTGCTGCAGAATGGGTAAGATGCATGATAATTTAAGTGATGTTATGATAAGAGGATTATATCACATAAAAACACATACTTTTTAATATCTAGTTTTACAAATCTGCCTTCATGTACTTTTTTGGATCTTTATCTACATGCAGCTTTTGAAGAAGGAAATGAAACCTGTACTGCTTTGTTGCTCAATGGATGGTAAATTTAATAACTATAACAAAGTACAGAAAGAGAGGATTCAGATTCCACCTTCTTCCCTGTCTCAACTCCATTACCTGCTTTTCCTCACTTGTAAAATAGACACGATACTCTTCTTATTTATAGGTGTAAGTTGAAGTGTAAAAATGTGCTTTTTGAAACCAGCAGTTAAATTACATTTTTATAAATAATTTTTATGTAACCTCAATAGCTGTGCAGTTCTAACCCACATTTTTCTTATGTGACTGTGTTTCTGCTTCACGTTCCATGGGGTCCTTTCACTTTAATAAATGAGACCCTAGGACACACTGTCTACTCTGCAGTGTGAAGTGACTATAAATCAGAAGGAACAATTAACAGTGGTACTATTCTGCTAGTCTTCATTATGTTTCAAAATTACCATGTCACAGACACAGAAAGAAGTGTTCGTTTCATAAATCTATGTGCCAAATCTTTGCTTATGATGTTAGAAAATGCAGAAATATTCTTTAAATGAAATTGAGACTATAGGGAGTAGACCGAAACTTACAAAAATATCTTCGTTCATGAAAAGATGATGAAGATGACACTTCTAGACACCGTTTTATTCAAATTTCTAACTGCCTGTATGTTCTGTACTGGCAACTAATACTAGTGACATTTCTCAAAAGCCCACAATGCAATACAGTTTTATATGTGAAAGAACTCTTGCAAATTTCCAGAGAAAAAGTGCTTGCATTGATACTGTCAGATATGTATTTTGGGATAAATATTAAAAAAAAAACCCTAGAGTCAATGATAATCCAATAAAAAAACTGAATCAGTGAATTTTAACATTAAAACCCAAAACACTATTTGTGAATAGTTTCTAATGAAAACAGAGCTAAAAAAAAATCCCTGAAGATGCAAAACAGCTTTTACGATTCTCTAAATTAATAAAAGAAAAAGCCTGAGAAAATAGTTAGTTCCTTTTCTGTGGCACAGAAACTCAAAGATGCCTGTAATAACAAAAAAAAGTCAGATGCATATTCTGTAATAGACATGTCGCCCCTCTTGCTCTGACACAAGAAACAAAACTGACTACATTGAGAAAGAACACATGACAATCTTGCAAGCTGATAAAGAAAACTAGAATTATTCATCATCACCCAGCCACAGCTGGGTACAAGTGTTATTTAAAACTAAATCACATGTATCTGGTATGCTAGTTTCGTAGCTCAGCATAATTTATCAGTTACTGCATTCTTTTGAATCAGAGAAAAACATACAAATTGGTATGAGAATAAATCAGGTTAGCAATAAAGCACATTGTTTTCTACAACCAATTGTGACAAGCAAGACAAAAACAGGCAGCTAGCTTGGTCTGTTTATACATTTAATACTTTACAGAATATAATATACTTTCTGAGATGAGCCAGAAAACAAAGTGCCCCACAGACAGAATTAGGAAAAAAAACCCCAAACAAAATAAACAAAACTCAAAACATACCAAAACAAAAAAAAGACGGGATGCACAAAATTGACTCCTACTGCAACAAGCAACTGAATTCTCAAAGAATTTAGAAAAATATGCAATGAATAGCAGCATCCAAAAACAAATGTCATTTAAAAAATCTGTCCTTTAAAGGCACAAATTGCAGTGAAGGATATGAAAATAATAATTGAAAATATGAAGTATTTTCAGAGCATACATAGGAAAGCTGTTATCTATGACTCTACTCACAAACTCAGGCAAAATGCAAAAACTCTGAAGTTGTTATAAATTGCTAGAAACCTTTTGCACTGTGTCAGAGAGAAGGCCATTCAACAAGAAAGAAATAAGAACACACTTGTTTATCCATTTTTCATAAAGTTAGGTTGAAAAAATGGCATTTATTTTTATTTTATTCCAAAGGCAGAAAAAATATTATATTTCGAGTACTATAGCCCATGTGGCTTTTTACACAGTCACGCTTCAACAAGCAACAAAATTCAGAGTATAAACATCCAGAAGGTGCAGTAGAAAAAACAATCTGTCACCCTTTTTCTTTTATAGAAGCCTAGTGCACCTTTGTCTCAGGTGCAGTATGCTTAATATACATAAAATAACTTCTCCAAAATAACTTCCTAATTGGGGGTATTTCAAAGCTTCCAGAACATGCACATACTTAATAAAATAAACAATCCAAAAGCATTCTTTAAATTTATCTTGCAAAATTAAGTGCCTGAGATACACTAAAAATGTTTTAACCTGTTAGTTTGATGTGTAATGGTTGGAATTCTGAAGGGTATAAAAAACTTGCCTAAGTTTCAGCTGGCAAAAAACTTTGTATTTGGGCATCTAAAATTCAGCACACGGAGAGGTAAGGTGTGGTCAGTGATCATCACCTTCTTTCTGGGCTGAAATCTCCAGTGTATTTTCTGGCATTCATAGCAATACCTCAGATCTTTGTTTACCTTATCTTATAAATTCTTCGATGTAGAAATGAAGAGCATTTAACTGTTCTAGAAACATCAGATATTCCTTTTGTCCTTTTTCAGTTGTGGTTCTTGCTATTCAAGGAGGCCAAGAAAAGTTAAGCACATAATTAAAATAAAATGCTGTCAACCAAAGCTAAAAACTACTGAAATACCAAATGTGATCCAGCTGCCAGAGTCAGTGTTCTTCACATTGACATTTCTCCTGTCACATAATAACAATTACTTTCAAACCTAGCTTTAACTCTACTCGTATAGTGACAGAAAAATAATGTGACAGCCCCAAAGAAAGCAATGAAGGCCTGAAACTAAGCAAAATTATTCCATGTGCAGTGTGACCTTTTCTTTACCAAAATACATAGAACCTTGCCTAACAAGCTAATTTATTTTTTTTTAAGAGTGGTGGTGGCTGAAGGTAGCGGCAGAGAGAAGCAAGGGCCATTGTCAATTCCATTTTTTCCTGTCTGCTAAAAATAGTCAAAAATCTTGCCCACCCAATAAGAGAAGGAAATCTTTGACAGAGCAAGTGGCTAACACAGCGACGGATGCCGAAATAACTACCCTCAGCACCTCCTAAATGGAAGGATGAGATAGAAAGGAAAAATGAAAATAGATGAAACATATCTGCACATACAATAGCAGAACAACAAAAGTTACACTGATTTAACAACCTGTTAAGAAAAAGATCATTAAAATCCATGCAAATTTAGACTTGGTAGAGCTATACCAATATCAACGTACTCTTTGTCTGCAAGTTTACTTCAACTGATGAGACCTGAAGGTTCTGGATAGAAACAGGCAACTCAAGAAGTATATGGGGGATGGGCAAGGGGAAGGAAATAGAATTTCATAAAATATAACCTCCCAATTGCAACAGCATTTTTTAAAAATCAGTGATCAGTAATATTTCACAAAAAAACCCCACACACAAGGGAAGGGGAAAAAGTAGTGAAGTTGCATCACTGTCTCTGGGCATAAATCTTCAATACATTTTCACTGATTGTAAATATAAGATTGAGAAATACCTCTCACCTACCAGGGGGAGAGATACTAATCAGCAAAGCAGCCCCGTGGTAAGCAACACTGCAGAACTGAGGGTGGTGGGAGATGGAAAGTCACTGCAACCTGGTCGTGCATGTGAGACACTCAGGAATGAAAATGCAACTCACATAAAATCAAAAACAGTAATAAAAACCCCACAAAACTACTTGCGTATTCTGAAACTGAACTCTTGCAAAATACAGTCCAAGGAACTTTTCTCCTGCATCATTCATTCTATGCTAAAAAAGGATATGGCTACTTAAAAGCGAGTACAAAAACCCCTTCACTTTCTCTTATACAGAATATGAATCTTACCCACTTGAAATTTCTATGGTTCTCTTCAGTTGTCATAACATGAATTAATTTAATTGCCTAAATGATTTGCTGCGATTTTGTCCACTGTGTTTATCCCTTGGACTCAAGTACTGTCACAAATGCCTTGATGTGAGAGCCCCTTCAAAAGAAAGAGAGGGGGGTGGAATGCACCATGAGAATCCTTCCTGAATAGTCCAATTTTTCCACACTTTGATAGGGATTACCCCAATGATCCCATACATTGATTTCTGGTGAATTACCACAATTCTATTCCAAACAAAACACAGCTGTATATCTTCACATGGCAGTATAAAATATCAATCTTTGAAGAATGCAGCAGTAAGAAGAGCAGGGCTTTATAGAACATGCTACAAAATAAATAATGTTGCACAGAAAAAGACAAACTCAAAATCAAAAAAGACATTTAAAATTTGGGCAGTCTTCATTACAGGAAAGAACCTTGTGCACTGAGGCCATTATCCATCAGAAAAGCTCCATCTGTGTATAATTACTTCTGATAAATTATATTAAGCTTCATTAAAGAGGTAGTGGGGGTGTGAGAGGAGACAGAGAGAGCTCTAGCTGTAAATAAATCTCTCCATTGTATTTCACTTTAAACACCCCAGCAGGAAGTCGTAAAGAGGGGGGGTATTTTATATGTAATATTTTCAAATGCTCTGCAGGCTGTGCTGCCTAATACCCATCACGCTCAATGTATCCTTACAAGATTGCAGCAATTCAGGATGAAGGACACTGTTTAATTTTTTTCTCATCCCTGTAATCACCTTCCCACTTACTAAGTCCCTCTCAGCCACAACAGAAGCACTTTGCTGTAATACAATTTAATTTCTACCTGAACAAATTTTCATAAAAGCTGATCTAGTAAGCATTAGAGAAGCACCCTGTAACACTAAACAGCAGATCCAGGCCAATAAGCAAGCAGGGGTGCTGAAGTGCCCTGCCCTGTGAAGGCCCAAATGTGTTGCTGAAGCAGAATGTGTTTTCCTGAATTCTCCAGGAAAGTTGTTTAAAGGACTTGTTTTCATGGCAGGCTACAGGTTTCCCCTGAAGAAGCACTGGACACAAGGAAGAGATGAAGGGTGCTCAGCAGCAACTGTGTATGTAAAGGAGAGACCAGAGTTACATGGCAAGTTTAGTCCTGTTTTAAGAACTACTATCAGAACATTCATACTTGAACACTCTTGTGTTTCTGACAATACAAATAGAAAACAGAATCTCAGTTTAAAAAATTTACTTTAGTTAGTCTAATAAACTGCCACAATCCCAAAATGACATTTTTGTTTTGTCCACAGCCAGTCTGCACAAGCAAAAGCTCTTCATACCTATAAACAGAATAAATACTTTGGCAATTCAATGAAATCATCCTATGTAAATAGTTAACATAACTCAAAGCAAGTATATTGAAGACTTTTTAGCACTAGAGCTTTGTCAGCATTGCTATTTCCAGCAGTTGCCTCACTGTGGAAGAACCAGAGTTGCTTTAAAAAATTTCCTACTGAAAAACCAGCATTTTCTTGCAATGGATATATCTATTTACTGGCCACAACCTAAAGTAAACTCAGCTCAAGAGAGTTTCTCTCCATAGGGCACTTTCTAAAATAAAGCTACCATTGAAGGAAAATGAAACTACAAATTACACATTGGAGCTTAGGTTGTAGAATGCAGAATTTAAAACTCAATATATTAGATACAGGATGAACTCATGTAGAGGTTTCAAATAATTTAAAAGACAACTTCATCTCACTGTGTTTGCTAATTTTTACCATCCTAACTTACCTTCAGGGAGAATTTTTGCCTGACAGTTCCATATAAAAGAAAGATGGGTCATGAAAGGATAGATGAATTACCACATGAAATAAGTTTTATGCCAGCAGCAGCTTAGATAAACATGCATTAGAGCCAGTGTTATGTGCAAATGCAGTAATTAAAAATCAACATGTTTTAAAGTCAAGTTTCACAGCATACTGATTTTTATGCTAGAATATATATATATAAATTTACCAGTAACATGAGTAGTTTCTCAAAATTAAATTTTATATCGCAGTTCAAATGGCTGTAAAATTAGTTTAAAACCCCTGTGATTAGTCTGTTCTTTGGTAAAGCCATCAACATCTATTTTGTGAACAGCTTCTAACCTTTCCCTTTGCCCCTAAAGCCAGGCCATTTACTTCCAAAGGGAGTCAGTGAAACCTAAACCTGAGAACAAAGCAAAATGTTTATGCCTCCTTAGCTTTGACTTAGTACTCATGCACTTACATTCCTCTTTGCTCGGTGAAGTTACATTCAGTTCTGTCAAAAGTTGCTGGTTGGAGTTAGCGGCCTGCGTGGTTAGAGAGGTATTGCTGTTGTCACTGTTCGTTTCCCCAGAGAACAAATCTGACTGGCTGTTGCTTGTGCTGGGAGTAGAGTCATCATCTGGCTGTTTCTTTTGGAAATCTATAAAAACCAAGATTTCATATGTCATCCCATTTGCTCAATCTAATCATCAAACTGTATGCAACAAAAACAACCCAGCATAAAAAAAGCAACCCCAAAACACTGCCAGAGACGACATCATTCTGATCATTTGTGTACCTCATACAACACAAAGCGCAGCATTCAAGTTTTTACTTCAGATTTAAAATATCCTAGAAGTTATTTGCTGAAGAACCAACATTTTCAGAACTACACAAAGGTCTTGTTTCCCCAGCCATTAAAGAGCACTCAAAGCTTACCAGAGCACATGATATCATTTTTAAAGAATTCACACAAAGCACCTACAAAAGCATAACAGAGCAAACATCCAGTGAGGGAAGAACCAAGGCATGTAATGCAGCCCTATGGAAATGTTATACTTCTCACTGCCATTACATAAAATCTCATGAGTAACAGTTTTGGCAAAGCCAGTGTAGACAGCTACAGTTTGAGGTTAGCATGGGGAGCTGGTGAGGGACTGCGTTTGCATCATTGGTTTGATGGAGACTTCGTGGGGGAATGGGGGGTGTGGGGGGGTGTGTTGGAGTGTTTCCTCCTTCCTCTGCTTACTCCAACATTGATATTAAAAGCTGCTTATTGATCTGTGAGCATAGAATTAGGTATGGAAAGTAAATCCCTAAAATACATTAAAGCTATGTACAAATGATTTGGCTTCAAAGTCAGCAAATGCCAAGTTACAGCTGTCTCCAAACTGCACCCATAGTCCAAATTCCATGTCTTTGACAGATGCCACCTTCAGGCTTCCCTTGCCTCCAAAGCAGGTTCAGGTTTGAAGGGAAATATTTTCAAGTGCAAATCCCCCATTGAAGGCTTTTTTCCAAAAACTACAGCCTTGATACCTGATTGATCATAGCTTAAGTCTCAGTTCCTACCACCTACACTGCTGGATTTCAGTCTGTCACAGTCTGCCTCTAGGGAGCACCCCTCCCAGTGGATTTTGGTTTAACATCCAGTTTTCTCCCAATGCAAAGGCACCTCTTCCTTGTAAAGAAACAGCTGCAGATGAAGTGCATCATTTCTTGGTATTTCTAAATACATTTTTTTAAAATGACATACGAAGGTAGAATTTATTCAATACCCAAATAAATAGGCAAATCAGTATTTGATTGCTCATTATTATGCCATGACAGAGAGGAAAACAGAGCAGTCTATAAATATTTGCAGATGATGATGTGTTAGAAACACAAATTGACAACATGACTCACTGGGATTGGAAAGGACTACAGACAAACACTCCCTAAATGCTGATTTAGGATTTAAGTCATTTGCCAGAAAAATTAAGCCATAATTTCTGCTGTGGCAGAGTCAGCCAGAAGTCCAGATCAGAGAGGAACAACCTCAAAGCCAGGGAGCAGAAGAAGAAGGAAGAGGAGGAGGAGGGAGTTGGCAGACAGGAAATCACCCACTACAATACAGGTCTGAAAAACCAGTGGGATGCTTTTTGTCAGGGACAAGTTACTGGACCCATGAAGATGTCCTACTCAGGCTTCACTAGTTACCAAAAAAGTTTCATCCGTATTTGGCTCCCAGGTATTACTCATGTGTTTGTACAATCAAGAAAGCTTTGAGCACTTGGGATTCTGCACCAGCCACAGTCAGGCAGCTGCAGCAACTGTAAGAGTTCAGAGCTGTCACACAGCAGCAAATCCACCGTGGCAGTGAAGTGCTCTTTGCCTCCATGAACCCAGGACCTCATGTTTAGAACTAACGTTTACTCAGACTGCAAATCAGTTTAGTTTCAAAAAAGCCTTAGCCTGCTCAGTTGTGTGGAATCTGAGAACATCTCCTGTCCCCCTTTTAACCACATTTTCACCACAGACAAGAGTACTTGAGAAAAGTGTTGAGACAGTTGGTGATCTCAAATGCCCAAAACACACAAACTATGACTGAAGCTGCACCACTCACAGTACATCAAATCATTAACAGCTGCTTTAGAAATGGGGTGCCAACAGCAACACAGCACCTGTTCAGTAATAGAGGTTATATGAGCTGCACTATATTTGTTCGTGTATTGTGGAGGGCATTTGGCTTCTGTCAACCAGGACTCTTAACACAACTTTGCAGATCACCTTGCTCTCCCTGCAAGCGCAGTAGAAGTTGGCACCATTTACAGGAGAGCTGTGCCTGAATAAATCCAGTTAAGCCTTAACTGCTTCACAAATAAAACAAAACAAAAATACACACATGATACAGGCAAAACCCTGGCAAGTTTTGAAAGGTAAGCTTTATTCTGATTAAAATCAAAATGTAATTCTATTGACAGAACAACGACCTCTCCTAATAATCTCAACAAGGAAAAACCAGAACAAGAGTTGGCAAGAGATTAATCAACATTTCCAGAAGCTCCTATTTAACTGGAGAGGCATGCAAAACACTTTAATTTAAATTATTTTTTTCCTTCATTTTTACTGAGACTTCCACTATGCAAGCAAAATCTCTGCCAAAATGCACAATCCAGACCAAAAATCCATCAAATACCCATCGCCTTTTCCCAGTTCATGCATCTTATGACAGAAACATCAACAAGTACACAGGTCTAGTGGAAACAAACTTTCTCCATTTCTCAAAACGGATGCTTTCGCTTTTTTCTCAACACTGTGTCCTTTTTTAAAGTGCCTTCAGGTTTGGTTTGTTGGGGTTTCTTTTGTTTGGTTTTGTTTTGGTTGTTGTTGTGGGGTGTTTTTTTAAAGTGTAAGATATCCAGTTGTTAGTTCTTTGGTGAAGTCAGCATCAAACTAAGACATGAAAACTAGCCATCTCCTGTATGGGGGAAGAGTAGAAGGAAAGATCTATCAATAAAATGCATGAAAACTATTACTGTATATCAGAGAAGCTGCTAGTAGTAAGTAGCAACACTGTCAGTCTTCTAGCTCCATAACACTTTTGTTTTGAGTTTAAGGGTTCCACCCAGCATCTCAACAAGCTGAGCAGGAGCAGAAAATCTTATGCACTGGATGTCAACAGTGTTATTTTTGCTCTCTTGCTTAGGATTTCTTTGTAAACAAAACAATGACTATGTGCATATACAGACATGCTACAAATATTTCATATTCTACATATAAAATGAATTCAAACAGCTTAGACTAAAAGAAAGGCAAGAAGCTGCACTTGTTTCCAGATTTCAGGTGGGATGTTCTTTTTCAGGATAATCTTTTGCCCATTTGTATTAATATATAACACTGATAATGAAAACTAGTGCCTTTATGGCTTCTGACTCTAAGCCATAAAACCAGAGTTGCCACACGAGATCACATCTTTTGCCCAGCATTAAAACTTGCTAGTTCATTTGTCCAGTTACTGTTACCAGGTTAGGGTGATCGATCAGAAAGAGCTCATGTTCCCAGCATGTTTATTTCACCCATTACCTCAAAATCAAACAAATATCTAGAACATCCAACCTCTTCCATCACCTAAAATACCTGGTTCTGTGACACAAAAAAATCAGTCTCAATTCCAGTATCCAGGTTACTTGAGCCATCAATGTCCAACAAAATACCTAAGAAAATTCTGAGTCCTCGACTTTTGCATCACTCTAAGGGGTCTGTGACTAAGCAAGGAAAGACTCCTCAGCTTCTGATAACTTCCGTGATTACAATCAGTTGAAACTCAAGGCAATGGCAAATATAAACAGTATCAGCAAGTCATAAAGCACCTTCTTCTGAAAAAGACAGACATGACAAAGCACTACATGAAATTAATACTAAGTCAGAGCGTTTCCTTATTTGCACTCATGCTATGGTGTAAGAAATCATAGCATCTCTGAAACTCTCAAAGAGTCTTAAACCCTCCTTTTGGGTTATTTTAAGGGTCTAAGTTACACACACTTGCCATTTCCCTGACCTATAACGGATGTTTTCATTAATAAAAAATGGGTTCATTCAAATAAATCATGGATGTTGGAAGAAGTGTCAGAGTAAACAGCATGCTAAGAGGAGAAAATTAGAGTCTTTAAAGTAATTATTTTGACTGATAGGCAATATTACACCACTTCTTTATTTCTTTCGTCCTACAGTTCCCATAACTTAGCAGTGTGAACTAGCAAAAAGGTTATTTGGAGAATGCTTGCTTCTTACACTGCATTAAATGTGCAATTTGCACATTTTTTATTATCAAAGCATCTTGCTTCTTATACAGAGCATAAATTAATGTGTTAGTATAACATCAAATGTCTGTTAGACTATTAGTAACCCAACTACACAACACTCTACCTTACTTTAGTCTACCCAGAAAACACAGTTCCACAATTAAAAGAAGCTGCATTTTGATAGTAGTCTGTGGGAAGTTAACACAAATGTTACAACATTGAAACTGCTAGTGTGAAATAAGTTATAGCTTTTTTTTTTTTTTCTTCATGTGTCTGGAAAATTGCTCATATGTGACCATGGAATGATATTGAAAGTCCTACAGATTTTATTTATTTATTGAGAATTGTTCACTGACTTCTCTGGTTGATAGCTTACTGAAGGCATTTCAAGTGTCACTCATATATAACTACTTTTTGCATAATAAATTATGGTGAAATGGATAAAACCTTCACTTTCAGTAGATACTTGAAAGCAATCTAGAGCTCCAATAATGGACTGGCAAGAAAACTCCTCTTGGGAAGAGAAGTTTTAGGTTTTTTCTTTCAAAATAACACACAGAGAGAAAGATGCATTAGCCTGCTCACAGAATGAACACAGCCATTCTGCTGTTAGAGGAATGCACTGCAGAATGTGCGCAAGCATTTCCATTAGAAGATGACAAACAAAGTCATAAAAAGGAAACAGAGGTATGTACTAATTCTACTAAATTATATTTATAAATATATAAATAAAATATATTAGACTGAAGAGTACAAAATAACAGTATATTCTTGTAGGAGCTATCAGCAGATCTCATCACTTTCTCAGTTAAGCACAAAATACAGAGAAAATTAACAAACAGCAAAAATATTAGAAAGGTGACTTTTTGTAAGACTGAACTTTATTTGGAATTCTGAGCATATGTGGTACAGGAAAGCCATTCGGCACGTAGGGGCTTTATTCAAAAATACATCATTTTTTTACCCCCCAGCTTTGGTACTTCATGAAGAAAAGCTGAAGTGAGTTCTTTATGCTCAGTTATCCTTTATGATTGCTATACTTTTTAAAATGGCAACACAGTATTAATAAGAGCTTCAAATAATACCGAGCTTTCCATGTTGCATATACTGGGTTTCTCAGTTACCTTTTATTTTCTTTCCAAATAAACAAGTACTATAAAAAGGGCAAAATAAAAAAGATGCATCTGCAAGAGAGGTAAACAGACAGTGTGACAGCGTACCTGCAATTACATGTATTTATCACTCCAGAATCGGGATCAAGTGATAGAAGACCACCTTATTTGCAAAATTACTGGGATGTATCAATATTTTTGGATTTTAGTTTGGTGTTTTGTTGGGGGGCTCTCCCCAGGAAGCCTATTGACATTGCATTTTGAGCTGTTTTTCTCTCAAAAAAAAACCACTCCTTGTTTAAAAATGACATTTCAGAATCAACCTTCTTTCTCTTGACTTGATAAAATAATTCATACCTAAAGCTACATAGGAAGCTCTAGATTTGACTACCAGATTTTGTCTATTACTTAGCAAAAAAATTCATGAATAACTAATAAACAAAGACTAGAAAGACAACAAGCATAACATTGTTACAGATCACCTTCAGCTTATGATCTTGGTCATTAATATATATGCAGACACTTTTTTAAGAAAGGAAAATGCAGTTTTGTATAAAAGAATCTATAGTAACTTTGTTAACCAGGCTTATAACACATTCCATGATGGACACTTTGCCATTATTACAGCATATAATCCCACAATTTCCAAAGAAGTTGTGAAATCCTAAATTGATGAAAAGGGAATTTCATTATTATCTAGAAAGTATTCCCTGACAGTAACTTCCCCAAAGAACAAAGACTCCTTGCTCTGCCTGATAATAACAATTTTCTTACTGTATCTAATTCAGTACAGACCAGGAACAAGGTCACAGAAACGTTCTGCACCCTTGTGTCACATTCTCCATTGTTACTTGAAGTAGCAAGCTTACACTATTTCAAGTAAAATTTCATTATTCCATAAAACTCAGCAACATAAAAAAGAATAAATATTATTCTTTGTCATCACAGGGTCTAAAGCACTGAAACTATGAGTAAACTTCTATATTAGCAATCCACTTTAGATTTCCTGTAACAGAATCCCTCAGATCCTCAGCATTTGTACTTTAATTCATTACAGAGCTGTACAGTGAGAAAGCAGTACATGAAGGTACTATTACACTGCAAACCCTAAAATCAGTGAGGGGCTAGCTATACAGCACACGCATCTGGTAAAAGTAGGAAATAAAGACAATTTAATACCCAATTAAATGAGACTGTACGGATTCTCAAATCCGTATCAACCGATACTGGTAATAGTCTAACACAAAGGGAAAGCTTGACATTTAAATAACTGTGGAAGACAAAGCAACCACTCCATCATGATTGCAAGAAATATTTTATTCTTCATGTTATATGGAATGGGTATTCATTTGGAAGGACATATATCAAAACAGACTTCTAGTAAGACATCAAGTGGGCAGCTTGCTAAGGACTCTTACATGCTGCCACTGAAAAAGACAGCAATGACAACAATTTTACCAACCCCAAGAAATAAGACAGGAAACTCTGACACTTAACCACCAGGAAAAGTAAAATGCTGCAGCCACTTGAAGGATCCATTTGGCACTTAAGAAGAACATATATTTAACATGATCTGAGAGTAATACAACAGAGGTGATATAACAGATTTAAATACAGGAGAATTTTAAAAAAGTATCTGAGGAAAACATCTATGCAGCTGTGACCTATAGAATTTATTCTCAAAGACTCCTTCGAAAATGTGTGACGAGAATTTTACAAGAGATGACATTTCTAAAATATACTCAAAAGTGTAAACTTAGAATTGACTAAGAGCAGCACAAAACCTACCAAAAATGGAGCTCTATTGTTCCTCTAAGCTTCTGCATCTTTGTCATTAGAATTCTTTCACTACTAGTATCCCATTATGAAACTAAATATATTAGTAAATTTCCCAATGCAAGCTAAATTCAGAGTGATGATACATCAAAATCTCTGCTCCTAAAGGGGAAGAAGCATTCATTCTTATTAGAAGAAACTGATCAATGAACCCATAAACCAATTACGCTGCAACAGCAGTGAGTCCCACAAAATAAACTAAGTGAACTTCTCAAGGTGTGTTTGTAATAAATGAGAGATCTTGAAACTGGGATTGTTAACTAATGGACACAGAATTTAATTACCACTCATATTATTCTGAACACTTCATTCACAAGGCACGTAGGAACTATTGTTTTAATAAAATAAATATTTCAATTAGCTTTTCTTGCACTGGAGCTATCTTTCAAGATGCCTTGTCATGCCCTTTCCAACACCTAGAGAGAACCCTCCAATTTCAAAACAGATGCCTATTATTTTTTAATTAATTCCTCCAATCTAATGTATGTGGTTTCAATTAAAGTGAATATTCGCCTCATTTGCTGTCAATAATAGTCACATTTACAGTTCAAGCATTCCCAAATATTTGAATACATCATAAATCTTCAGGATTTTCACAGGGCATAAAAGGCCTGTGCAGTACATTAGACCTTTCTAGTAGTAACCCACTGACCAGTTCCCTCTCCCTTATCTCTAGTTAAGGCACCTTAACTTCCAATATTGAAAGATTCATTCATCAGATTCTTTTCCCCCATCTCCTTTGAACTGCCCAGAGGCAAAGCTAAAGACTGTTCTGGAAGACAAAGGAGATCAGGCACTCTTATTTCCTGGCCTCACTTCCCCAGAGCCAACCAAACCCTTTGAAATGTGTGTCTGTGAGGCAGATTTCGTATTTTATCATTATTTTGGTTTTACCACCAAAGCAATGGATGGGGAGGTGAAGTATAAGGCGTGATGATCTTCCCACTCTACTCCACCTCACTGCAATGTGATGCTTCTTTGGTAGTAGACATCTGCCTTTCACATGCAGCAGCCAGGGAAGAGTGTGGAGAAGAAACTCCAAGTCTGACAGTCCTCAGTCATCAAGACAACAATTTTGCAATGGTTGGAGTTTCTATGAGCAGTTTGTGACTTCAATAATCTGCAATAATATGTAAAAACCTAAGTCATTTTAATCACACAAATGAGAAAGATCACTGAAATCTCATCTGATACCTTTGCACCTTAGCTTCAAGCTCCACAGTTTACCAACTTTTCAAAGGAGTCCAGAAGCTTAAGGGACCAGCTGTAGTCTCCCTCTTACCATGCCCTCCATCCTATTCTATAATCATATAGAAATACAGGCGAGTAGTGTTCAACCTGCCAACAAAAAAGAAAAAAAAAAAAAAAGAAAAAAAGCAGGAATTCAAGGACCAAGGAAAGATGTTCTAAGCTTATGAATGAAAAAGCTTGAACACTTCAAACTCTTACTGCAAACTACCATATTACATTGAATTTTGACTGTGGCTCAGAAACCAAGCCCAAACTTAAGCATACCATGCTTATTTTCAGTAAACTTAAAATATTTCTTTTCCTGTTCTTTAGGAACAAAAACATGCATATGCACAGACCTCAAATAAGTGTCTACATTAAATAAACATTGTTTAGGCCTGTGAGCAACAAAACATACTGGAGTTTTGAGTTAATAAAAACTTCCTTATTTCTTATTGAAATTGTCTTCTAGAAGGCATTAAAAACATTGAATTCAAGTCAATGACAACATCCATTTTCATTATTAGCCAATTTGTCCCCAAGAAAATAGCTGGAGTGCATCTCAGCATTTGAAATTGGTGCAAAATTGCTGCAAAAGTAAGTCATCTATTACATTAATATCTGAAATTAATGGATTTTTAAAGGATTTTTTCTTACAAATGCTGACTTGTTCAATATAGATGCTTCTTTTAATGCAAACCCCCCAAAAAGTGTAGAAAAGGAAAAGAAATGGAAAAATTGCTCTCCTCAGAATGATGCATTCCTGTCCCTCCAGTGGAAACAACAAATAAAAACACCTCTCCTCAATTCACTTATTTTTATATAGCAAACACATGTGAACTTGAAGCATCTCTTATGATGATAAAATGATCCTTCTGCCTGATAGTGGTGGAGGATTATTGCTGAAATTGTCTAAAACACCTACTCTTGCCTATGCCTTTATTTCCATATTAAGGCAAAGCACAGTAAGAAAGAGGCACAAAAAGGAAATAATCCTTTTGCGTCTCATACCCATGATTTGTGATTTGTTGTGATCTGACTTCCTGTGATGCCACTTGCAAGTTAATGTAGATGCAAAAAGCAGCCTTTCACCAGTGGTGTTTCCAGAGCTCTGATTTGCAAATGGTTGTTATTGGGCATAACAGAGGTGGAATCTTTAAATGGGACTCTTCAGTAGCAAAGCATAAAACTGCAAATCAAAGCAGTGATGTGCTGACTTTGAACAATACATTAATTAAATGCTGGTAATGTTGGGGTCCTGCACATAAAAGCAGCTTCTGTAGCCAGCCCTCCATGTTCAAAGTTTCGTTTCTAAGAGTTTAACAGCACCACTGTCATGGAATTAGGACTCCTACTCATGGAATGGTCCTTCAAGAGGATTTACAAGGTTCCACAGGTTCTTCTACTAAAGACATACAAAAAAAGTAAAAACTGTTTCAAGTGTTCAGCCTAGATAGGGGAGATGGGAGCAGTTTCCACTATCCTGTGGAAGAACAGGAAAAATCATCACAAAATGCTTGCTAAACAGAAAGGAAAACAAGGATGAAAAATGTTATTCTCACACATTCAGCTAGCCTGAGACACTTTTTGAAGTGTAATAGCCATGAAAAGCAAGGAAATAAAATATGCCTTCAAGAAGCGTTTGAAAGCATTCTTTCAAGCATTCTTTGTTATGCCTAAACAGAGCTAGAAATAACAATTCTACAGCCTATTTGGGGGCTCACATGCTGTTGGTAGACAGATTGAACACAACCCTGAAAAGCTTATAGAAAACAAATCTTGGAAATTATTGTTTCTTGGCATTAATACCCTACAAAATAAACAGTTAACAATAGTCTTTCTCCTCCACTTAAGGTATCTAACTGTGTTTCAAGTACAAGTAATTACAGACATTACTTTGGAAACTAACTGAGGACTGGCACATAGAATTTAGATCAAACAGCTAAATATGAATAAACTAAAAGATTAATTAAATTTTCAGAAAGAGCCAAATGATCGCTAGGAGCTATTAGCTGTTTCGTGCATGTTATTCTGATTACCTGCTTAAAGCACCAGTATCCAGAGAGCCTATCTTTATAGCCCAGTAAAAATGGCAAAATGCAACCAACCCCAGCAGCAAGAGGGGAGGGTAGGAGAAAACATTAATTAACTGACAAACTCAGAATAAAGTGGGTCAAGCAGCCCAACCCTCCCCCATCATACTCAAAGAGCTACAGTGGCAGAAAAACATACATGCAATCCAATTATCTTTTTAAAAAGTTCTACTGGCTCCTCAGCAGCAGTCTGAGAGGCATTCCCCACCAGGAAGTTTCCAGCTCAGGGTGTGACAGAGCAGACTAAACTATGTAATGTATACCACCAGAGGGAGACGTTCCATTAGGCTGCATTTTCCAAAAACTTCTTTCCCTGCACATTGATTTCTATTCTCATCATTTTCAGCAGGGAAAAGGTTCCTTCTTTCTGTAAAGGCGCTTTGAAGAGTCTCTTGTTATGTATATCCATTTTAGACAAACTACCACTATAGCAAATCTGATTATCTATTTAACAGAAGCAACTCAAAAAAAATCTATAAAAACCCCGCCCTTGATCCTCTTTCTGGCCCATAACACAAAGACAATAGAAATGTTCATCTTCCATATGACTGGCTACCACTACAGAATTTTTTCCAAAACAGAAAAAGGAAAAAAAAAAAGAAATGTGAAGTGGCACCACCTTGCTATATCTTGCACATACTCAGTTCAGCACATTATCAATCTGAAAGATCAAATTAAAGATAAATAGGAGAAAAAGAGAGATAATTGTAGAAACAAGGCTTAATTTCATCTTTGGTAAATTCTGCTAAATAAATCTGAGGGGATAACCAATGGTGCCATTTCTTAATAGACAAAGGAGTGAAATCAACCAGGTCTGACTGCAAGCATTTAATTTTGGCACAAGTTTGAGTGGACAGAAACAGACATGTCTTGAAAAAGATTCAGAGTGCCTACACAAGGGAAAAAAACTATTGCCATATAGAGTGGCTAAGCTGCTCTCTTGAAATACTTACTTCTATTTGCTACATTGGCCAACTCAGTTATCTCCCAGCCCAGCCATTTTGGTTTCACTTATTCTGCATAAGGAATAAAAACAACCCCTTTGTGTTTCAGAAAAAAAAAAAAAAAAAGACGAGTTATATGTTTGCTACAGAGCTGAATAGTTAATACCTGCGAGACTCAAACCAGCAGCAAATAGAAATGCAGACGAAAAACAGAGAGTTAGGTTTTTCTGTGTCTATCACTTCAAATACACGGTACACCAACTCTAGCATTCAGGAAAAGAAACCTGTCACAGATTGCATTGGCTATTTCTAATTAAAGTCTGCAAGTTCTTCAATACATGAACATTAGATGGTAATTCTTATCAGGAGAATCTCCCAACAATAAACCTGATCTTGCTGGAGAAGCAAGAATACATCTAAGACAAAAAAGTGAGTAAATTTTTCCCTATTAAATGGAATTCACTTGGAAACAGCAACAGTAAATCTAACATGTAATACTCTCTGGCTGCCTTTCTACTGTTCTTCCTCATCTAAAATGCTGTAAGGTAACATTTCAGTGTTGCCTAATTGTCTGTACATTAAAATATCTCTGAGGCAAACAACTTTGAAAGTTAGTCTTCTGTAGGACAGATTTTATTCTCATCACCATATAGTAGGATTGTAGTGACAGATAGAACACCAGATACAATTTACGCCTATATATAAAATAAACTTCAACGAAAGAAATACATTTAGCATGGGCAAAAATGGAAGAAAAAGGAATTTTTTTTCCACATGGGACAGGAACAATGGAACCATTGATTTTATTCACACTATGGGCATAAATCATCTCTAGAAACACTACTTACACACAGAAAAAAAAGTTGTTTTATATGTTTATTTAAATAAAAAATAGGATTCACTAGATACTCCAGAAGTCAACTTCAGGGAATATTTGTCTTTCTGTTAGTTGTCCAAAGTTTCTGTAAACATTAATACATTAGGATTCACAGCCAATAATACTGGCACTTCAACTGAAAACAGAAAAATTGAAGGGATTTCAGGTGATCACAACAATCCACAGCCTAACATTTGAATTTTTTTCCTAGGACTAAATTCCAAGTTGGAGCACGTCTTCTCCAAGACTTTTAATTAAGAAATTAATTTGTAGACCAGCACGCTAATTGCACTGATATTCCATAGGAACTCAAAGGCTGAATCTTAAATCTTATTTCATAAAGGCAAGTCATCTGCAAATCTCCTACATTTGATTTCACAGACTCAAGAAAGCTGCTGCTTATGCCCTATCTTCTTCCTGCCAAATTCAGTAATGACTAAGAACACATTAGCACTACAAACACTCTGATATGAAACCCATATATTCAATTCCATCAACACACTCCCTTGCTAATTAATTTGTGACCTCTGCAACACACTCTGGGACTTCAATCTACAATCTCCTCCAGTTCCCAGTTCAGAACAACTCGGTCTTGACTGCAACACTGGTCTAGTTTCCTGCTTATTCCTTCGTTTCCAAGTTCCCCAGGCTATATTAGAATGTGTCAGCTGCATCTGAGATAAACAGCGTGATTACAGAAGCTCAACCTTCAGTTGCAAGATTTCAGGACCTCATATTTAATTTAAGAAAGAACACTCATTTTTACATTTTGCAGACATTTACACTAACAGCTGTGCTGTATCTGCTTTGCCTAACCTGTCCTGAGTTGAATTCTGCTGTATTAAATTACCACCAAACAGAGTTCTGGTTGTGATGCCACTTGAATTAGTAGATTCAAATGCACACTTTCAAAATTTATTTTTTTTTAAAACGGAGACAAAAAAAATCAGTAGCCCAAAAGAGACCATAATGGCAGGCAGAAGCGACAGATGAAATTCAGGCTTCTGAGTATGTTCAACTGGATTATTTCAAGTTGCTTTACACTGAACTGCACACCATTTAGAGTGAAAAATGTCCCATGCTGTATGACTGAAGGTTAAGTTTCCATTTACTGTTGAGCAATCTTTTCAGTATTATCAAATACACTTTCAGTGTTGCTAGCTATATCTTCATAACCCACTTTGTAAGGGTATCCAACTGCCTTCAGAGATAGGAAAAAGCTGTGTATGGAGGAAAATTAAGCTACTTGCCCAATTTCATGCTGGAGATGCATGACAAAGTCAGGAAGCTTACATTCATTTCAAATTTACAAAGTGTTTTTTGGTGAGTATTTTTAGAAATTTTGAAAACAGTTTGCCCTATTTGCTTAGTCTGGCACCTTGGTCACTACTGATGACGGGGTGCTGGCTAGTCATAGCTTTGGCTGGCCCTGTACAGACACTCTTTTATTCAATTTCATGAATTATTTAGGCATTGCTCACTTCTGCACAGGGAACAGTTTGAAGAGAGCAAGCAACACAGTAACAAGAATGGAGCTGAGGAAAAATAACAGAAATCAGCAAAGAAAGAATATAGTTAGGACTAATCTATATGAAGAACTCAATGCCATAAAATCAAATCGTGAAAATTCTGAAATTAGCCATTTTGCTTGCAAATTGTAAGGTTTGCCACTTTACCTTCCTTAATTATCTTAATCCTTCTAGACAAACAAACTTGATTTTAAAAATTACTTCTGAGACTTCACCCTGTCCTTCTGAAAAGAAACAGCACTTATAACAGTTTTATAAACATTACACAATACTTACGTAGTCTGTTATTTTGCAAACAGCAACTTTAAATAAAGTAATGTCATGGCTGACATCAAGAGCTTTTCAGTCCCTGACTTTAGCTCTCTTGTTCCAGAGGCCCCTGATGTAGCTCATTACAATATATGGAGAAATTACCACTGTCTGATTCTAGAACTCCTTTCTCTTATTCTTGCCCATCAAACCTGAAATCTCTTCCCATCTCCACACTCCCTCAAAAAACATAGTTTCAGAAACATGAATCTTATGTTCTCTAGTCAATTTAAAGATGATTCACTCAGCCAGTATTTCCCATCAAACTTGCTTTACAAGAAAACTACACAATGATATTGATTTGCAATGCCATGAGAATAACTGCATCGGTCTGAAAATCTGCAGCAATCCCTTATGTTGGAGACATGGCACTAATCTTTAGTATTTTCTGAACAGCTTTCACATAAAGATTATGTAGCAGAAAAGTAATGACTTTTTGAAAGCATTACAGTCACAAAGTCTGCTAGGAACAGGCTTGTCTGTCAAATTCATTGCAATGCTGGATTCTAAAGCTTTCTGTTTAATTCATGGTAAAGATTGAGACAGACACTGGCCAGTGGAGAGTGGTAATTATACATGCCCATGAACTATGTGTTGCCAGCTTCCAAATACAAGACTCATGTTTATCGTTTTCTGCATTAGCTGCCTTCCAGACTTCTTTCAGTGCTGTAAAAGGTATTTTATTTTAGCAATACATGTCTTCTCTTCAACACTTACTTTTAGGGAGCATTATTGGATGTTATACTGATGGACTCTTCCCGTAATTTTTCCCCCTCCTTTTTAACAATGTCCCCAAGCAAATGATATCTTAAAGACATTACACAAAAGGGAAAGTGAGACTACTGTTGACTATATTTGCATTGTCTTCTCACTTGAGCATAATTCTACTTTGTTTTTCTTTAGTCATTCTGTTACTTCTGTTTTCAAGCACAAGGAGAAGAAAACATGGCTAGAAGCAAATAAAAGCAACCTTATTTTAACCTGCTGAATTAGCGAAACATGCTAAAGCTAGGCAAGTGCAAAGCAGTTCCAATGCAACTGAGTCCTGTAAAGAGCAAAGTATGCCAACAGTATCATGTTCAGCAACATCTGGAAGCTCAGGAAAGGTACACAGCTATCATCCTTCTGCTATTCTCAACTCATTTTCATAGTTTCTTTAGGGAAGCAAATCTTAGCCCGCTATTCCAGTACTGAGAAATTAGAGCTTCTATTATCTTCTTTACCTGTTCAATGACAGCGCACTGAGAGGCTTCCATCAAACCTCATGTGGTGAAGAACAGAAAGCTGTAGCTTTCCATCTGGGTGCTTGATTAGCATTAAAATATCTTCAAAGACATCTGTATTCAAAAATAGAATTTGGTAGCACAGCCACTTTATGTTAATACAAAATTACTGTCTAATTGAAGTTCAAATGAAACTGATCCCAAACTGCCAAGCTACAACTCTGCAGATTTTTGTCTTGCTTATGAAGTTTTACAGTTTTTCACAACAAGAGAAGACAAACTATAGCATGTTATGTCATGGATCTGTCACTGAAGCCTACAGGTTCCTCAGGACCTACACTTGCTCAGTTTTCCAGGAGTCAGAAGTGGAAAGTCCATAGCTAGGAATTTCTGATTTTTTTAGCAGAGGCTACATGACTTTTTAAGTCAAAAAAACCCAATATTCAGCTGCAACCAACAGGTTTCTGGAAATACTATCTAAGCTAGATACTAGATAACTAGATAGCTAGATAACTAGAACTCACATCAGAAAAGTAAAGAACACTAGAAGATTCATGTATCCAATTAAGAAGAATAGCTATTTCTTTCCAGAGTATATAACAGTAACTTCCACAGTTTGTTTAAAAACACACCAGACAGATGAGTAATTGAAGTGATTAAAATCTCTAGCTGCAAATGAAAAAGCAGCCAATACAACAGCTTCACATATTTTATCCAAATAAAACTGTATGTGCAACCCAAATATATTTATTTGAGATCCTATTCAGCAACTAAATATAATGACAGAGAATAAACAGAGAATGATTAGGTATACCATGATGGAAAAGATGCTCTTTAGGTATCATGCACCTGAAAGTAATTTTACCAGAAAATAAAAATCAGAATGGGCCTCAGAATGAGACATTGCAATAACAGCACGCCATTTATGTACTGTTTTTATTTTAAAGAAATAATTTGTCATCTTTAAGAAAGTACTCAGTCCTAGGTTAATTAAGATACAAAATTATTAGAGAAATAATTATATGCGCCAAGTACTCACTAAACGATTTTAAAAACTAATTTAGTTTCCTTAGTTCACTTTTATAACAAAATGTATCAATAAATCTATCTTATATTTAATGATGTTTAGGCATGTGTGCTGCTCTCCTAAAAATGATTTGGCAAGAAAAATTTTTGGAAGGAAACCCAGTAGGTCCATTATCATTTATGTTGTCCCTGCAGTGAGCAGGCTGGGACCAATTTTCTTGTGCAAACCCTACCACACAGTCCCCCTTTTCAAATGCAAATGGTGCATGAGAGCACAACTATTTAATTCATCCATTTAATCCTCTTAATACTTTAAATATGCCAAAATTCGGTCACAATAAAGAAAGCTTTTCTCTTGTGGCACAGTATTACCTTTATCTACTGCATTTTAGTATCTATTTTTCATGCTCATTCACACTAATTAGGGCTTTACTGAGCAAGAAGGTAACAATTACTGTTTTCTCTAGCCAGCATAACATTGCTGCTCCTAATCAACATGTTGCAAAAAGACAAGACAAAAAAAATGACTAAAAAACTCCTGAAAACCCAAAACCAGCAAGTTATTTTAATCAAGTACCATGACAGGCAGTTATTATCAGAGACTGTGATACACAGTACACTGGTAAACCATATTCTTAGTAATACATGAGCTAGAATTACAAGAGATGCTATGCTGCCCTTTTTAAAATACAAGTCCATACTCAAAGGCAAAACTTGAATTCTCTCAGAAGTGAAAAGAAGTAATAGCAGTGAAGACGTGCAAAAGAGTGACAATTTGCATTTGGTTTCAGAAACTTCTATTGCTTGAATTATTTTTGCTGACTTCATGACATTCTACTTTTACTGATTAAGACAATTTCCCTTACAATATCTGATATTGGTTGTATAGTCTGCACTAAGAGCAGTCTTTGTTATAAATATTACAAAAGCAGACAGCTGTGAAGAGTGTTTTTCTTCAAAACCTCACTTTGATTTTCTGTGGCTTCACACAATGTTACATAAATTGATTTAGTTACAGAATTCCACCAGAATTTTAATCCTTTGTATGTTCATTGATATTTTATATCAGATTTTTTTGAACTGGAGAGCAACTTAACTACTCAGAACATCTTTTGATGCTTACATTTAACGCAGCCATAAAATTTTCACTGCACCTGGCGAGTTACTGCCTAACTAAAAAGCAGGAAAGGGGCGAAAAAGCAATTTGAGAAACACACAAGTATTTTGACTCTACTGATAAAATTCTCAGAATCAGCAAGTTACTGATCAAGTCTGATATTTGATGTCAGTACTTTAAGATCTGATCATCAATTTCCAAGTTATAATCAGTAAATAAATGGATCTGTATCAGACATCACTTAAACATTCATCAGATCGCAGACCCAAGCATCCAACCAAAGAAAGGCTCACCCTGAACTAGTACCTTTTCAATACGGAACAAGTCCTTGTACTTGTGAAGTCGCTTGCTTGCCAGTGCTAGAGTCTCAAATATCTTCGGTTAATTTGTGATTTTATAGTTTGGTATTTCTACATAGGTGCTAAAGTCTTACTTCCTCTTGTTCAAAACTTCCAGAGTTCAAAAGTTCCTTCAAAATCCAGTGTAGTTGAATATATATCAATCCTCTGTTTACAGGGCCAAGGGTCTCAAATAAAGGAAAATATTATAACTACTTTTTCTTGCTTGTTGAGACAATTCACTATTTAGTGCAAGGAACACTTTATTTCTTTTTATATAGTGCTCTGACCTGAATTTCTATCTCAGACATTTAAATGGTACTGATTCCTCATAAATACACATTTTACAAATCAGACATAGTAGAAAAACTAAATAATTTTGTTCAGGGTAGTAAAGCAATTTGTG
This sequence comes from Campylorhamphus procurvoides, assembly GCA_013396655.1. Classification (NCBI taxonomy): domain Eukaryota; kingdom Metazoa; phylum Chordata; class Aves; order Passeriformes; family Dendrocolaptidae; genus Campylorhamphus; species Campylorhamphus procurvoides. The sequence goes on from WBMV01002640.1 coordinate 475,275, forward strand.
GGAAATTCCAAACTAATTGCACATCTCCAGATCCTTTTCTTTTCCAACTTGCATTCCTTTCTTTTTAACATTACGTTATAGACTTAGATACACAGATAATTATGGAGCATACATCTGTATCTATGTATCTCCATTTTTAAAGTAAAAATTTGAAAGACCCTAAACTGCTATAAACCTCACAAACCTGTGTTCTACCATATTCCATGTAAAGAAACCTAAATCACTTTGAAAACGTGACTTTGATTCCTAATGGACTATCTGATTGCACTTAAAAGAGCTCTACTTTCACTTCCCATGAACTTCATCAATGGGAAACAATAGTTACTGTGGCTGTCCATTTCTCCTGGCTAGAAGAATTTTTCCCATCTCAGTGGAAAACAGTCCTGGTTTTGATTGTGTGTATGTATTCTAAGCATACACTGAAACACAGCTGTAGACACATGTAGGCACATCTGCTCAAAACCCAGAGGGTGTTGTGGGATTAAACAGATCTTTACTTTTCATATGGCTTCCAAAACTGTTGGGATCATATTCAAAATGCCCAGCTTTAAAAGTGTCCCACTAAAGATAGCACTGACATTGTGGCTGACAGATCTCTGGAGTAAGAAAATAGGGTTTCCTTACTATAAAAATCAGATAGGTGAAGTGGAGGAGGCAAATTGTTCACCAAAATCTTCAATGAGCTCCCTCAAGAACAATGAACAACTAAGAGCTCTCTTCATTCCTCTACATATGCAACAAAGTATGTTTTTTATCCCTTCTAACATGCCACATACTTATATACCCTTTCACCTGCCCAGTCCCATCCCTTCCACAAAACTTTTCAAATCACCCAACACAGCCTACACAGGATTTTACTCCTGTGTAAAAGGAGTAAAGGCAAAAGGCAAAAGAACAAGAGAATTGTCTGCATGAAAATATCATACTTTTTCAGCACTGTCAGAAAATGAACAAAATATACAGTGACACATAGTAAAGAAGCCTGCATAAAATGTTATACAAATACACCTTAGAGCTGATTTAATTTTAACTAATGCAGGACAAAATGGAGCAGGAGGCACTCAAAAGACTTTGAGAGGCAATAATAAACAACAACAAAGTTTATGCAATACCAGTCTACAAGAAAATTTGAAGCACAAAACAGGAAAGTTAAACATTAGCATTTTAGAAGGTTTTTTTGTATTTTGTTGTTGGCAATTGGTTTGGTTTTTCATAATCATCAACTTTCTATGAGCAACAATGCAATGATTAATAAAGAGGAGAAAGGAACTCAAAATATTCAAGTCAGATGATGAATGTTATTTTATATTGCTACCTTCAAGTGGTCTTCAAACTATTACAAAAAGAATGTATCTGTGACAAAGTTGATTTCATTCTTACACCAGGATTAGGTTCATATAGCTGTATTTGTACACAGCATAGAGATGGTGGGTAAAAAGAATTACTGCACAGGGATAAAACAGAACACAAATTTCTATGAGAGAAGGTATTAAAGATCTTAATCACTAAAAATTGTTTATTTCACCAATATGCTGTGACCAGTGGAAACAAGAATCTTACTGCCAGCAGGCTTGGCATGAGAGGTAAGCATCAGATCATTTAATCGTTCCCCTAGCTGGCTGCTTGAAAGGCAACACTGAACAACCCTCAAAAGACCAATTCAACGATACTCAGCAGTATAAAACTCGAAAGATTCTAATGAGAACATTACTGGGTGAAAAATTCATGGTCCTGCAGAGTGTAAGACAGAGAAAGATGAATGGATAGAAGAACTTTTAGTCATTTTTAGAAGACTCTGCCACCCAGTGTAGAGGATACCTACTTGTATCAAAGCACTTAGGAGCTATTCTGCTCTTCACCACTGGTGTTCTGGGTGATGTTGCACAAGTTACTAGTTTCTTTCAACTTTTTCCATATGCTGGTCATGTCAAATTAGCTTGCAAACTCATGAACACAATTATTTGTTCTAAAAATTCACCTACAAAGGATGCTCAGGAATGTTAAATTAAAATTAATCAAAGACTTAAGTCACTGAGCATAAAGCTTAGTAAAGCTTCACAGAAATTTCTGTGAGACACTAGATCTTTAGATTCAACTTCATACCTCCAGTAAACACACTTAAGTTTTCCAATGTCTTGCACTGGCATTCTACACATGTTCACCAGTAGATTTCCCAAGTAGTATTTTAATAAGATCCTGGATATACAAAATTACTGGTTTACTCCTTAATTATTTACTACTGCTTTTAGTGCTTCAAGTAGTTCAAAGGAATTTTCACCCCAAAAAAAGACTGTCTTAAGAACTAGAACCAGAATTTCCTATTCTGAAAAAATACACCATATTAATATGCAGGAAACTAGCTGCAGCCCATCAAATTAAGCCAGTACTCCTGCATTTTAGAGCATCTCTTGAAAAGCCTTAAACCAATAATCCATCTATACACTGACTTTCATGGACAAATCATTAATCTTCCCCGCACTGCTTATCTCAGCTAGGATAATGTCTGATCTAATTCTAACAGATTTTCATTTCAGAACCAATTGTAAATCTCAGCATGGGATTATATACAACTTCAGCAAGACAGTCTCACGGAAGAATCTGCTGACATACACTTGTTTAGATTTGCAGTGTTTTCCTTATGGAGGTCGGAGCTCAAGGAGAAAGGTTAGTTGAAAAAAAGAAAATTTAAAAAGAAGTGACACTTTTTTCCTGCTAATCATATTGATATGACTATATATGAAATATTACTTAACTGTTCATGGCATTTCTATTTACCTTTAAAAATTTCCAAGGCAAACTGTGTTCTCTGTTTATAGGTGCTTTTCACTGCATCTACTGAGTTGCAGCAATTAATGCAAAGCAAGAAAGCAGCTCTGTAAACTCGTTGACAGCCGTTTAATGGGAGAGGTGGCAAGTGGTGGACATGTCCTGGCAGTGTGCTTAATAGATACACAAACACCCACAGTCATCAGCCTAAAGTGATACTGGCAGAAAATTAACTGAGAGATGCAAAGCTCATTTAACAAAGAGACCCACAGCAATCTGGACAATATAAGGCAGTGTAAAGGTTGGGAGAAGGAAAACAAGAAGATGCATTTCTTCAAGGAGATGGCAGTCTTTAATTTCACAAGTCATTTTATTTAACCTTGTTGCTTCAGTGCACAAACCGCCGTCTCTGCTTTGCAAAGCAAATACTTTTGTACAGATCTGTAAGTTCCCTGGATAGAGCATGTCACAGGCTTCCTTCAGTTAAAAGGAGATTTTCATGTTAATAACACTGTCACCATATCATGTTTTCTCCAGACACTTCAGAACGTGGCTGTAATAGAAATTATAGTCTCTCTCTCACATTGTGACCATTTCAAAAAGCAAACCTCAGCCACCGTGAGACCTATTACAATTACTGACAGAAAAGCAAACCAGTATATTGACTTATGCCAAATACTGGCACTGGGAAATAGAGAGACCTATAAACAATGATTAAAAAAACCTCCAAAGCACAAACGAAAAAACTCAAACACTACAAAATTTTACTACATACTTAAATATGAAAAAACCCCCACAATTCTTTATCTATTCATATTGCAGTAATAACCACCAGCCCAAACAAGGCAGGGTGCTGTTCAGCCATACAAGGAGAGCTGTAAACAAAAGAGAACATGCAAAGACAAGACTGCAGACAGTATACCCGGGATATTACAGAGTACTTCAAATATTGTCATGAAATCACAAATTCAAAGTCTTCTGTAACATTCCTGTCGGATTCCATCTTTGCAGTGACTAAAAGATCAAACTACGCTGTTTTATGATCTACTATAAAGGGTAAAAATCCTCTTAAGCAACTTTCTGTGGCACTGAGAGCATGCTTTTTATTGCAGAGTAATGAAATTTCAAGTTCATGAATCCCTTGCAATAACTAAAATAAGGAAAATGTCAGGATGTCTGTTTTCTGGGATCTGACATTTCCCAACACAGAACACACAAACCTGAAGTGACCTCTAAATCCACTACTCTCTTCCTCCAGACCTCTTTAAGCTAGGTGTACATCAAAAGCTAGAAAGAGGTCTACAAGTCCCCAGATATTATACTGGTATAAATTAGACAGCAATCCATGAAGTTTTAGAATTTTGCAGCTAATCTTCCCTTCTTATGTAAAATTAAAAAAAATAATGCAGAATGTAATGCTGTAATAATAAAAAAAGGTTTTAGTCTTAGAAAAAATAAATCTCCCTTCACTTTTAAAAAGCAATTTTTCTAACACAGTTCATCTAATCCCTAGTTGAGGATGACTTTATTCCTCAAACTAGAAAAAAGAATGGTAAACCTATCCCACCCTATTATCTGCATGAGCCAGAAGTCTGAAATTCTGTCCAATGCAAAAATACCTCAAGTGCTTTCCAACCAAATTGTATCCAAAACAAGATGACTGCATATTTTAAAAATGTCATCTTGAAGAGATAAACATGCCACAGTTCAGACAACATTTCTTCCAACAGCTGCGGCAGTTTAAGCAGCTCTCCCAGCACGTTCCTCAGCCGAGCGTCCTCCACCAGTGTGATGAACCACACCGGAATGTTGATCTGAATTTGGAAAAACCCTCCTCTCATCCCAAAGAACCTCAGATACCAGAACGAGCACATTTTTGTTGTCTTTTTTTTTTTACTCTGGTCAGCATCACACAGTTCCCAGCCCAGTTTACACAACAGAACTGGGAAGGCAACACTGAGAAAGAAACAAGCAACAGGGAATCCTTGAAACTCTATCAACTGCAGAAGAAATGTACTTGAAACCCTGGCTTTAGTTTCATGTATCTGTAGAGTAAGCAGTGATAAATTTTCAGAACAGTCATGTTCTTGTTATTTAAAATTGACTGCATAATCCAGTACATAATTACCTTTGCTTCAGTAGCTTTGTGGAAAATTTCTTACATTATACCTTCTACCTATAGAGGCACAGATAATATCCGTGAACAGTGCTACACTCAGAGATAGTATGTCAACACCTTTGACCTTTCCCACTTCCCTCCATGCCAGTTCAGTCAACTTCCTAACAGCAAAACTTTAGAATATCTTTATCTTTTGGAATGGCAATCTCAAATGAGACTTTTAATATACTTTTTATGTAGAAGTAACTCTCTAAACCATGAGCAAGTACTGCTGTCTCTCTGACACAGTTAAGTACTTGCAACAAACATACTAAAAGCGGCCATGTGATCCCTTTTTCCATATTTTTTTAAATAAAAGATGGATTTCTTTTCTTTGTAACCATACATGACTTTACTAAAGGTATACTGGGAGACAGCATTTTAGAAAGGTTTAAAGGAGGCAACATTCTATCTAAAACAACAAAAAAATTATGAATAAACCCTCCTGCTCCAGAGACAAATCAGTTGCCAACAGGAGTCAAAAATAAAAGTCTCCCTTTGGTATCAGTTACTAGATGATTGTGCATTTGTACTCTAGAGAACTTTTTTGCTACTTTTCTTAGCAAGTCCTGGATACCTTCCACTCCAGACAAGATTCTGAATGTAATGTGACTCAGTGTCATCTTCATTACATTTCTGAACTTCTCTTGGCAATAATGACAGGAATTCATAAATTTATTTTTATGAATTTTATATTTTTTCAGCTTTCACTACTGTATTACTTTGGTTGGAAGGTACCTCCAAGCATTGCCTTGTTGAAAATATATAAGAACATGTTATTAGCACTGACTGCTCTTATCTAGGATGCAGAGATAACAAAATCAAAACATCTCTAGTTATTCCTAAATTGACTGTCAGATACTTTGACAACAGATCCTTAGTTTATAATTAGTTTATTAATTTTCAGTACCCATCCATTCTGACCCATGTATAATTGTTCCAGCCCTTCTGGTCTCAAAGCTATTTGAGAGGTGGTAAAATATACCGAAATACAGAACCCACCCAGGTGTTTGCATTTTCATGGGTTATCTTACCCCTAGTTCAGTTTGCTATGTGGCCAAAACAGCCACACCAGCAGAGGAAAATACAAAGTGGGGATTTCTAATTCTACTTATGCCAGTTCATATCACTGGTGAAATTCTATAAAGCGAGTTAAATTTGTACTAGCTCGACTTCAATCATCTAAACATAGAAAGCTTAATCACATACAGCTTCAAATAAAACTTCCAAACACTGAGTCTGGAACCAGCTACTGAGAGAGGCTGCAAGAATGGCCCAAATATAGATGAATTTAACAAAATAAAAACAAAGCTGAGAAACCTACAGTGCAAACTTGATAGATTAAGCACTTCTTTGAGACACAATTGCTGTCTGACAGGTAAGAATAGGGAAAGCAATATATAAAGTCTAACAAAACAATCTATATCACTGCATGTCTAATTCTACATGACCTATAAGATTGTGTCCAAAATTAAAACAAAATAAAATAAAAGTTTAAAGTGCAAAAGATACTAGAAAAAACAACTATTAAATCAGTAGACAGAATAAGCCTTCTAAAGGGGATTTAAAAAAAAAGTAGCAGCCTGGAACATTACATGATGTCTCTAGGGGATGGTTTTATCTTTGACATAAAAAAATTGAACACATGACAGTGTCACTTCACTGTCTGCTGAGAAACCTGTGTCCTGTTGTGTGCTCAACCCAAGGAACAACACTAGGAGGAATTTCAGCAGTGAGCTCCACTGCTCCTGAGAGGTTATGTGACTTTCTGCTCTTCCTTTCTGATTAGGCAATTCACAAAGATGTGGAATTTTGTTTTCCTCCTATTGCTTCTGCATTGCCAGGAGAGGGTAGAAAAAGCTTTAAGAATAAATATATATTTCAGAATTTATCTTGAATCCCTGTATGCACGAAGTGAAGAGAGGCAGTAAAGTGTTTTCAAAAACAGGAACATTGATACAGTGGAACTAAGCAGATCAAGCTTTCAGACTGTATTTTTAAAGCACTGAATACATGGCTGGCTGGGCACACTAATAAACAACTTCAAACACCAGCTGAAGGAGCTCGATAATGGAAAGACAGCCTAACTAAATGAAAGCCAAGCAGGAAAACCAGCTTGTTTTTCCATTACTCCTATTTGCTAGTCCAAAAAATCCACAATAGAAACCTTCACTATTTGCCCTCTATTTAACTTTTCATATTGAAAACTAATATACATGAACTTGGGTAAGTGGAACTTCAGAACTATTTTGTGTACAAAGCATGACTTGGGTTTAATTTCTCAGAAGTACCCTATTGTTTTAGCTGCTTTAGAAAGTGTTACTCACTGTTCTAAAAATAAAGTCACAATAATTTAACTATTCTAAATCTTTATATATATTTCTTCAGGTTTAGGAGCACTACAGCAAACATTTGCTTCTTATTTTCCTTATATCCAAAGCAGTGGGAATGACTTCCCTATTCTTTCCATATCCACATGAATTATAAACCACAGATGTCATCCTCATTTAATTGTCAGCCTGGGATACCCAAGCATGTTCTCACCGGTTATGGTGTAGTACTTCAGTTACCAGACCTATTTTATTTATCTGAGCTCAAGACAGATTCCTGTGTTGCGTGACGGGAGTCAGAACGGAAAGATCCAAAATGTGTGTCCCAAGCACCAATGCAAAAATCTAACAGATACAGTCAACAAAAACATTTTTAAATAATTATGGCCAAGTAGTGGAAATTAAGAGATGTAACGCTGTGAAGTTTGCAGCAGAACCCAAGATACACATCTCAGTTCCTTAACTGTAAAGACATTCTACTCTCAAAAAACTCCTGTACTGTCCAAACCTTGAGGAGACATATGGGAAGCAAGAGAATTACAGCTAGCAGTGAAAACAACAGAATAATCTCTTGAACATATGCATATTCATTACCATACTAGCACAAAGTCCAGTGCTGGCTGTCACTCAAGTTACAAATTCTGTTTTCTGGGAAAAAAAGCTTTGGGATAGAAAGTATGCAGGACACATTTTCTTTAGCATTGATAGGAATTTTAGAACTTGTTAATTTTTGGAGTTGGTGAAACGTATTGGCTAACAGCATAATGTGAAATTAAAAATTCAAAAAGGGAAGCAGTAGGGCTTACAAGCTTTTGTTAACCCCCAAATATTTATCACATTAGTAGTAGGAAGCCTGGTGACAGATGAGAAAGTTGACATTTCCTAAATGGAATCAAGAATTTACACGACCACAATAGAGGTCTCAAAGCACAGAAACTTGCTTTGGCAGACTGTTGCAAAACGAACAGATGCAAAACAGAGATTTAAAAATGTTAAATTGTTTCACCTGTTATTACAAGTTGCAATATACTTTGAGTTGCATTTGGCGAGCTGGGATGTAAGTTCTGCTCTCAATAGACACAAGGCTGTGTTTTGGAAGAGATGCCACTTTACAGAGATGGATTGTGAAACATGTAGAACAAATACTACTGTATGCAACAGCAATTACATAGGACTGCTTCATTTGCACACCGGACGCTACCAAGTATTTTCCCTATTGCATGATGAAAAAGACATTCAAACACTAACAACTGTTTTACCAATGATGGTTTTTCACTTTTTTGGAAGGCACAGATGCAGCTGCTTTCTCACTCATTTCTGTTACTACGACATTAATGTACAGTAAAGGAAACTTGCAATAACAAGTGGGAAACAATCAATAGCAATTTACCTTAAGGGGTTGACAGTGTAACCAATGCTTCGTTCTTACAGAAATCCCTAAATGGCAGACCTTGGAACACTTAAATGCCTTCTATTAGAGGAAAAAAAATGCAGACACACCTGAGAATTTGTTCCTATCACTTTCCACAGTAAAGAGAATTCAAAATAAAGGATTGACAGATATTGTCTGAGGTTCTTGATAGATAATTTTGTTCTTTATATATTTTAAGCTCAATAAATTCAAGGTACTTTTACACTAAAATTCTGCTCAGTCAGAAGAAAAAACAGGTAACTGAACAAATACACCATCAAGGTCCAGCTTAGGAATGTAGCATGGTCATTCCTACTTGCACATACTTTGAACCTGCAGAAACACTTTCTATTCTTCTTCAGGAAGGAGGTGATTTCATTATGCCTAATACAATCACCAGCTCATGTGGGAAATGGCCAAAAGCTTGTCAGCTCTCCTGTAGGATCAGACAAGGCTAACACTTCACACCACCCACCATTAGTAGGTTATCTAGTGGCACAGCTACTCTGCACTGCTTGGAGTACATTCTGGTACATAATGCACAGTAGCCAGAATTTAGTATTTCTAAAGCTATGGATCAAGGCAGCAAAAGCTTACGTCTTCTGCCACTCATCACTGGATACACTGTTGTGGTGGGGGTCAGGGAAGGGGCAATGGCAATAAAATTCTGTAAATGCATGTAGTAACTGACAACCTTAAATGAAGGATACTTTGATTTTGTTCACCTCAAACTAGGAACATGCTTTTTCCTTCTTGCATCTTCGGTGTTTCTGAACCAAATATTGATGACATTGAATTAGTTTTCTGTATCATACAGGCAGTTCACTTATTATCTGACCAAATCCACTAGGTTAAAATAGTTCCTACAAATTGTTTAACGCTTTAACCAAGTACGCGGGCTTTGTTTTTATTACTGTGTTACCTCTCCTAATTCCTTGATACAGAAAACCAGAAAATGTATGCTTAGTTCCTAATAAAACATCATTTTCTCAGTTACAAAGCAACTGAAACTACATAGATAGTTTTTAAAAAAGAAACATAACAAACTTAAATGCACATTTATGCCAAGGCCAGTTTCTGTACGTGCCAGTTCCTTTTATAGTTCACTTGCACCATGATTAGCTCTGGTTCAATACCAGATAAGATAAGCTATGCTCACAGCACATATATATTATGCATATGTATATACACACACATGTATGTAACTATATGACAGGTTTTCATTTAATTCTAGGTACACAGAAGTGAACCCTATTTTGCTTATAACACTTTCAAAGAGACTTTGTAGCTAAAACATTGATTTCCCCTTCAATACATGCCAGCTTGAGGGCATTTTTCAACTAACATGTTGAATCCTGAAGCAACTCTGATTTTCAGGAAGTGCTCTTGTATAAGAGTTAGCAATCACCTTCTCAAGAGGGTGCATGACTTCATTCTGGACATTTTTCAAATTAGCTGACATTGAGATGCTACAGCTTCTCATAATGAGGAAGTGCCATTTATTCTGTTAGCATATGGTGCAACCTTTCTGCTGTCCATTGAGGAATACAAGAGTTGCCAAGGGATGATACCACTTCCTAATTATTTACAGCCTCTAAAATTAACACCTTCATCACCATATTTTGATATGGACAAAATTCTTCTGAATTCCATTTGCTGTTGATTTCTTCCTGAGAATCTCTAGTTAGCCCTGTGACCTCAAACCGCACTCAAAAAAAAAAAAAAAGAGGCAAATTACCAGGATTTTTAAAACCTGTACAACTTATTATTCAGTTATCCAAAGATAAACAACCCAGGATAAAATGTAATCTTCCAACCAATGCAAATCAGTAAAGGAAATGGCAAAGGCAAACTCAGTAGACACCTCAGAGGCATAATTTGCAATGAAATCCTGTTTCAGCTAAGTTATGAAGTTACATGTCACTCCTTTAAGGCATTGCACTGAAGACAAGTAAATGCACTTTGGGAATTAGTTCGATTAAATCTCTGGGTTTGCATTTAATTTAGAGAGGGCATTCTCTTAATTGCAGAGCCTTTCCACGCTTTGCATGAAAGAGGAACAATTACAACAATCTGAAACAAAATGAGTGTGAAATTCCTCCACCATCCCACGTGCCGCTGCAGCAGCAAGTGGCAGAGACAGGTAACAGATGGTGAATTTAACTTCCATTCTCAGCTATTAAACACTACCTGAAGGTCCATTAAACTCCTTTCTACTGGAAATCCTGTATAAAGTAAAATTACTTTGTATCCACAATGATGACGATTAACTTGACCTTTCTGTAGGGCATGATACATTCCCGCTCAAAGCCATTCAAATACAAACCAAAAATGATTTTAGCTGTTGTTCTAGTATCAAATGTTAGTTACATCTTTTGTAGGCGACTTGAAGAGTGTCAGTCATCTACCTTACTGTTTCTTTATGATAAACAGCACAGTTAATGAGTACTACCAAAAAAACAACACACTGACAGATTAAGGTACTATTAAACAGTGGTAAGAGCCCAGGAACTGACAATCCTGGTCAGCACAAGAAGGAGACAAAAAGGTTCAAGTGCTGTTTCATATAGTTGGTATCTATGCCTGTTGTATGCAATTTACATAACAACTTTTGCCTACTCATAAAATTGCTTCAAGAGCTCCTGAAAATGACAATATATAACACTAGGACACTGTTCAAAATTTTCCACCTGGAAAAAATAAAACAGTGAGAACGTGGTCAAATACTGATCTTACCCAAAGTAATTGCTTGCCATATGACAAGCTACAAATTCTTCACTATGACTATGACAATAATTGTATGTAAATTAAGATGATTTCTCAAATCCATCATTACAGCTAGTCTAATTACTTTATTTAAGGTATTCCAATCCTTGTAAACAGCACAAAGGATGAAAAGTTGTTTGTTATTATTAAAACCTCAAGTAAAACTAGTCCTGTTTCAAATGCATTTGGGAGGTATGAAGCAAAATTCTCCTGATTCCTATCATGTGACATTTAACCTGGACTGTCAAGAAGCAATAAACTTTTCATCAACCAGGAACTACACCTGTGGTAGACAAGATGCTTGGCTGGAACACAATATCCTCTAGAAGATCGTACAATGCCACAGAAAATTAAGAGAATGCCTGTGCTCTTGCTGGGTAAAACATTACCATGAAGGGCCACCAACAGCTTCAAAACATTATTCTGTAGACATTTAAATACAAATAGACATACTTTAAACATACTTGGGCATAAGTATTAGCAATTCTTAAAATATTCCACAATAAATATGACTTTAGTATTGACAGAGAATACATCAGGATTTTTCTTAAAGACACCATGCAATATTATTTAATTTCTCTCATGAATTTTAACACATTCCCCTTTTGTTTACACTCTCCTTTTAAAACATAATTTTATGGGGATTTTTTGTTTCACATCCAGTGCACTGAAAACCAGCTCCCTTTTTTGATTTGTAATACTGACACGCGCTTAAAGTACACGGCGTACAAGTGTAAGAACTGAAGCCTTTCTCCAATGCAATTTATCATGCATGTTTAAGCTTTGTGACAAAACATATTCTGGCCCATATTCTACATTCAGTATGACAACTGATAAATTAAAGCAAATGTATGCAAAAGAATCTCTGGTTTTCAAAATAAACAAACATATTTGTTTTCTCCTCTTCACATGGAAAATATTGAATAATTACACAGAATCACAGAATATGCAGAGTTGGAAGGGACCCACAAGGATCATCAAGTCCAACCTTAGCACTGCACAGAACCACTCCCAGGAGTCACACCATGTACCCGAGAGTGTTGTCCAAACATGTCTTGAACTCTGTCAGGCTTCGTGCTGTGATCACTTCCCAAAGGAGCCTGTTCCAGTGCCCAAACAACCCTTTGGGGGAAGAACCTTTTTTCAATATCCAACTCAAACTTCCCCTGACACAACTTCAGACCATTCCTTTGTGTTCTGTCACTGTTCACCAGAGAGAAGAGATCAGTGCCTGCCCCTCCTCTTCCTGCCATGAGGAAGTTGTAACTACAGTGAGGTCTCCCCTCAATCTCCTCTTCTGCAGGCTGACCAGACCAAGCGACCTCAGCCACTCCTCACACGGCTTCCCCTCAAGGCCCTTCACCATCTTCGTCCCCCTTCTTTGAACACTCTCTAAGAGTTTAATATCTTTCTTATATTGCAGTGCCCAAAACTGCACACAATATTCATGGCGAGGCCACCCCAGTGCAGTGCAGGGTGGGACAATCCCCTTCCTTGACCAGCTGGCAATGCTTTGCCTGATGCCCCCCAGGACACGGTTGGCTCTCCTGGCTGCCAGGGCACTGCTGACTCACATTCAACTGGCCATTGAGCAGGACCCCCAGGTCCCTTCCTGTGGCACTGCTTTCCAGCATCTCATTCCCCAGTCCATATATATGACCAGGGTTGCCCCGTCCCAGGTGCAGAATCTGGCACTGTCTCTTGTTGAATTCCATTATGGTTGGTGACTGCCCAGCCCTCTAATCTGTCGAGATCTCTCTGCAGGGCCTCCCTGCCTTTGAAGGAGTCAGCAGCTCCTCCCAGTTTTGTGTGGTCTGCAAACTTGTGACGATGCATCTGTGACAATGTTGAAGAGCACAGGGCCCACAATGGAGCCCTGTGGAACCCCACTAGTGACAGGTCACCAGTCTGATGTTTCCCCATTCACTGTTACCCTCTGTGCTCGATCCATGACCCAAGTGCTTACCTACTGCATGATGTGTTTATTCACCAGTGTGCTGGACATTCTGTCCAAAAGGATCCTATGAGAGACAGTATTGAAAGCTTTATCCTTCTTTATATTTTCTTACCCAAAAGCTAAGAAGCTTCCTAAATTGAGAAAAATCTGGCTAATGGAATCTCTGCAGGAGTCAATAGCTTCCACTATGCCCCTGACACAGGACAGTGCATCAATAGACCTAATATTATTTTAGAAGTGTCTCCAGCATTATGGTGCTGTCATCTTCCCTTTTCTATTTTCACCTCTCACCCTCCCATTCATTCACTGTCAAGCACAATGTAGCTGATCAATTCTTATTTCACTATCAGCAAGGAAGAGATTTTCTGACGTGTTTCAGGCCATGCTGAACACAATTTCCCCTCCCTTTTCAAACAGCTGCATGATGTCCTAACAAATTTTGAGCTGTCTGTCAGGGAAAAAAAACAACTACGCATAGAATATGTATAAAGTAGGGAATGCCCTCTTGCAAAAGTCCATCCAGAATTCCAGTAAGAGGTGAGTTATAAACACAATGTGTTATTCTGTCAAGTGTTTAATATATGTTGTTAGAAGTAAGTTAAAAAGCAGATGAAAAGGTATCTTACTGATAAAACATTCTCCTTACTGCAAAGCACAATGATAGGTAACAAAATAAAATGTTCCAGTACTTACTCCTAGAGTGTATCTTCAATCAAGGAATGAAACTTCAATGAGGAATATTTCCCCTTTCCATTGAAATTAGGATAGTTGTTGCTTATTTCTATGGAAGCAGCCAAAGCAGTAACTTACATGAAAAGTGTCTGAGAAACTTAAATAATTATAAGAGAAACTAATAAATAAATGGATGTGCACACATACACACAACTCTTCCTTCTCTCTCCTAAGTCAGCTACAACAGTCTAATATAATTTGAAAACCAGAAAGAAATTATTTCATCAAATTATGACAAATGAAAAGTGTTTAGAAGTAAGTTGCTCTCAGAGTTAAAAACCATGTTACGCCCTAAGAAGAAAACGAAAGAACAGTTTCAACAGTTTGCCAACTCCAGTGTTTCCAGAAGCTATTACACCCTACATGGTTTCACAGGACAAATCTTTTACAGCCTCAGGCAGAGCACCCTTGCCCAGTGCCACCTCTTCTCTGACGATTTCCTTGTTTTGGTGAATGCAAGAAAATCTGAACATTTACCAGAGAAGCTCCTGTTCAGAAAGCAAATAAAGGAACAGTTCTTTTTAAAGCAGCTTACTCCTAACAAATCCAAAATATGCTATATATGGGGTCATCTGATCAAGAAAAATTAAAAAACTGATGTGTACATGCTTATATACTTCTGGAGCATTGGCTGCACACTTCTGCTCACAAAAGTTCAGGTTTTACCTCTTGAGTAAAAAACCAGCATCCATTACAGAAAAATCAGAGTTCTCTGCCTTGATTTAACCTGCACTTATTTGTTCCTCTCTGTGAGAGCAGAAGTTAAAAAGGAACGGAGAAAATTCTACATCCATTTATAAAGAGACAGCTCCTCGTAAGGAGGTATTTCAAACCAAACATGTATTTGTGATCAAAATTCATCTCACTCTTCTGCACCATGCAAGAAATTCCCCTGAGAAGCCCACATCAGCTTCACCTCAAGAGGAAGAACCAGAATTCATTGTTTCAAAAATAAATCCTTTTTTCCATGCAGTCTATTCAGTTCTGTATTTCTCTTTTCCATGCTACTTGTCCAGGATCACACTCTCAGATAAGATCAATGGTCATTGAACTATGCCAATGAAAAGAATAGTCTGTATGCAGGGCGACTCCATTGATCTTAAATGAAGCACCTGTCCCCTCTCCCCCTTTCACTGTTAAAGAAATCCACCCTGTGCCCCTGAATCCCAAAAGTAAACATAATTCAGTTATTTATGTCCCACAGCAGACAAGAATAAGGCAAAAATTTCTTACATGAATGTGATCCACTAAAAATGCAAATGTTTTTTGATTCATTAGTTACTTAAATATACTGATTGTTAAAACATAAAATACAGAGAAAATTAAAAAGTGAACTCAAAATGCAACATTTGGAATTTTATTATGCATTAAATTTTTGAACAGAGTATTTCAAGAAATGCAGAACTTTTCCCATCACAAGAACCCTGTCTGTGTATTCCTCCTACCGGCAGCCTCTCCCTCCACAGCAGACTGCCAATCTCCCAGCTGCCACACTTGAGCTCAAGACTGTGAATCATCGCTTTTATTCATACAGTACAGAGCTCTATTTTTGACTGAAGGACACAGAAATTGCAAAGCCAACCGCCTAAACAGTAGAAAACTCACACAATGAAATTCCGTAAAAACTATTGCCATGCTAAAACAAAATGGAATTTAGCATCCAGGTTTTATTCTTTTTAATGAAGATAACCTAGATTTATTATTGTGATTAAAGCACTAGGGAGTAAAGAATTTTTTCAGGCTTCCTAATAACTTTTCATCACCGATGGTATCACATGGTACCACCAGCTCGTGCAGGCTCAATTGTTTTTAAATTTACTAATTACTGAATAGCTTTGCTGGGTTCCAAGACAGTAGTGTGATTTTCCAACCCAGCTGCCAACCCTGCATGAGTGAATATAGCACTACTGCTTAATGCTTTCAAGAAATTGGACAGAAGTGAGCGCAATGAAATACTGGCAGACTGTAAATAAACAGCAACTTAAATTTTTGTTAAGATGATTAAATTGAATCCTAAGATTCAATATAAATTCTCAAACTTTTGTATTTATTTTACACAATTCTCTCATCTCTTTGGCCCTGTGGACAGAGCTCTGCATATTAACTTCACTGGCGACTGGCTACTGTGATTCCCCCAGGCTGTATTAGGCAGACAGATAACAAGCTTTTAAACAAAAATAAAAATATTAAAAATTTTCCAAAGACAGCAGTTTTTACAGATTCTCTTCCAGTTAGCTACCACACCTTTCACAATCTGCCTGTCAGGACCTAGTAACCTGACCTACCCCTCAGTTTTTGATCATGGAAGAGTCCAGTATCACACAAATACAATATTGCCAGGTTAGAGTTAAGATATTCAGCTCTTCTGGAAAAGTAATAAGTTTACAAAATAGAAATAGCCCACAAAAATACTCATAGCCCAGTACATTTCAAGTGTGAACATATCGCAAAGCCTTGATGAGAAACTAAAACAGTTTTGAAATCTCATTATAGAAGTTAAAAGATAAGGCCCAATCAATTTAAACACCAGACAGCACAGATGTAGAAAAGTCCTTCAAAAATGCAGTTCACATTTGCCATTTATAACTTACATGGAAGAAGATGACACAGAGAAGCATTACCACAAACGACTTACCACATTAACAAAGTAAAAAAACTGTTAGTTTCACTTATTTTCTCTCAGTGAAAAACACCAGAAAGCATACTGCTTAACATGTTAATGCACACCTGCCTCTCAGAGAACCTTCATAATATCGGTTTTACAATTCTTGAACACTGTGGGTTTGATTTCAAGAATTTAAAGACATTACCAGAGGACTCCTGATTTGTAAGGAACACTTACCACTGATACAAGACAGGCAATGTGTTGCACCCTAGGGATTAAAACTGCTTCTCAGGAAACTATCAGAGATACAGATGCTTTCCTTTAACCTCTTTGTACTGCATTCTGTAAGGTTTTACCAAACTGACAGATTTGTCAACTTCTGAATTAAACCAGAAAACAAAAAAAGCGGAGGGATGCAGACATGACAAAAAGCTGTCTAGTATGAGGGAACTGATTCCAGCAGACACTTACAGACCTGACAGCACAAACTACTGCCATCTGGAATACAGAGATCCCAGGCTCAGTCCCTCATTAAATGAATTTTTTTCTGTTCAAACAGATTCCCCATTTTCTTTTGTGCATTTCTGTAGATCAAATTGAATAATATGAACTTTAATACAAACCTTAAAAAAATATATATAAAAGTAATGATCCATTCTAGGCTGGGGTTAATCACAAGTACTTTCTAAGGCAGGAGTGATAGTCTACGACAAATCCAAAGTAAGGTACATGCCTCAGATTCTTCAAATCTATTGGATGCCAACGTATACCTGACATTCTGTGAAAGTCCCACTTCTCAGAAGAACAGAGGATGATTAAAAGGAATAATATAAAAAATAAAAATCAGTGTTATCCCTGACTTATTTTAACACTGGAAAACTCACAGTCATCCTTTGTGCTTTACTGGTAAGCTAACATATTTACAGATCTTATATTTTTATTTTATAACTTCTAGAGAGCAAAAATACGGTGTTTGACACCATGATTTTTTGTATTTGCAGAGCAATGCTTAAATTTTAAGTATATGTATTTCAATTCCTCTCAGTATCTCATTTGGTAGAGAGCAGTGAAATGAGCATTTTCTCTGTTGTCCTTTGAAAAGATGAAGCAATTCCATGAGCTTATTTGCCTTTTATCCTCAAAGCAATTTCTATAGTGCACATCACACGCCAAAAAAGTATATCAGAAACCTTGTATCATCTGCAGATGGACTAGGTGATCAGACTGGGTTTACTTCACTAGTCTCTGGCTTTCAGTAAACAAAAGCTTTCTTCTTCATAAATGTTATTACAGCAAGAGTCAGTCCCACCAGATGAGACACACAACTTGGGCTTCTGACAGAAAGTTTCCAATTACCACTTTCATGATCTAAATTTCATCAATATCAGCCAGAAAAAGTAGCCAACTTTAAACCCTAACTTTCCTGTGTCTAGCTACCCCTCTGTCCAGTGCATGACTCTACTTTAACCACCAGTTTGCACCAATTAAAAAAGTTTAGGCACAAAACTATTAAAACCAATGTAAAGCAAATTTCATTTTATAGCTCAGCCAGTTGAATACAATTTAAAGGCATTAACTTTAACCAGAAGCCTTAAAAGAATACACCTTGTGCAATTCTGTTGTCACTCTACAAGAGAGCAAGTAGATGACAAGACAATAGAAAAACTCCTGGAAAAACACAATTGTCCCACAGAACAAAGTGAAGAAAGTTCTCTTTTTCCTTAGCTGTTGCATGCTGCCCATCTCACCAGGATGAAAAACCAAAACAAATACAAACAGTAAGAGCAAATCACCACTTGACTAATGAATATAACACATTCTGAAATGTCCAGCTTAAAAACTATCAGAAAATTGAGTGCTTCTTCCTAGGGCTGTTAATTGGTGAATTATTTGCCATTTACCTTTTTTTTTTCATTGTTGTAAAGGTGTTGAGTGGTTTCCTTGCAAGTATCACCCCTTTTGCAGAGGTCTGTGCTCCACCGCTTGTCAAATACCAGCTCACCTACATTTATGCCTAAGCTTTGTCTGAAAGATTGTAAGCAAAGACTTATAAACAAAACAAAGAATTTCTTTCCACCTCCCCAATCTCTTACCAGTTATTCTGAGCATTCCAGCTCTATCTCTATGGATCTCTCTCTTTTCTAAAGTTAAAAGCAAATGCTTCATCTGGAGTATTCTAAAATTTTGATATAGTATTCAACAGAAACTGGATGATAAAGCCAGTTTATCTTCCACAGGCAAACAAAAATTTCTTATCAAAGACTTCTAGTTAGAGTTGACCTGAGCTGAATCAGAGCCAAAATCTACTGTGAAAGCATTTGCAAAATGCCAGCTCCAGACCTGCACCCAGTTTTGCAAAATAGGCTCATTTCAAAGCAAACAAAAACAAACCCAACAACCAGGGCCGACATTTAATTTCAAACAGCTTTCCCACCTCTCCATACATTGCACAAAATTCGTATCACCAAATAGTGCCACAAGGTATTCTAATGAAAAGGCATTTTAATGCTCACTAAAGGCAAAACTCTCTGAAGTTAACTCTCCTTTACAATACAGGCATAGATGGACACGGCTATCTCCTCTTCTGCAGTTTCCTTCCTCTCACTGCAATTTCAACTCATCCTTACTGCCTGCATTCTCCTGATGCCCTGAATGCTCCAAAAGCACTTCATACACGAAAGCAAACTTAAATCATGCATTGATTTTACATTATCATCTTTCTAGTAGAATTCTACTTCAAGCAAGGTACTTAAACAATTAATTTTAATATTCCAGCAATAAGATTTTTTTCCTTTATGTTCCAGTCTGAAGACAAGAACAAATCCAGTAATAGAATGCCAACGTTAATTTAAGAGGAGATGAAATATGACTTAATAACATTGCAGCACAGTAACGTTCTACAATAGGTCATGGAGGCATAAAATTTTCAACAAATTCATTCTTGCACCACTGTATATTCCTGCTAATAGGCCAGGACACAACTGAAAAATTGTTAATAGCTTGCTGCACAAACTTTTATATAGCAGGAAAAAAAAAAGGCGCTATCTTTTATAGTCTCAGTTTCCCTAATCAGCAGTAAAACCAAGGAAAGAGGCAGGAAGCCTCCTACTCACCTTCCCTTGAGCAAAGGGCAGAAAATGAGTTGCAGTTAACCAGGAAATGCAACTCCATATTACGCCTCTATTTAATAAATGCTACTAAATACTACCATAGAAAGTTTTTAGTGAAAAAAGTTGTGCTTAAAGAGCCAGAACAGCATAGGCCAAAAAAAGCTAAGACTAATTTGCTACTAGTTTCACTCAACTACACTCCAACTGGAACCTGCAAGTACAGTCAAAACTCAGGAAACTTTCTCTTCCATAACCCAGTTATGCATGAATTGGTGTTTTGTAAAGGTGCCTGTGTCCCTACTAGCATACAGTATTTTTCTGAATGCAATATAAGGCACAATATAAAAGGAAAAAGTTTTCTAATACAAGGAGGTGGTGGTGTGTAGGGGAAGTCACTGTTTCAGACAGAATAAATGCCATGCCACTCTAACTTCTCTGCCCACTCCACCCCATTTCAGAGAATGAGGAACCAAAGAAGGCAGCAGATGACCCAAACATATGCCAAGCTGCATGCTAAAGGGCTTCCACTGAGAGTCTAAAAGCTGAGCCTTCCTTTTGGCTAAGCAAAAAGGAAGGCTGTATGGAAACCAGCAAACATCTCAAACCTTGCAGTTAGTTGCTTACACAGGTTCTACAGCTATTCAGCCTCAAAATTCATGGAGAATGCAAATCAGAACGCAGTATTTCTTCACTTGTTCAAGAATACAATTTCACAGTAGCATATGATTTCATTCAATTTTCAAGTCCTGAAGTCCTTCAAATTTCACTAAGAAAGGAGAAATGGAAGAAATAGGTTCTATCCTGGCAGCTTTAGAAAGAGTTGTCAGATCTTAAACTTGGTAAATGTTATTCTAATCCTGTTTCACAAAATATTGATTTTAACCTGAATGTTTTATAAATTGCTGATCATGTTTAAAGACTGATTCTCAGTCACTGTTCTTACTTAAACTTGAAATTTAGCACCTCTCTTTGCTAACTAAAAAAATTAAAGGATATCTGCACACATTTATAAAATAATTAAGCTTCGTATTTGTCCTGTTTGCTGGACACTTCTTCTTTACTAGCTTATTTGTCTATTGATAACTTAGGAATACATGTCACAGAACACTGGGATTTCATAAAAAGTTCACAAATAGAGGAACTTAAAATTGCTTACTTGGTTAAGTAAGAAGTCATCTCAAATGCTTTGTATTTATTTAAAAGCACTTCTACTGTTGCCAAAAATGACTATTGTTACATTAATAGAATGTTAGTAAAAGTTTCTTCACAGAAAGCATCTTCAACTTGAATTGATATAAATTACATGTCATCACACTAAAAAGATTACCTGCCTAGTTTTGTTTGTTTTTTTTTTTAACATAAAGCAGCCAGACTCCCATTTTAAAACCTTGGTAAGTCTAACTATAAAACAAGCTGCCATAATAGTATATAAGGTTTTTACTTTGATAATTTTCTGAAGTCTCCTAAAAGAAATTACAATCTCAAGTCCTACTGACAATGTCATCTTCAGAACTCAAAAGTGAACGTGCCATAAGTTTTCCCTGTAGGTTATGGCACAACTAATTTCTGAGGCTCAGGTGTGTGTATGGAGTCACAACTGACTGTTCATTATCTCTGCAGGGAGTGATTGCAGCGTGCTGTGTGAAAGAGAAAATGGTTTCAAGCTAAAAACAAAACAATTACTTCGGCTCTCCTGTAAACGGACATTCTGTATTTTGCTACAGTATCTGCAAAAAAGGCCCCAATAAAAATCTTAAAATTCCTTTCATCACCACACAGTCAGCACTACACAGAGCTGCTCACAATGTCACATGTTTATGCAGTACTAACTCACAGTAAATATCTTATAAATCAAGAGCAAAATAGCTTTCATTCTGTCAAGAAAGAGTTCAAGTAGGAACAAATACATGAAATCTGACCTTTACATCAAAAAAGCCTGGTTACTACCAAGAAAAACAGGTTCTGTTACAAAAGCTTTCAGCACCCTGTATTTCTAAATCTACTTGATGAATATTCCTATATATTTTTCCCAGGCTAAAGCATATCAGGACCCTTTCAAAGAAAACGAAAAGAAAAACAGAAGAAAAAAAGAAACGGGGGGAAAAAGAAAAAAGACTGAAATTCACTGGAGACCTACTGCTGTACAAAGCTACCAGATATATTGATTTAGAGAACATTGTCAGCCATCTTGATTTCAGAGTCCGAAACACTTGTTTTTCACAATTCAGTTGTGCATAGATTCAAGAGCTCATTTAGAAAAAATTCATGCTGAAACCCATCCAGTTACCTCCAACTAGCTGCAGTCGCATACCAGCTACGATTTTCATGTGTTGATTATCAAAAAAAGTGACTGCTACATCTATCTTAAATCCTTACAGTTAAAAGTTTGTTGTTATTTTAACTCTTTAAAAATAATAATTATGGACACTAACAGAAGTGGTACAGAATGAAGACTAACATTTGAGCTATTTCTAAACATTAACTTGCCTTTGTCAACTGAGTAGACATCAACACCCATTATATGCTCCTGCATTTCTAGGATTATTTACATCTATCACAATTTTCTCTAGATACTAGTGAGTCTAAAGAAAAGAATAAAAAAAAAATAGGAACCAGCATTGTCATAATGTAGTTTTCAAATTGCTGCTCAAAGCATTTCAGCAGACAGCAGTTCTGCTGAGGACTTGAAGCTGTGCACAGACTTTGCTGAGGCACAGAAAATGTCACGGTGAAAGACTGCATTCACCTACACTGGTATCAGCTTTCTATTTCCTCACATATTGCAGAGCAGGACATGTCAACAGAGGTGAACAGAAGCTTGTCTATTAGAAGCAGTAATGCTACACTAAACATTGCTGGAACACAATGGTAAATAGCACAATATATTTCCTTTTCAGCCTAGAAATGAGCCAGACTGGTATTTACCTCCACAGACGCCCTCTGAAGTGCTGAAAGGTTGGGTTTTTTTCCCTACTCTGAAGCAAAACACAAGACAGTAAGGCAAAACCCCTTCTTTTGCCATCTTTTGCCTTTGCTCTTCTGAAAAGAGCAAAATCTGTAACTTATATAACTACCAACAAAGAAATGAGTCTTTTAGTACTGATTTAGCTCCTTGCAAACAACTTCCAGTGAATACAAGTCCATTTCAAGCAATCTTAAAGTATTTTAGATGCACAAGTTTATTTTTGATCCTTTCTAATGTTTACAACCCCCAAAGATATGTATTGTCTGTTCATAATTTGCTCTCCATTTATATGGGACCTTTCCCACAGAGCTGGGCAGAAATGCCCCAATGCCAAGGTATAAAAGCTCCTATTATTTAGGAGCTG
Organism: Campylorhamphus procurvoides; assembly: GCA_013396655.1. Lineage (NCBI taxonomy): Eukaryota > Metazoa > Chordata > Aves > Passeriformes > Dendrocolaptidae > Campylorhamphus > Campylorhamphus procurvoides. The sequence continues at coordinate 498,439 of WBMV01002640.1, forward strand.
AAAACAAATAAAAATGCTATGCATTTTGCTGAAGTACTAATGTATATAAATGTACATAAATACAAAATAAAAGTTTAGAATGCTCCAAGGTTTTCTCTTGATACATTGAAGTTAATTAATCCTGCACATGATGAAATTTGTTTTCACTTGTTCAAGTAATAAACAGGCAACATTAGTAATTAAAAAGATACAAACCAGAGCCTCCCTCTGCATTTGGCTGATGAGAAGCCTTAATACAGAGGAGAGAGAAAAATCATGCATTATGCTCTGAAGGCTCTTACTAGAGCAACTTTTGATGCATCAAGAAAAGAGCAATCTCAGAAAACAGACCCTAAAGACTACAGTTAGATTGTTCAGCTTCAGCACTTCTGATCACAACTGAGACAGAATGTTTGGGTCCAGCTCATGACCTGCCTGCAGCCCAATAGCTCAGAAACGACACTCCTGATTCACGGTTTCCAAACGCTTTGGCCAGTAACCATCACAGTTCCACGTAACTGAATTTATTTATACTAGAAGGATGGGGGTGGCATTACAGGATGACAAAATCCTACATTAAGCTTGAAAAGTCAAGCACTCTGACATAACAAAGCATGTGATCAAATCAATTTTGTACACTTGTGATCTGACCTCTTTATGTAAATTATTTTCATAATGCATGCAGTCAACAAACTTCTCGAGGACTCTTAACTTGCTTACTGGGTAGAACGGGCAACTGGAATCTTACAGAAAGTAAAGCTCCTTTCTGCTAGACTCTTGACTTTAACTCCAAGGAAAATTTCAAAGAGAAATCAAAGAGAACTAAATTCTACCTACTTTCTATGTCCCAGAATTCCAATGTGACATTTTTAAGTTCCTCCTTGTATTTTTTTTCAGGACGTTCAAATAGTTATTCTTGGGTCCCCACTAGGAGAAGCACTAAATACCCCTGCAGTTCCACTCAGGTAGGGAGATGTGTATTTTCAGAGTTTAAAGCAATAAAAAATTTTATGGCCTGGGGGAGGGAGATTAAGAAAGGACTACAGTTCCAAGGCTTCTCAAAGTTGATATCTAATATATAATCCAAATATCTGTGGATGTTTGACATTTGTGCTTTACATTCTTATCTATGTATAGATGAACAAGAATATCACCACCCTGACTCACAGAAATGTCAAGATGGTAAATTACTTATTTCCTTCAAGCATTAGGGGGCTAAGGAGTTCTTCAGAGAATTTCTATAAAGAAAATAATTACTGTCTATTCAGCTTAAATATGCAAATGTCATAGTAACAAGATATAGGGCATGACATCTTATATTGCTTCCTATTCAGTACAATGAATGAGGGTACAGTTCTGTGTAAACATCCCTATAGTGTTGTAATTAGGAAGGCACACCTTAGTATTATTTAATAGTGGGGGAGTCTGTACATTAGAAATGCTGGTGCCCATGGTCCATGCAGAACCCCCAGTATCTTTATATCAGGACAGAGTATCTGTTAAAGGAGATATTTTCAGCAAATAGAGCTTAGCTAGATGATATTTAACAACCTGTTTTGAAACAGATTAGCTCACTAATCTTATGCTTTCCTGTACTCTTTGATCCTTTTATCATAATTAAAAGACAGTTATAATGGATACACAGAAATTGGATTAATTATTATGGCACCATAACCTGTCTTGTTATTTCCTAAATCTGCAGTGCCAGATTCAGTCAATAGTCTATGCTTTCTGCAAAGGAAAAGAACAAAACCTTACACATTCAGTTATTAGAGATGCAGTTCTTTCAGATAACTTTTCAAGAAAGGCTTTATCAATTGTCCTGCAGGCTTAGAGATCTCCAGTGTAAGATCAGTCACAAACCCTGCCCCCATAATGGAAATTCATCTGCTAACAATTATGGATAAGGATATTCCTGTTGAAAGCTATTTTAAGCTACTATTATTCTCCCTAATAGTCAAGTGATATTTAAGCACTTATTTAATAAGGGATATTTAATATGATAACAAAGAAGAAAAATTATCAAGGAGTATTTTTCCCCCCAAAGTTTGCAAATTAGTCCAACCGTATAAACGTTAACTTAAGAATTACATCTCATTCAATGTAAAATCTTAACTTCTGTACCTCTGAAAATGAGAGTCACAATCCTCTCAGTGTCCATTTAATTAATACTACATGTAAACTCATTCATAGACACTGGTTGATTTTTTAAAAAGTGCAGAGTTACAGTTGTATTGACTAAATATGCATGAGCAGTTTGCCCTCTGGTGACTAACTTTGTGAGAACATACAAGATTTGCAATACATATATGAAGACAAGTATGAATAATGAATGACTGGAATGTTTGCAGGCTCCATAAGAAACAGCATTAAAAGTTCTTTACAAAAAAACTGGCATGCATTAATTGCAACAGAGAAACATGATTTCATTTAAATTAAGAGGAGAAACAAACTGAACTGAAGATAAAGTGTCAAGAAGATGAAAAACAGATGTACAACTGTAGAACAGCCACACAGAGAACTGAAATTCCATAATTTTGTCTATGACTTATGAAGGCTAAGACAAAATAATGAAAAAAAAATGTCCCTAGCTGTATCCATTCCTCAAGCGTATTAAAGGCAAGTCCAAAATCAGCTTGTCCAAACTCAGGAGGGAAGTACTGTCATCTCTCAGAAACTGATGAAGAACGGAAGTGGGAGAAAAAAAAGCAACTTGTCTAGTATCACAAAGAAATGCTCACTGGCTGCGAAAAAAAAATCAAATCTTAGGATCCCAAAGAGCCATCTAGCTGCTAGATCACATTCTTTACATATAAAATGGATAAACAAGTGAAACATCATCAGTTATGTTTTGTTCTGTTATCCGTATCACATTTGTCCTGCGCACCTGCTTCCCTAACAGCCTCAATCACCTTGGTGAACAGCTTTCCTTACATCGAGCTCCTGAGCAAAAAGGTTTTCACAAAGGAGGTCTTTTTTGGTCTTACCTTGCTTGTGTATACAGGGATTGCTGAAATGTTGCCTGAGTCAATCACCACAATTGCTCACCTAAATTCTTTCCCACCATCTTTAGCTAAGGGTTGTTGTTGGACAGTAACTGCTTTCATTTGGAGATGCTCAAGCATGTACAAGTTAACAGGGATCAGAGACGAAAGGAAATCATGGGGCTGGAATGCAGTAATTGCAAAGTAGAATTACCTTCCAAAATCATTGCTGTGTCTTGCTTGAATTAGCCAGGAAGTTCAGTTAGTGTAAGGACTAGCAGAATGCTGGATAATTTCTTCAATGATCACAAATATTAATCATAAAGGAACACTTTCCCAGTTACCTCAGAATGGCAGAGTAACTTCCTCTTTGTCACCTAGCATATAACCTTAGTACACTTACTGAATAAATGTTCCTTCTAGATTCCTTCCTTTGTAAAATGCCTTTTGAAACCAGCTCTTTTACCATCTGGCACTCTTCCTGTTCCACCTCAGACCCTTGTGCAGCAGTACAAGGGGAAAGAGAAAGGTCAGCTGCTAGTTCTGTACAATTTTCATGTGGCGCTAGCAATTAGAATCCTAGAAAACATGCAGTCAGCTTGACAGATATCCTTGTGCATTCCTAAATGCTCCACATGCAGTAGTTCCTAACACATCTGCAATGCCAAACTACATTTTATTTGCAAGATGAAACTTGAATTTGCATAATACTTTTTAAAGGAATAAGTTGAATGTTTCTAAAATGTGTTCACTGATACTGACCTCTCTTTTCAGTCCGAAAGAGTTAAGTACCCTCTTTTATTCCCCAAAGGCTGCTGGTCCCACGTAGAGGTGCCATGTTTTATTTAAAACATGCTCTCTCTCAGTAACCACTTGTTCTAATTGGCAAGGCAAGGCTGGGTCCCCAAAGCACAAAGCTCGTTAGATTCAGTTTGGATTACAAAAACACGATGAAACAAACTGCATCGAAATGTACAAATTAACAGCTCAGAAGTGCACGACACGGACATGGAATTAGATTGTAATATGGAACAAACTCCACAGGGAGGCTAAGGAACAAATCACTAGTGTCTCTATAAACTATAGAGGGGTTCCAAACGAGCAAATACACAAAACAGAGCACAGACTTTTCTATAAATCAAACAAATTGCTAAATCAGAAAAAAAGGAAAAAACATTCCTTCTCCTATCTTATGCACACATTTATAGGAGAATGGAGCTACAAGAAAGTTTAATAAATTAAACCTGTGGGTTGCACATCCTCAATAGGTGACTCTGCTTTCATGCTGGCAGTGTGCAACCATCATGGCAATTAACTCATATTTCTAGCATTTTTTTTTACATCAACAGAGAACCTGTACACAGGAGACTAAATTACAGCTGGTGTTTCAGTGAGTCATTTGGAAAGGTTAAGAGTTAGAAGGTGAACAAGATATTAACAAAACAGAAAGAAACTGGCTTTACCATAAAGAAGGAAACACACTCAAAAACAGAACTATGAAAAACTTAAAATAATGCAAGTTTGGGGGGAAAAAAAAGGTTTGAGTTCTTTTCTTTGCTTGTAGATCCATCTGTACAATGGGACTGGCAACCCCCTGAGATAAGGAATAAGAAAACACACATAAAGTTTCAGTGATGTCTTGTCAAGACAGAGAAAAAAATTAAATTAAGACTATTCGGCAGTCTTTTTGGGTAGCCAGTACTGATAAATGGCCATATTTTTCTTTTAGTAATAAACGAGCCCCAGACTACTAGATTGAATTTCCCAAGGTACAATCCAACAGCCACTAGCATCCTATGGGGTAGTTTGCTGATAGGATTGACTGTAAAATGATATAGTTATTAATTAAAAATCATTTGATTTTACTAGACTGTATTGGTGAAAAGACACAAATGTGATGGGATAATACCCAATAACTGGTAGCAAACACAAAGAGGAAAAGAGAAAAACACAACACCTGAGTGACAGCTGTGAAAGAAATTCTCTTTCTTGTGCTAACAATTGTAAAGAAACTTCATGGGTCTGTCCTCCCTCAGTGCTTGTCCCTTCTCGCTATTTTAACTCTTATTTCAAGGCTAGAAAGCTTCCTGCTCTCCCAAATTTTCAAGTCTCCTTTATATATTGAGACCCAGGATGGTGTAGTATGAATATGCTGGATGATTTGGTTGATGTTTACTTTTGACAGAAGTAAAATTATTAGTCCTAAACTTAGATTATACAACTGTATTTGAACAAATTCACTTTCTATGAGTTTGTAATTCCCCTCTAAAACTTTAAGCCAGGTAGGGGGAAATGAAGTCAACCAAAAAACCTACAAATCCCTTCCCAGCCCTTCCACAAAATAGTGCCCTGTGCTAACAAATCAAATAGAGGTATTACTCAGATCTTTACATTTTTTTAAAGCCGCAGAATAATGAATACTAACAAAGTAAAAAGAATCACTGGGGTCAGTGGTACAAATCAAGCTTATAAATAACTGATGCTCAACTGAAGTAGTTTATCCAACTGTTTCTTAATTCCATTGCCCGGTGACTTTCTTTCTCAAGCTTAGCATACATCTCATCTTTCAAGCTTACTAATTATGCTAAGACATCCTTTTCCTACCAGTCTTTCTCTTTTAGAATTTCTTTGGGTATAAAGTAAAAGAAACTGAACGTATGCCAAGCAAAATCTATGGTTATCTCAGAAATGTTACAGTTTTCTATTAGTAGTGCTCTAAAAATTAGAACTATTTTCATAGCCACTGTAGCCAGCTATGTCATTTTCCAAAGAAATACTTAGCTGCAAGCCTGAGAAGATGAAGCTTGACTGCTTTCAAGTTCTAGACTGAGTGTTGTTTCTGTAGCGAGTATTCCATGTACATCAAAATACAAAGACCAACATGAATACAACAACAAATTGTAGCCTAATGAAGCAACATATTGAGGCACTGGTTTCCACTAGGAGCCATCAAAGGGAATATCATATTGAAAAAAGAAATGTATTGTGTAGGAATAAAGAAAACTAGTTCTTAGTGATGGCTTTGAACTTCTGAAAATGTTTGCTGCTTTTCTAACAAAGTACTAAAACTTGTGGGTTCACACTGGAAATTACAAGCATGTGAAAAATGCAAATCTAACAGTCTTTAATCATTCATTTAGGACTGAAAACTTCCTGACCAGAAGGGCTGAATCACAGAATATGCTGAGTTGGAAGGGACAAACAAGAATAATCGAGTCCACCTCCTGGCCCTGCACAGGACCACCCCCAAGAGGCTCACCCTGTGCCTGAGAGTATCATCCAAACACCTCTTGAACTCTGTCAGTCTTGGTGGCACAATTTATCTTTTATTGTACAATAGGATACAGCAAAGAACACAAAACAAACTAGGAACATGCAAAATGCACCTGTTGAAAAGGTTTCCAGAAAGCAAGCTGAAATCTTCACTAAGGATCAAATTAGCAGGTAATTAACTGCAAAATCTATTTAGGCAGGAACACTGATTTTTGCCAGGTCAGGCTTACAGTAGGTGTTATTACTGCCAGACACGGCAGTAATAACAGACAAGCTCTAAACAGCTCCCAAGATTTATGAAAACTGAGAGAAAAGGAAATTGTGTTATGCAGTAACTCTGGGCCACATGAAACTCCCAGTGTCGTAAGCTACAAAAACTGGGACTTAAGCATGACAAAATAATGGTCTGCTCCAACAAAGCAGGAAGGTTAAGATGCACAAAAATACAAAATAACTTTACAGTCAGACATCTGAGTGAATTCAGGCAATGATATACAGTAGATATCACACTGTATTTTTAATTTCCCCTCCTTATTAGATCTTTCCAATTCGGGAAAATAAAAGCTGCTAATGAAGTTACAAAATTTCATAACCTAGCAGAGAGCTAAGCATATGTATTGAAAATACATATGCAGTTCCAGCAATACTGATTTTCTGCTTGTTAGATTAAGATTAAAAATCTGTAATTTTTTACTCATCAAGAAAACAATATATAAAAAATATGTTTGATTTAAATCTAAAAATAAAACTGAACTAAGAGTTCAGTAAGGGTCCTAAAACTCAGAAAAATTCTTCCGTTATATGGTTGAATTATTTTCCCAATTTCAGTGATGCTGATCTAATGCTTTGCAGAATATGAACGTAAGTATTGCACAGGTGGATTAAGAGATGTACATCCACCCCTAGAAGTTTTAATTACACATTCAGACAGAAGGGCTATGAATTTGATTCACAAATCTATGAATACTCTAGTCATACTTTTATTCTCTTCCAGTTTTCCAAGTGCAACTCTCCACTAAACCTTCCTGCTGCACTTACCTGCAGCTTCACATACTGTTGAACAAGCTGAATTCCACTTCCTGCATTTCCCTTTCCAATGCTCATAGGAACATAACACAAATTAAATCTTCTAGGCTCCCAATCAAATGGATTAAAGGCAGACTACATAGTTTTGGGGTAATTTAAGTAGAAAGTGCAGTTTTACTGTCTTCTGTATTTAAATATTTATTCTTACTCTGTAACAGTTTGTTCTGTGACTGTTCCCCAAGGCTCAGATTAATACTGACTTCTTGAGGTACCAGGTCTTGCTTCCATAAATGAGAATTCCTGCCTGAAAGATCCTACTTCATAAAAGTGGCATTTCAAAAGCTACCCTACCTGAAGCTGATATTCAAACTTCCATAAACCTAATGGGAGTAAAGATATGCTAATAAAGAGTACTTTTGAAAAATTTCACTCACTGCTGTCCTGTATTTTAATCATTTCAGTTTCACAGGGTACCATACTGAAAGAAGAAAGGTTGCAGTGTTAGTGAAAGATGTAGTGTCATTAAGGGAGATACTCTGGCTGTAATTTGCATTTTTTCACTTACCAGCCTACATTAAAAAAAACCCAAAACACCACTTCATTGTATCTGTATTCTTGATGCATAAGAAGGAACTATGTCTTTACCATCTAAAGAGCATATTTCTTTGAATCCCTTCAATAGGTAGGATTACACTTGTACTGTATCTGGAGACTTGGAGGCACTGATAGCACACAGCACTGAATTGGAGACAGAATGTCGTCAAGCACTTTGCAGAAGTACAATTAACTTGAAATTATTTCAGAGAAGCTCTTGAACATTACAGAGTCTGTTGCTTCTACAGGGTTTAAGTAAAACAAGTCAGGTATTCCTTCTTGGAACAGGCAGATGGGGACAAGTGGAGGCAAAGAGAGCTGAAGAGGACAGCTCCTCTACAGTATTTATCAGATACCTTTATGTGCAAGCCAAGAACTAGTCTGTGGTAAATGAACAGCACATTTGTGATTGTAGAGAAATGCTTAGAGAACCTTCTAGACCTAGGTCAAAACACTGGGCACTTCTAGGCAAAGGGCTGCACATATCTGTGCAGTATCCAGCTCATTCTTGACACAGAAAACTGAACAATTTAATATCTGTAAGAACTTGTGAACAGTATTCCCACGTTTAATATAAGAAAATGTACAGAAGATTGCCAAAACAAGGAATGCCACATAATCTCCTTGCCACATAATCTGGTTTTTTTCTGTTGTTTGCTTCATCTTTGGGCACATGAAAGTGAAAATTCGGTGAATTTATTTTAATAATAAATTTAGAAATCAGAAGCATTTGGTCAAACAATATGGCAAACTGACAGCCCCTGGCCACTGTCTTGTGATCAAATTCTGTGCTGATTTATATCATGGATATCAAACTAGGACTATTTCTTCCTCAAGGGATGAGTGTTGTGGTTTAGGAATATTTCTCAATTTAGTGTTCCCACTGCAACTTCAAACCACGTGCTGCTCGCTTCCCCTCATCCTTTCTCTCTCTCTGTGGGGGGCTGGAGCAGAGAACTGGAGGCACAAAAGGTAAAGATCATGGGTTGAAACAAGAACAATTTACTGGAGACAGCAATAATGTATGAAAACACACAGTAACAGCTACCATATCAATAGCAAAGTGTACAAGATACGCAAACGATTCACACAGGATTGCTTGGAATCACCCACTCCCTCTGCCATGTTTCCTCAACTGGAAAGAACCCCTTCTCCCTGGAAGAGAGTCCACTTCCCCCACCCCGGCAATGAGTGAGGTGGTATGGAATAATCTCTGGGTCCCAGTCATGCTCCTCGTGGCTACTGAAAAAATTAACCCTATCCTGGCTGGAACCAGGACAGTGGGGAAGCCAGGAAGGGCTGAAGCAAAGAAGAGCTCATGATCACATATTTACAAATGTGCACATAGTTCAGAAAGTTTGGAAAACCTGTTAGGACAGGAAGGTTCCACAAATAAATTGTATTGCACTGTAAACACAGCAATGTTTTCATCCCTTGCTGACTTGTTGCCCTTCTTCCCCAATACGCATAAAAATCACTTTAACAAACATAAGGGTCTTCCCTGCTGTGTGTCTCAAATTAATTTTTTAAAAAACACAAAGACTGGATTCTATCCCTTCTCTACGAAAAAAAAACAACAAAAAGTGTAAAAAGTTACTAACCTTTTTCGTTGTGTGGATTTCTTTTTTCTGAAATAAAAAAGAGAGGAAACGATGGTCAAGAAAAACGTATTTTGAAATTTTCCCTCACATACAAAGAAACTGCTTCAATACATTTGAATAAATAACTTCCCATATTAAAATTAAGAGGAACTTTTTCCACATTCTTTCTTTGGGCTGCCTGAAACAGTGAAAAACATCATCAACACCTTAGTTGCCTAAAATCTTGCTATCTGTGGTGGTTAAATTTATAGAAACAAGACCTTACATCTTTCTATTTCAATATGTGGCTGGAAATGCAGTATAAAAATATGTGAAAAATATTTTCAGTAACATCAGATGAAGAAAAAAGAAAAAAAATACTTTTATGTTGGAATGATGACATTGAAAGGTTTCGAATTATGACTCCAACAGTCTAGTTATTTCAATACTAATTGTTGAAGGAACCATAGTTAAGGTCTAAAAAAAGAGTAAATTGCCTTTTTCTACAACACCTTGTTTTATTAAAACTTGTAGTAGCTTTTTAAGTTACTCAAACTCTTCCAAATACTTATTTCATTAAAATAAACAGGCTCTAAGGAACATCTTGACAATTGAAAAACAAACTCTCTACCCCCACCCTCCCCCAGAGTTCCCAGTCACACAAAGGTTTAGGTATCATCTTAGACTTTGACAACAGAAAAAAAATAACTTTATCAGAGGTAATGGCATTTTAGAACTGCAGAATAGAAGAAAAGAACTATTCTTCTTGTCATAAAGAAACAGAATTACATGCAAACAAAAACAATCCAAACCAGTGACACCAAAATAAAAGATGCTTTGCTTCATGTCTGGTCTGCTGCCTGTGAAGTGCTGGGTACTCTCCTAAACTCAGAATATGAGGGATGGGCCATTTTGGTGTTGAAGAATTAGAACAACCACATTTCTGAGGTACAGGAACACAAGTTGTTTACAGTGCTAATATAAATATAACAGTTGCACTGAGTCAAGTCAAAGACCCAGTAGCTTGTTTGTATCTGTGTCCAGTAGGGAAAAAGAGTACAAAAATGGACTTACACTTTCTTCAGTATATCATTTCCAGTGACCCATGGCTTTGGAAAACAGCCAGAGAAATACATACATCATTTTGCTGAACAACCTTTGACAATCTTTATTTCCCATGTGTTTGTTTAATGAAGTGATGCTGAACCCAAGATCTATAATCCACAAGTGAAAATCCATTTCTTTAAATGCTGAAAAAGCTTTAAAGTTTAAAAAAAATGCTGACCCTTTTAAAATTGTATCTGTTCCCCCAAGACAAATCAAAAATCATTAACTATTACAGGACTTTAATTAAGTTTACAATAATAGATAATACCAAAAAATTATTTCAGAAAGGCAAAGCTAAGAGATGCTAACAAAAAATGGTCAATAACAAATCCTAAGATTTTACACAAAAGCAATGACCCTACAATAAGAAAATAATATGCAGTAATTAGAAATTAGCCTACTGATGAGCTACTGATGATTTAACATTCACGAGCTGCATGCTGGAAGAAACAGAATGAGGTGTTCTACACCGGCTTTTCATTTTTTTTATCCATTCTATATATCAGAGGTTATTACAAAATAAATCCTACAAAATTCCAAATTACAATTCAGACATTCTGAAAGCCACATCATCAATGTAGGAGCTGCGCTGGCAGTGGAGCTCAGTAGTTCAAGGATGTACAAAAATTCCATAAAAGTCAAGAACAAGGTTTGATGGGTACATTTACACAAGAGGTTCTTAATTAGCCAATAAATGAAGCACCAAAGTGAGGAAAATCTGATTACATATGCACACTGAGAGAAACTCATGCACAAATCCTAAAGGAGATGCCAACAATGTGGTTTTGATAATCTAACAAAAACACAAAACCTTTTACTGCACTTACCAGCAAAGCATTTGGAACAGAGATTCATAGTCTTGCTGGACCTGGGCAAAAAATAAAAAAAAAAAGTAGAGCTAAAAAATTCATTATATTTCTAATCAATACGGGGAAGTTTTTGGGGGAATGAAGAAAGGATACAGAGGGTAAGAACTTATATGGCTAAGAATCAAAGATAAGTGGCTAGAAGTGGTTGAACTAGAAACAGTCAGTGAAGAGACTTCGTGTGGTAATCTCTTTCCAATTTAAAGAGTTTCCAAAACACAATTTCCACACATTTACCTCATATATGAAAATAAGCTTCCTCTACCATTCAATGTGTATGTTACACATTCATCATTCAAATCTTTTTACTGCAATATGATGATAGACAGGAAGTGCCAATACATTCCACTTGAATCTGAGACTCCCCTTGGCAACAGCTCTGCAGTCCTGACAAATCCTGAATACAATACAGCATTGGAGAGATTAAAGTACTGTACTTATAAGGACACAGACAGATGTGCTCTTGGAAGTCTAGTTGGAATGGCTTAAGTAGTTATTACCTCAAGCTGTTCATTACTACCCTCAGCTGCATCCAGCAGTAATTTAAATAACCTGGCTGACTGCACTGACATGGACTAGGATAGTTCATACGATCCATTAGGGTGGCTCAGCTCTGAGAGCAGCAAACTTCTGCAGCTGAGAGGAAAACAGCTGGAGAACAACAGCAATATCTTAAGCCTTCCAGATGTCTCCAAAGTTTTCTACGCAATTATGCCACAAGTGTTCAAACCTCAGAATGTCAGTAGGCTCACAGAAAAAAAAAATTAAAAATTAAGGTTATAGACCTCTCTAGGGCTACTATGAAAATACCCAGAGCAATATACTACAGAAGAACAAGTTTCTCCCAGTTTACAGAAAGTTCTCTGCTAACTTCACAACACCTCCTTTACGAAGTGAGCTGGAGAATATTCTCAAAAGTGTTGAAATGTCTGTAGGCAAGAAAACTCAGTTTCCATGCACATCATCCAATATTTGATTCTTTCAGTATTCCTGAATCAGCTCTGCCATTACATATAAGTATTAAAGCCATCCTCAACAGGTCTTAAAGTACCTACTGACAGGCAAGATTGTACCAAAAACTGTCCATGCCCATGAGACTATTTTGCGTCCTCAGGGTAGCCTCTAGCTGGAACACATCATTTAGCCAAATTAACTGAACCTTTATCTTTAGAAATACATGTACACAAAAACAACTGAGACTACCAAACCAGTTGTTTTCTATTTCCAGTCAAACATGGATGGAATTTTTAAAGGAGATTCATGCCTTAACAACACAAAAATTATAAAAAAACTGCCTGTTAACTTGAAAGAAAAAAACATGATGATTTTTTTCAAAGCAATTATGTCACAAATGAACATACATATCAGAATTATAGATTTTTTTTCTCCCCACAGAGTTTGCAGATGGTTATTTTGAATGACTTTCCAGTAACAAAGTAAATCCAGACTTGGTCAATCATATCTTAGTATTAGTCACATCAAAACATTACAGATGCTTTTCAATTCAGGCACATTTGAAAGCTGGCTTACATCAGGCTAAAGAATTCTAGAACACAGATCACTGCAGATTTGAGACATAAGCATTTGCCAGCTATAGCAAGAGCCACAAACACATGAAAGCTAGTTTGAAATGCAAACAGTATGTGCACAGAAGGAAAGTTAATTCCCAGGAAAAGAAAAGCAGAACAGCATTTGTAGCCATACAAATATATCATCAGATTGGTAGATACCCAAAGATTCAATATCTATACTGATAGCCTGCACAGATTATCTACCTTCAACAGAACTGCAATTAAAAACAGCATGGTGAGTCAACACCTACAGCATTAGTGTGCTGCAGTTCAGTACTCACTGCTTATGGGTTAGACCTTCTGGAGCAGCTCAATATGCCAGGCAGGAGCTTCTCTGCAAAGCCATTAAACCCCAGGGGCAGCAAAGAAAAAGAAAGGCAGAGTTCAGCTGGTTCATATTGATGACATTGGAATGGGCAATGACAAATGTTTTCAGTGGTATGATCAACCATCTCAGCTGCTAAATATCAATCCAAAGCCTCATATAATATTTACTTATCCGCACATCAACAATGGAACACAGATGCAAACACAACATAGAGCTATGTGAAAAATAGAAAAAAGGCTGCCATTTACTCGCAACACACAAAACCCCCCCAGATTTTCTGAAAGAACAGTGCTAGTGGATAAGTGACTTTGTGAGCTAAATAACTTCAGCTGACTGGATATACTTCCAAGGAACACTTTTTCTCCAATCCTTTTATATGCCTTTTCAGGGCATCCAAGTCAGTCTGAGGTTGCTACATACGATGAGAATCTGAACTCTGAGTGGTTTTTCTCTTGGTTTTTTTTTTACACAGTCACTTATGTGAGTGCAGAAACATCATCATTATACTAGAACTAAGAAAAGAGCATTTTTATTAGAGACAGAGTAACAGCATTGATCAACAATAATATCTTTTTGAAAATGCAATACTTAATTATAGCAGAAGCTTTATAAAGAAAATGCATTATGCAGTTTACATACAGCAAACTTATTAGGTGTTATCTGAGAGACATGTCACACTGTCTGTCAAGTAAAACATTGTTCCACAATTCTTTGTTACACTGCAAATCGCTCCTTTATTGCTAGGATTTCCTCTTCACAGCAGGCAAGGGTTCACTCACCAGACTTAAAATTGAGTAAACCCGCATACTGCTGTTCTCTCATGAAGCACATCTTGTTAACCACATTGCTAGTTCATATTAATTATTTCTCAGTGACTCCAGAATTCACCAGAAGCTCATACTGCCAGGGAGGAACAGAAAAATATAAAATTTCTCTGTTCCTGATAATCTTCTCAAATATATCACGTCTGTAATATATGTTATTTCTAGAGATAATTTTATTTGAAATACTCCAAGTTCTGAAATGCCAGTCTTGGTCATGGCACAGCCCTCTATTTCTACTTCATAGGAAGAAGATGGTCACAGCTGACTTTTACGGAAAGAAATACAATTCCCATTTCTAGGAACACACAGCAAAATCATGCCTGCAATGGTGAACAAGGCACAGCAAAGCTGGAATTCAAAGTTAGTCCTGGCAATGAAAATTGTGTGTTTTAGACTGCAAGTCTTTAGGCTGACACCCAACATTTCTACACCCTTCTGTCACAGTTAGGTTGGGATATTTGATGTACTTCTGAATCAGGTATCAAATCACCATGGTTTTTACCTGGACTTATTACAGTAATTCCCAGATTTTCCCCATAAAAGTCAGGTTCATGCTGAACAGCACCTAACTCAGTATTACTCACAGTATACATTTTATATGTACAATAACCCTAGAAAGCCAGTTCTATTCTGATAATTTATAATCTCCACTTGTACATAATTTAAGCTGGTATTCAGAAAGACATTCATATTTATAGATAAATCAAGTCAAATAGAATGGTATTATCTCTGAGGCAGAATATAAAGTTAAACCCTCTTTAAAGGTACTTCCATCTGTCAAAAAGAAGCCATTTAACTCAAGGGTGACACAAAATTATTATGTAGATTGGCAACCACAAGGTGAAGCAAGCTCAGAAGGTCAAGTGGCAGACTAAGTTAGAGGCAGAGGATACTTCAAGACAGCTGGAACACCCAAGAGGCTACAAAATGATTGTATGCAATAGTTCCACTGGGCTCAGTCTGAAAAAAGTGTGGCTATTAAAACTGCCTCCACTGCCAAAACAAAAAATCACTCCCCTAACAACACAGCCATGAAAGTAGTAGCATAGACATGGGGACTTTCTAAGAAGAAGAAATTTACAGGAATGGGAAATCCTGGAACTTATAGCATATTCATACTTCTGGCAGGAAATGTATTGCATGTAAGGTTAAAAATAAAATGCACATTTGAGGGTTTTCAAACCACCATCCCTTACTTGTGCTGTTGCGCCTACAAATCGCCATAGCAAAGGAAATTATTTGAGCATTCGGATAGATGTGCACACAGACCACTACAAGGTCCTAACTCAGTGAGATGGACATCTGCATCTCCAGTTAAAGGTGCATGATGCAAAGCATGAGCCCACAAGAGGCATTAAATAATAAAAATCACATACGTCAAATCCTATACATGTTCATATCAAATACTTCAAATCCTATACGTGTTCATACCTATACCACAACTGAGGTGTAAATGATTCAGAAAACTGAAGAGATTGCTTCAGTTTTTTCATACGGTACTTCCAGTACATTCTTATAAAGGTTGGGAGTGGCCTTATCTACTCCACTAAGAGTACTGTGTTATTTATTCAATTTTATGCTCCGTATTACTAATTTTTCCTTCTATTCCTTGCCATTTGACACCACTGCAAGGTACAATGCAAATCAGTGCAAATTCTGCTCTGTCTTCACAGAGGAAGACAGAGGAAAGTTTGGCTTTCCTTTCTCCTCTCACAGTAAACGACTATCAATACAACACCACATCCAGAGAATGCAGCCGAATTTTAGACATAAATCTCAGAGACTGTTAGATGTACAGCAGTTGAACAGAACAGAGAGAATCAAAGACAATTTTAAGCTGAAGATCAAGTTACATGTGGAAATCTTGTGCAGTCAAAGAGAGTTAAAAAGAAGAATACCAAAATTTCACTGATCTCAAGATACTCAGACTCCAAAAACAACCTTCTGCCAAGAAACTTGGATAGGCACACCCAATAAATAATGAAGGTTTTGTAACAAAATCCTCCATTTCCCTGCAGATAGTCAGGTGCTTCATAGCTTCCACATTCCATCTTTAAGGTGGAAAAAAAAAGCAAACCAGAAACACTAAAAACTAATGCTAGCTTTACTCTTCACAAGAGCCAAAGGGCAGTACAAAATGCTCAGTTTTGCCTTTCTTACCATGCTGCCTACACTTTTTAAGGTAATTGTGAACTAGCATTATTAGTGTAGATGCTCATAAATGACAAGAATCAGGCAGCTGCATTAGTGTAAAAAGAAGAAAATATTCCACTATGGGAATATATTCTCAATGCTTGAAAAACAATAATCATAATTCCTGAAATTTTGTTCATCTGTCTTTTGATGATGGAAGAATAGTTTTTGGAGGCAAAGTGCTTTCATATAGCATTTGTGCATTAGACATTTAATTTTGAAGACATTTAAGCCACAGATGCTAATTAGGTGTGACTGCAAAAGGTCTCTCAGCATACCCAGTAATGATCCATTACAATTCAGAAGCTCCTATGACTTGGTAGCAGGAAAATGTATCTACTTCAGTAGAAGTGTAATTGCATTGGTGATTAAATGCATGATGTTAAATGCTTCTCGGTCCCCTTCCAGTGCAGAAATTACAGTGGAATCACAGTGTCACTACACTATAAATGTAGCTTAGCCCCTGAATGGTACCTGTCCAACATCATTAGGGGTCATATGTTTGAGAAAGATTAACATAATGTGAATCATGTAATTAATCAGTTAAAACTACAAAGTTACTCTCTATACATTCATCACATACTGTGTCATGTATTTTGCAACTTAGGACAACTATACATATGCTAAATCAATGCAATTGCACTACTGTAGTTAATGATCTGTCACAAATTTCCATTATAAAGCAATTTTCAAAGGCTTATAACTCTGCCAAGAGTTCACTCTGAGCCGAATCCTGGCACACAGCAGAAGCAAAACCATAATGCACATATGTTTACTTTCATCCAACCAGACTACAAGGATTATTTATCATTAAAAGAAAATCAATCCAATTCTGTATTTCTCTTAAACTTATCATTCGCTTACAGTGTGTAATGCTTCACCTTGTACAGGAGGGAGGTTAATTAGGCTGTGTTATTAAGACCCTCAATTGTCCTCTGAAAGTTCTGGACAACCTGTACACAGGCTATTTTACTTTTCAAAATCAGAAGTCACTCCACTGATTTCATATATACTGCATATTTGATATTTATAGTTCCTTCATAATTTATGATCTTGTTAAGGGAATACAGGCAAGATTTTTTGGACAGTTTAAATAATTATTCATATTTTCAAACTGAGGCAGCTCAATTATTCTTCATGAATGATGCATGCCAAATTCCTTTCAAACAGAAGAGCAGAAGCGGAGCATGTTAAATGAAGGTGGACCTACACAGAACTTGGCAACCAGAAGCAGTCACATACATTCAGAAACAGATATTTAAGTGAACTAAAATCTGAAATTAAATATCCCACAGATGCATTCAATATCCTTTAGTTCATGAGCTGTTCTATACCCATACAGTCATTATTAAGAATTCCAGTTCAATTAGAAAAATGTAATCAGTAATATTTTTTTTTAATTATTACAACTACTACAGGGATTTTTGCTTGAAAAAGATGAGTATTCTGATTTTGGGCTCCTCATTTTCACCATAAGCAATTCATATGTTGCTTATCATTTCAAGATTTTTTGTAAGCTGCTGAAAACAATGCTTCAGTTAGTGAGCCACACATTCCTACCTCAATTTGAAATTAAATGCAAGGCAAACTTTATGAACTGTACAGTGTACAAGTGCAATGCCCTTCTGGCAGCTTTCCACACTCAAAAGATATGCTGATGCAGCCCAATGAAGCAGCTGTACCCAGATTTGTAATTTTTTTCAATTTCACTAAAGCATTCTTTTAAAACTCTATGACAAAACACTACAAAGACACCGAAGTGCTCTGTTGACAATTAGTCCAGAAAAGAGCACAAATGCACAAGAGGGAAAATGTAGAAAATTCATAGTAAAGTAGCTCCTTACTCTTATAAAACATGTGCGCTCTGGCACAGAAACATTGATAAGAGTTTCAATTCACAGCCTTCTCCAAATTCTTAAACTGCAAAGAATCCAGTGTATTTAAACTAGCTAAGACAGGCTGTAAGAACTTAAATCTGATTCAACTAGGTTTCTAGCGGAGCTTACAACATTGTTGTCCTCCAGGCAAGGCTAAATGGTTCATATTTCCATGAATATACATCTCTACACTTTCTTTAAAAAAAAATAGCAGCAAAATCATACACCAAACATTCCTCTGCCACCTCTTTCAAATCTTTTTTGTGAAGATTTGTAGCCTACTATTTAAAGGACGGCAAAAAGCTTGAAATACTAAGTATTAAGAGAGTCCAAGAAGCCTTTAGTGAAGTCGGAATAAAATTTAAAAGTTGTGATCTACCCAACTTTCACGACTTTTTCTAGGATATTATTTTTTCTGTGTATTGCAAGTAATAACTAACATTGCCCTATGACAACACCATCATCATCTTGAGATTTACAATATGAGATCATATTAACTATCTTTTTCTTCTGAAAGTTCTGCTGATAAGCAGCACTCAAAAATCTGTTCCATTTGTGTTACTCCATTTACCACAGGATCAGTAATAGATACTAAACAGTAAAACATACTTACAAAAAAAAAGTATTTAGAAGAAACCTCAGGGAAGTATTCATTTTGTTCCCTGACTTAAAGGTATGGCTAATTATATATCAAACCTTGACAGGAAACCCTTCTGAAACACCTCCTTCAGACTGATCTGAATGACTAGATTTAGAATAGAAAGTAGGAAGATGTTTAATTCTTGCTCAATTTAAGCCCAGCAAAAGCATATAGAGAAGCATTGGGTTTTTTAGTCAGAACACCACTCTGGATATTCAAACTACAGAAGAATCTCCTCTCATATAACTTAAAAAGTACCACAAAGCCAAAGGTCAGCATAATTCCAAGAAATGCAGCATTTCTAACCAGCATAAAACTGCCTATAAAACATTCCTTTAAAACGTTTCTATTAAACACTCAACTTCTGAAGCGTTTGAAAAAGACTTAATAAATCAGGCAAAATTTACAACAAAGAGTTCAAAGAATAAACCAATACAAACATGTTTGGCAACACCACTTCAAAAAGCAAACAAGCCCTCAAAAAATGCCAAAACACTACAAACAAGAGTTAGGTTGATAATAACAAAGACTTATCCGAAGTAACACATTAACCTGAACATAAAAGAACGTGCGATTTTTTTCTTTCCCATAAATGTGCACCCAGGCACAAACACAAGTAGAGAAATACAAAAGCAGCCATACACTAACCACCATTAGTTCAGTGAAACATGACATATGATAAGCTGTGACTTACAGGTCCACTGACAGTTCCTATAAAGCAGCATCTTCTTTTCAGAAGTGTTCAATACAAATCTGCTTTTTCAGGAACCGCTAAGACACAGTACATGCTGGCCATGAAACTGCCTTCAGCCCTGAGATCCTTCACCTGTTATGAACTATGTATGCTCTATGAAACATCCCAAATCAGCCCTTTAAAAGACAGATCCCAAAGTGAGAAATGTGGAGGGTGTGGAAATCTGCAGAGTTAAGAAATCCAGATTGAAATAGAAGCACTTGAAAGACTGAGTAGGCTTTCGGGGCAAGGAGGAATACTGTTTGGGGCAGGTGGTGGGGGTGATGGTTTTGTTTGGTTTTGTTGGGGTTTTTTTAAGCTGTAATTAAAACATTAAACATATGAAGGATATTTTAATATTTGAAAAGCTCAGCTGCTCCCTACATTTTCAACACGTTTTCTGAGACCTGAGCTTGACCCAGGGAACGATGGTTAATGCTATTCTTTTTTCGAGTAAAGGATGCTGGAAAGTTAATGACTCAACAATGTGGTAGAGTTCAGCAACTGCGCTGCAAGTAAGTGCGTTCCTTTGCTCAAGTCCTGTGACTCAGATGACCAGAAGGAACAGCTGTCTCACCTTTTTACTTTATCCAGCAATATTATTTCAGAACTCTTCTCAGTTTTACTTAGAATAGAAAAATGCTTCAAATACATTTAACTGGGCTAAAAAAACTTCACATTAAAATACAGATTTGTAACAAACATCCTTAGCCCAAATCACTTCAGCCATAGTGCTCAGAATCTGTGGTTGTAACAGAGGAAACAACTTCTAAATAATGTAATGCATCACAGTGTCAATGTTTTACTTTTTTCAGCATTCTGAAGGCAAATGCCTGATTTTGAAAAGCAATTACAATAGAAGCTACTAAATACAGTCCTAAAATCTGTCAGCTTCTGGTATAACAGCAAATGTTATACCTCTGGTATAACAGCACATTTCAAATTATTATGTTCAATCTTCTCATTAGCTACAGTTAGCTCATAGGTCTGGCTACTGGTCTTTTCTAATTGTAGCAGTACAATTTAGTTCAACCATAGAAAAATGAAGTAGCAGCAAAGTTGCCTCAAAAACAGGATGAAGAGCACCCTGCGTATTCTTTTAGCGGACAGCATTTCAGTCTTTGGCATTTTCTTTTTATCACGTTAATTCAAAATAACATGTACCTGACTTGCTGAATAAAACTAGCATATTACAAGTCTATGTTTATTAATTTCTTCCACAGAGAAAACTGAAATTCTTCAAAACAAACACCTTATAAAAGAATAACTCTCTGTAAAGGGAAAGATGACTGTATGTATGTTTGCACATTTAATTTTCTTTGGAAATAATTAAACCATCAAAACAAAAGGATACAATTGACATATTATGACTCAAAATACTTTTGTTTAATGTTGTTAATAATTATACGGATGTTTTTCCTTTTTTTCTTTTAGATTTTCTTTTAAATAGATTTAAATAAAATCTTTCTCTTTCACAGCTGTACGGTCACTGTTACAGTCACTGCGCTGATGAAGAAGTCAACAACATGAGGTATCTTCCACAGACACTAAAATAGAATGAGCATAGTACACGAAAACCAAGCCAGACTGACAGCACCAGTGCTGAATTGGATTTATCAGGCAAATGTTTGCTCCTAATGGAACACTGGCACTTTTATCCTAGATTATTCCAATTTTATCTTATTTTTTTCATCTTTCAACTCTCTATACCTCTTCAGAATATTACATAAAACTGTATTTCTCAAAATTCTAAAAGGAAACAACAACAATTTGTTCCCAAATATTCAAAATGGGTAGTTAATATAGCTGTATCAATAAAAGACTCTGAGTTGAAACATTCAAAGTGCTGGAGACCTTGTCAGAGTCCTCCATTGTTTTGTTTCTGACTGTGACCAAGAACTGTTTTTTCTGCATGTTCAACTGCAGCATGCCTGAAAATCAGTCCCTTACGTTCCAGTATGAGCATCTGTACCCAGGCAAGCACAGAAACAATCAGGGGAAAAGAACAGATTCACAGATACCTTTCAGATATCGCTCCCCATACAACTGCCTTTTCCACAGTAATAGAGAAAACAAATAAAAAAACCCACCAAACCCAAAGCAGGAACATTCTTCTCCAGAGTTCTTCACTCATTATACCCCCAATTCCAAATCTTCTCATTATCAGACATCACAAAAAACAAAGCAAAATACTAAACTGGTTATAAAAGAAAGACATTAACAAGGATTGTCCAACCCAGTCCAGCAGTTCTGAGCAATTACTAGAAAATAAATGACACCGAGGTCATAAAAAAACTAAAAGTCAAAATGAAACACAGACTGTTACAGGCAAATACTCTGATTTTGCTTTAAATACCCTCATTAAAACTCTCGGAAGAATTCTGTTCTCAGTCTAAACTTGACCTTATTAAACCTACAGTCTAACTACTCTGATACATGAAATTGTTAAAAAAGTACCCTCACATACACAACCAGCCTGCATAGGTGGAAGATGTAAACTGAGGGAAGGCAAACTCCATTCTACCAGCTGAAGTATAAGGGACTGAAAACCAAGCAAACATATGCCAGATTGCATGATCTCCTACATTAGTAAATATTTTGAGAGCTACGCAAACTAAAGAATGTATTAGATCATGACTGACAACAGGATACGCATTTTGCCTTAAAATTTTAGGTGTTATCTTCTAAACAGAGCGTGGACCATCAAAGTTATAAAGTATGAACATTAGAAACTACACAACTGAAGATGTGACATTTTAGTGTGCATTCATCTCAGGCTTAAAGGACTCACTATTTGAAAATAATTTTAATTCACACTCATCACTGGAAATGCTGCTGCTATTATCCCTGACAAAGAACAAAACACTGTACATCATTCCTTGTGCTGGCAATCAGCACTGCTCCCAATCTACTACAAACATACTGAAATTGCTTACCCATGCAGGTACTTCCAGCTACCACCCATCAAACTTGGAGACTCCCTGGATTTGTTAAATTTGAACCAATGGCATGAACATCAAAGTCTATTGTTTATTTACTTGATCACCAGCTGAAAAGGCAGTCAGATCTAGAACAACATTCTCTAATCAGAACTCAAATCTATTTTCTTAAAGAGTCCACTAGAGTGAATTGAGAACAAAAGAAACAATGCAGGTGTTATGATACGTATTCAACTACAGCCTAGCCTACTTTGAAAATATCTTTTAAACATAATTCTTAGATATTCTTAAAATCACTTATTTTCCTGACAAATTTATGGTATGAGCTAGGTATGTGTTAAATTGAAGGTTTCTAAGGAAGAACAGTTGTGTCCCCCACTGTTCACTAATACAGGAGGTTATTTAATAATAAATATTCCACTTGTCTTTTCTTGAGCACATCCAATGAAGAACTGGTAAATTGTTCCAGTGTGTCTAAATGACCTACAAAGGGCAAGTGGACTGGACTCCAAATCTCAGTTTAGCTCTTGGCTTAAAGTCTGCCGAAGCTTTAAAAAAACCAAACCAAACCAAAAGAAAAACAACAGAAAAACAAACCAGAGACAGCAATACAAAAACAGCAAAGCAAGCTGGGGAGGGACTGCTCATCTTTTTTAGGTGGCGCTCACTTCCCCTTGACCTTCACACATAAGTCAGAAAATTAAATTCATTGTTCATTCAATAAAAAAACCGATGACTCTATATACTTTCAAAGATACCACAGGTATAACATCCTAATGGGTTGTACCCATCACCCCTAAAATGATGTGGCATCACAGGAGAGTAGCACACAGGCAGGAGTTACCATATGGCCTTTCTGCTGTTTCAAAACCCACACTCTGTGGGACTCAGCTCAAAGTTTGCACTGAGCGTTTCTAATTCTCTAGGTACTCTTAACATTTGTGAAACATTTTATGACTTAAAACTACAGCATACATGGGTTTTGGCTCTTGTAAACACTGAATCAACTGAACTACTAGAAAAGCTACAGAGAATCTACTGTATAAAGAAAATGTATTACAGAAGCAGGTTACCACATTTCAGTACCAATGGGTGAGTCACAGTAGGACATACACCTAGTAAGTTCAGAAGATCACCCCTCAAATCTAGAAAATCCAAGTTAAATAGCAGCCTGTTTACACTTGTATTGCAAGGCTGCAGTGAATTTCATCTTCAATGGGCACTACTACGTGATAATCCAGAGTGAAATGTCTGCAAATAAATCTATACAGAACAAATACTATTCACCAAGATCAGCACACAGTAACCAAATAGACTTATTGATGTGGTGGTCTTTTATGTTATTTGTAGAAGGGGAAATGCTGAATACTGTATTAAAAGAAACAGGATAAATCTCCTAACTCCTCTTATTATAGGATTCAGTATCACATATGCAAAATAACCCAGAAAATTTCCCCAGGATATGTTTAAAAAAAAAATCTGAGTAATTACCCCAAAATATTATCTGTTTGCCTCCTTTTTACACACATTATAAGAGTTCTGGACTATTTTTTCTTGCTTCTCTTTTCAGTACAATAAAACTAGCAAATCAGAGGTGGAAGAATGAACACATTGGGAGGTACTATCACCAAAGAAAGAAGCCATAAAACTAAACTTGAATATTTACTATATTTAAACAGAATAAGAGAGTCATTCACAATATGCCTAATGCCAAAGTGAACAATACCATACAATTCAGTTCCTGCTCCCTCAGTATAGATTCACAGGAGCTCCCA
Organism: Campylorhamphus procurvoides; assembly: GCA_013396655.1. Taxonomy (NCBI): domain Eukaryota; kingdom Metazoa; phylum Chordata; class Aves; order Passeriformes; family Dendrocolaptidae; genus Campylorhamphus; species Campylorhamphus procurvoides. The sequence continues at coordinate 522,728 of WBMV01002640.1, forward strand.
CTTCTGCTCTTGAGACTTTACCAAATTCAGCAGAAGCAAAGAAGTGGTTTGACAGTTCCAAACAGTTCTACTGATAAATTTCAAAACCTCTAAGTGCCTCATAAAGGTTAAAACACCAACTGAAAAAAGCAAGACACTTTCAGCAGTCCTTTTTTAAAAGGCTCAGAATTTTAAATTGGCTGAAGTTTCAGACTTCAGAATTACATTCTCCTCCAAGTTTCATTTGCAGATCATCTGAGAATTGTAATTATTGGAATTTCTAAACATTGATAAGGCTTTTCATTTTCTATACATCACACAAGAAACAACCAAATTATGCTTCCCTATATCTCAACATTTAAAAGAGATAACACAGCTTCTTTGCTGAAGTCAACTATATAAACGTTCAAGTTAATAACCACAGTTTAAATATAAATTACATATATATATATCTCAAATGTGTATTTATATAAGTATACTATTAAAGTTGTTGATTTGTGGCTTGTGAAACATACCATCTGCAAAAACCTAACCTGACCAGAAACTGCAAGCTCAAGCAGTCAGCTCTTGCTTTTAATAACATAAGAGCAAAAAAATAATGTATATTGCTTAAAAGTAATTTTCTCTGGACAACTTTCTAAGCATAAGAGTCACATAGTTCTTGAGACCCTTGCATTTGAAATTAAATATCTTAATACTATAAAACAAAGTTCTTCCCTGTTACAATATTCATCCTAGGGGGAAAAAATGGATGACAAAGTATCACAAAAAAAAAAATAAAAATTCCACAAATCCTCCCATCTCCTCAGCAACCTCACACTATTTTTGCTACTAAAACTAATTTTTTTTACTAGTTGTGAATCAGTGACCAACACTTTCCTAAAGCTTCAAGATGCAAATACAATTCTAGCTTGCATTTAACTAATTCATCTGTCATAGTTTTCCCATCAAATACAGCAATACAATCATCACTGCTAGTGGCTTGAGAGGATAGAAGTTATATTCATTTTTGCAACTGTGTAAGAGAACCATAACTACACTGCAGGTTTCATTTTTTCTTTATAACACCTACACTAAAACTGGTCAGAAAATGCAGGCAGGGTTTGTTCCTGTAATACATCATGAACATTCCACCTCAGAGCACAAGGTCCAGAAGCCTCCTCAATAATAGTGGCAAAATGGTTGAAAGAAAAAAAAAGTTTTTGAATGATCTGCCTCTTCCCTCTCAGCTACCAGCTGTCATATCTGTCTTTCCTTGTTCCGCCTTTTGTTCCTTAAAGATGAGCATCTTATTTTGAATCATCACTTTTAGCTGGAAGAGAAGTATTACATGTATGGCTAAAAAACAATAAAAATGCTATGAATTGTACTAACCAGTTGAATACTCTAGTCTTCACTCTAGAGTGAAGTTTTCTTGACATACAAAGCAATGTCCTTTATATATCAGGCCCAAAGGTCTTGAAAATTTTTATCTTACCATTATACAGCTGAAGGTCAGTGATTGCTGCTGTACTTCAGGCATTCACAGTATAATCACAAAAAAAAAAAAGTAGGATTTTTTAGAAGTGGCTCAAATATTTCAGAGGCTGGTTAGGGGAAGGCAGAACACCTCCAAAAAGATTAGTCTTCTCCATAAAAGCTATGTTGCATTAAAGCTTTGCATTCTGTTGATATCGTATGTAATTACAAAAGCGGAATTTGTGTGGATGGAATAAAGTGGTTTTTTTCATTACTGACTCATCTTCCACATTGTTGAGGCTTTTGAAACCATACTGAGTCAAGCATCCCACCCTGGAATGTTAGTGCTTACAGCTTGTCTGGGCTCAAGGACTATTTCTTACCCAGTGCAGGTATCCACATCTCACTGAAATTAATGGGGCTTTTTTGGGTGCATGTACTAAGGCAAACACTGGTGGTAAGAGCAAAAATATTCCAAACACCTTTTAAGTTCATAGCACTGAATGTTAAACATACTACTAATGACAGCTATTATCCTTCCATCTTTGCCCTGCCACCTCTTCTCTGAATTCAGAAGGGAAATATGAGAATTTGAGAACCTCCTGATATAGGATACCTGAACTTAAGTACATTTTAAACACCTTTTTTTCCATTACCATCATCAAAATTGTTCCCCCTGTACTACTCAATGAATTCAGTAATCCTGTCTTGTTCCCTGTGTCAAACAATTTACTTGACTGCTATATTCAGGAAAACTCCTGTTCCTACCAGGGCTCCCACATTCCATGAGATATTTAAACATACTGCATGCTGAGGCTGTAGAGAAACTTGTAGAGGAATTAAAATGCAACAGAAGAATGGACCTACTAAATTTAGGATTTCTGAATTTTTCCCCTAAACTTGTAGACCATTTTGCAGGCTCCAACCATACTCATGCAGCAAATCTGAAACTTTTGCAAAGAAAAATTACTGCCTCTTTTTGAAACACAAAAAATACCTGAAGTAACTTCCAACTCGAAACTGAAAATAGGTCAAATGATGCAAAACTCTGGTATACTGCTACAGGGTCTGTCAAAAAAAACAGTAAAAACAGAATGTGCAAGATAATGCTGATAAATATTTTTCTTCCAAAACAGTTTGTGATCAGAAAATACAATAAATTACTGTAGGGTGATGCACCTTACTAATGGAAAAAAACCATTTTTTTTTACATACTCAAGACTTTTTTCTGCAGGTAATTAAACACATAAAAGAGTAACCAATAAGAAGTCAAAAAATACTGCCCTATGAAATTATTTAATAATTATTGTGTATCTGCAATGAAAATAACCACACTCTTGTCCACAGGTGCAGAAAAACATTTCATACTGATATTCAAAACTATTAGTAAGTCACCATGTTATTTATGACTTATTTTCAGATGTGCAAATGATGGACAGAACCATGGTTCGTTATCTTGCTTTAAGGCATTCCTTCATTTCACTGTTCTGAAATTTTACCACAATACTGAATGTGAACTCCATGCTGAACATACAATAGCTCTTCCTCTGTTACCTTGCCAGCTGGGCAAAAGATTAGAATGTAAAACTACATTATTTATTCCAATATGTAACTCCTTTCAAGGTTGTTAAAAGTTGATGCAATATTAAATATATATATATACTTTCTAAAAGAAAAGGACTACACAACTACATTTTAAATGCACTTAGATCAAGTTATATGCAAGCTTATCAAATGCTGACTCTGCTACTTAACTAAGATATTTACCACATTTTTGGCTCTGTATTCATTTCTACAAGCCTACAATCATGGTCTGATCACATTACATAAGCATGGATGGTAACGTAACATTTTCAAAGGCTCCTGAGTGACAATGGGATTTAACACACAAGGCATTTAAAGGCTTTGAAATCATTTATTATATTTAGACTTTCAGTGAAGCACACTGAGTTACAAGAACTATGTTTGCTTTGTTACCCACGAAAGATAAAGAGGTCTTTTCGGTTTTAATCCAATCATATTATTTTCAGGCTACCTCTAAATACAGATGAGGCCCTCCCAGTAAACAAATCAAAACTCAACTTTCACATGGAAAAAAATACATTAGACTCTTATGATTCTATGGTCAGAATTCAGGTGAGTTTATATCAGTCTTAAGCTTTTCAATATTTGAAAGCATACAAAAACAACCTCAGCAAGAGAAATCCATGAGTCTGCAATAATCTCTAGACCAAAAGTACCCATTGATTCTTGATTTCTATCAATGAAAAGCAATATTTTTCCACTTTGATGCTTCAAGGTATACTGAAAAATTTTAGCTATTTTTCTCACAAATCTCTTTCAGCTTTATGCATTGCAGTGTCATCCTCACTCCTCCTAATGACATATGAGAGGCAAAATCAAGTTTGAGTCCTTTCTTACTGTTCATCCCCCAAAGATGAGCTTGACAGTACCCATCCACTGCAACAAAAAGTTGTTCTGTGCTTCCTCTGGAATTGCGCTCAGTGACTACTCACACACTGCACAGTGTGCAGCAACCCTGCCCTCTGCTCTCTCCCAGTCACCATTCCAATTTTGCTCCATTGAGCAGCAAGTGACATATCCAGTGGAGATCATTCAGCATTCTCTGTACACACGTTTTATTCATAAATCTCCCTTTATGTTTGCAGTAAGATAACGAATAATTTGGTTTTCAATCTACTCTACGTTTTTCCCAACTTTATACTTTTATAGATAAACTCCTTTGTACCTCTACTAGCAATAGTATTTCCTGGTCTGTGTTGTATCATACTTCTCTTTTACCCAATTCCTTTGGAAAGCAATGCCTTTTTAGGATTTTGAACTAGTCTAGTGCAGAACACACTGATTTATTAACAGTTGACAATTTTGCATAATGTCAACTTGATAAATTATTTTTCCAGTTTAAGGAGCTCTGTGTCCCTAAAGTAAAAACATATATTTTCTTATGACTGCTATTCCAAGATTAGGTTTAGTAAAATCGAAGTATTAACGAAAAATGTATTTATCTTACATTTCAGTCTCTCTGTGGCAGCTCTGGAAAACAAGATGTACACATGCAAATAGTAAAAAAATCACGTAAAGCTCAAAGAAACAAGTAGAAGTTTTTATTTTTAAAATAAAAGAGCATTTGCTATTAATTTTATCATCTTAGCAGTGCAGCAGTACAAGAAAGTGTTACATGATAATCTGCCAAAACATAAATAAAACCTGCTAATCTCATTTCCTCTCAGCATCTAACTAATGAGAAATGCAACTAAGTAAACACTATGTACGCTAAATCACAGGGGGGTTAGTTCAGTGTTTAGCTCAATCATCAAATGTCCTACCAACAGCAGTAAGTCTTGTTCGGAAACAACTTTGACACAACTAAATCTGTTGAGCTAATCAGTGACCCACAAATCTAAACTCCCAAAGTTAACTAGCTTGATCTACATCAGTCCACTTTCGCAAGTTCTGTTAATTCATACAATTCATTCAAGAGAAGCCCTTTTGAACTACATAAAGGCCATCAGCAGCCTCTTTTAAGTAAATAAATTATCAGCATCTCTCAAACATCTTAAACCTTACCCTCCAACATGCTACTAATTCCCTCAAGATCTAAAGTAAAATTGTTTAAAAAACATTGGTGCTTACCATTCTACAATGTGTGCCTTGCAGTGTCATAACTCAATTGCATATAAGCCATGAGATTTTTTTCCTAGAGAGTTTTAAGCAGTATGTGGAGAAATTTGCAGTGTCTATGTAACAAGATAGATCAAATTTTGTGCCAAGCCAGTTGACATTTTCCTTATAAATTTGTTACTGAAGCATTTATGTAAGTACAGCGGAACTAAATATAATGGCTAGAGGAGAGAGAGAACGAGGTCACCCAAAACTGTTCAGATTTTTATCTTGACAAAAATAAAAATACTTAGGTCTTCGTTTCTACTTGTGAGGACTTAAAGAAAAGGCAACAAGGAAACTAAAGGAATAATCAAAATGTCAGCATCCTTTACCCTCCCCCCTTCCCATCTCCTTCAAAGTTTTGCCACAGCCTAAATTTATTCTTGAGTGTAAATGTTTGTGGACAGCCTTTCTAATATTGTGCCTTGGAAGCTCAGCCAGGAGCTCTTGTTCCACTGCAGTTCAGCTGAAAGGCTCCTAAGTAAGACTGCAGCTACTGCCCAGGGCAGTGTGGACCATCTGTATGGGCACCTCACTCTTCTCCACTGTGTTTGCACTGGTCATCTCTCCAAGGGAAAGGAGCTGCTGTGTGTGCCCTTCAGTGCCTGAGAGGTCAGAAAACAGCACCATCCAGAAAGGGAGTCACTCAGATATAAAGTTGGGAGGAGACCCCTTACTTAATGCACTGTGCCTTTCTCTTATTTCATACAGCAAACTTCCCAGGTCTCGGGGAACTGCATTTCAATTACCAGGGTAAAAAGAATTCAACATGCATGTTTTGCTTTAAAGTTCAAGGGTTTTAAACAGCTTGTGAAAAAAATGATCCATACCACATCCTTCATCCCATGACAGGAGAAGGAAACCTTTACACAGATTGGTATTTTGGCTTTTCCATCTTCAGTGATCTAGATTAATGTAAACGCAAACTGTAATCTTCACAACTGTCATTTTCACAAGGTAGCTTTTACTATTTTGTGTTTAAAGTACACAGCCTAGATTTATTTACATGAATAGAAACAAGGGTATCACAGCACTCACAGAAACCATTAATCTCACAATCTTCCTATTTTGAAATAACATGGAGAAAGTATGGGAACAAGTCTGAACTTCTTATTTTCCTCTATTAATGGATACTGAAGGGATAAATCACAATCAGTATGCTTATTTCATCTAATACAGACAGTGGGAAATCAGGACCAAGTTAAATATTTTATTCATATGCGTGCAAACAGCAAAGGCTCTTTTGTTAGATCAGCTTTTTATGCATTTCTGAAGGTAATCTCAGGCAAAGGCACAGTAAGCAAGCAGAGTGATCATTAACAGTCAGTAATACAAATGAGCCCCGAAACTTTACCTCATCCTGAACTCTCATCCAAGCTATGCACAAACTTCTCAGCACACAAGAAGAACAAGCAAGTTTTAACCACCTAACCACTGTGACAGGCTGTGGCTGCAAACTGCAATTCTACTGCTTCACTAACTGTGTCAAATTAATGCTGAACCCTAAACAGAAGCAAGTTAAAATGAGTTTTAAAATTTAAGCAAGCAGCAGTATCAGCCCATAACTCTTCAGTCATCTCTAGTCTTCAAGGAAAATAAAAAAAGAAAAATTATGTTTCCATGATTCTGCCTGACTTTAAACTTATAATCATAAAACTCTGGACCTTCTTCAGCTGCATCCCTTCCTCATGGAAAGCCCCTTCTGAAAGGAGCCCACAGAATCTTTTATCACTCTCCATTTTCACTAATGCACCAGAGCAGTCTGGGAAATTAAAAAAAATAAATTGTTACCTGTCACTTAAAAGTACCTTCAACTATTAAACTAATCAATAGCAAATACAGAAACTATTAATTTCATGTACATTGTTTTCTTGCCCTCTTACTTCCCAATACTTTAATTTAGCATCCTACTCCCTGCAAACAGTAGACTGGCAGATGACAATTTTGGATTTTCAGCTAAGCATAAGCTTTCTCCAATCAATTTATGTAGATGATTTTGCTCTGTTTTGGGAAGGTAAAATGCTATCTATACCCTTTCAAAGAAAATGTTTACACTTGACTAATTTGGCTAGAATCAAAGTGATTTAAATACATCTGCAGCTTTGTCTAGATGGTACAAATTGAACACTTCAGTTTTTTGTGGTAAGGGAAATACCACATTTAGTGTTTGCTAAATATCATGCTCCATGATTTTAGCAGAAACAGTGTTTTTTGAACAACAACCCCAGGTCAACAGCTGAAAAAAGAAAACAGAAACATTAACTCAAGCCAGCTGGCTGGTAGAAGACACTTGTCTTTCCTGTCATTGTTGCAACCATGACAACCTAAGGGTATAGGTAAGACTGATTTTGGGGACAGAGATAATATCCAGGTATATACTTTGAAAAAGTAGATTAGCTTTCCCACACACCAAAAAAATACCTGTGCCTCCGAAAGCTGGTCTACTTTTTCCAAATAGCTGCTACTAAAAACGTAACAACTACCTTCAGAATTTGTTCTGCATAATAACAATGAGGGACAAGAAAACTAAGCAGAAGAAAGCAAAGCACTGTTAATGAACCAACTAATAATCAATCCTAAGATGAGGATCATGCACACCATTTCCCTTGCCCTCTTCTGTAACTGCCTTCATGAACACACAAATGCCAGTCTCTGAAGCTTCTGTTAGTGTCAGAATCCTACTATGTAGCCTTAAAAAGAGTATAAATCCATTTGGACCATAAATTGATTTAAATACTTACTGGTTGTTTAGTGGCCTGAAATAGTTCTCTAAAATAAGAATTAAAGAAAAAAAGCCAACATCTCTAAGACATTCCTATCAAGAAAAATACTATCAGAATAGTTAAAGTCATGTTCAAACAGAAAATGGTTTACAGATGTTTTCATCCTCAAAACTGATGAACACATATGAGCACTCTTGTGTGCTACAGCAAGTCATTACCTACACAACCCATCTACATGAATGATGCAGAAGTCAATTCAAAAGTTAAAATGAAATTGAAGGGGTGTGTATAATACAAAAAACCTCACATACAAAATTTCAACATTGCCAACCACAATATAAAGACTACTTAAAAGCACTTCTGTATACAAGTTTGAAACAAACGCCTTGCTAATGGAAGTCAGAAACCCACTACTAATCAGTAAACTGAAACAATAAGGACAGAAAAAATGCTAATATGAAAGCAGCTAAATCGCTTTCTGTCTCAACAGCATCTAGGAGTGTGCTGGAACCTGGTCTGAAGGGGAAACAGACAAAAACAAACCAGATCAAATACAAAACAAAAAAACACCAAAAATTGTAACAGTCTCTGAAAGCTGTAGACTTGAATATCTCAAAACCCTGGTCCGGTTCTGTTTAGTTTGGGTTTCCAATTACAGCAGCTTAAAAAGCAACCAGTACTTTCTGTTACATGAATTTTGGTTGCACTTCAGTTCAGGTAACTGAACTCTAACCTGTAATGCTAGAGTTCTTGTTATACCACTAAGAGATATAATTTTCAGTATTTTAGTTTATTTTGAAAGAATTATATAATGCATCAATTTACTACATAATCACTGTGTTTTTGTTTTTACTTTTTGAATCTGTCTTTGCAAGTCACTTGAGCAGAACAGGAAGTGTTAATTATTCACCAGAAAGATTTCTGGTCTTTCCTGAATTAGTCACACGAGAACATTAATAGCCAAAGGAGAGACTGCATCACACAATAATGGATAATAATGGGGTCCTATCTTCATCAAGAGAGTGCTGCAAAACCACCTGAGACTCGCAGATGTGTAATGCAGGCGGTTCTTGCTCTTCTAATTGCATAGCAACTCTTCTGATTGAAAGAGACTTCCTCCACCCACCACAAACACTTCCTTCTAGATGAACAACCCGGGAAACAACATGTCAATGGGTCAATATTGCCCTAGAGCAAGTTCTGATCTAAAACAAACACCTGTTTCTAAAAGAAAAGCCATAAATACTCCTTGCTACAAAGTCTTTCATTCAAAGCTCCTAAAGCACTGTGGAATGAAATTAAGAGGGATATATGATACACAAATGAAAACATACAAAGGGAAAAGCATGGACTGACTGTCACACAGTGTATCAGCAGGAGAAATAGTAATAAATCCTTCCCCAACTTAAATACCAAGAAGAGGAGTTTTATTAAAAAAGGAACATTCTACTGCCTCTAGCTTCATGGGTTTATAATCTCTAAAGTCTTGTCATAAATATAAGATGTATGACAAAAAAATCCCAGCATTAGAGCACAATGTCTAAATATTTGGAATTGCAGTACCAAAGAGAAAGTTAAAACAGAAATGCATCCAGTGTCCAAAATAAAACCAATGCAAATGAACTACAGTCAAAATAAAAGAACATATAGTGACATTCAAACTATATATAGTGACGTTCTAACAGCTAAATAATTCTGGAAAATAATTATACTCTAAAGTAGGCATGTTAGAAGCATCACAAACACTATGCATTTGACAATGTCAGGAGTTACAAGCAGCAGAGTTACTCCACTTTCTTAAATAAAATGAGTCAACTTGCTCCATTGTAATTATTATTTCCAAGACAAGTTTAATTTCGATTACTTTGCCAAGAAGTATTAATCACGAAGTCTCAATGCCAAGAAAAATATACTTGAAGTTGTTCAAATATTATTGTTAATTGTTTTCTTTTGAAAGCTCAAAAATAAGTTAACACCTAGAGAAGTTAATGAGTATATATGCATTAATCCTCAAAGCACTTTATGAGTTATAGCAGAGATGATGGTTCATCCACACATCTATGTAAAAAATGAAAAAAACCCTAAGATTTCAGCTTCTTTGAAGAACTACTGTACTTTAAATTTTCTAGAATTCTGAGTATTTTCAGAAGTTAAATTATTATGTTTTCCATATATTTTTTCTTGTTAAAATCTGAATAATTATACTAACATGCTTGCAAATTAAAATTGGAGAGCACCTTCCTTATGGAAACATACTATATGAAAAATGCTTTCAATCCTTCATAGAAATACTCAGCCAAAGTTTATTCTAAAAATAGAAATCAATAGACTTTAAATTGATTAACATGTTAACAATTCAGGGGAACACTTGAATCGTATCTGCATGAATAAGCAAGCATTTGTTAACACATGGTCAATTTTGGAAACCATTACTGTCCATTAGTTCACTGAAGGAGACTACTAAAATAAAGTAACAGTAGGCCATTAAACAATGAGCAAGCATTATCACATCCGACACAAATGCCTCTTCTTGCAAACTGGTGTCAGCAATACCGGACCTAAAACTCACCTTGCTTCAGCTAAAAAATGCATTTCATTGAGTAATATTGGATACTTGTTAAAGAAAAGTTTCAAAGACAGTTAATTGATTAATCAAAAAAGTAGACTCCTTAATATTATCTTGAACCAAAATAGCATTTAATCAACAGTTAGAGGACAATGCAATTTCCAGTATGGAGGGATTCTCACTAAATGATAGCATTTTGCCTACTTTATACATGCAACTTCCTCTGAGACACCTCTGAACACATAATTAGATAAAAATGCTGCTGTTATGGCGACAGAGTTGATCTCAGTAACGTCATATTGTGAAGGCTTGTTGTGTTTTAGCAATTAAGTCAATGAGGACATGACTTTGGACTCTGGGTTTTGAAGGGCACAATTAGGAGGTTATCATGAAACCACTCTGCTTTATGTTCTTTAAACGCTGCTTCAAATCTACTATTCTGCTCCTTTCTCCTCCCCTTTCCTTAGGTGTTCAGGATTTAAATAGGACTTTCAACTTAAATAGTACATTCATAATAGAAGAAGTTAAATATATACATTACTAAGACAGGCCCTCAAATAAACAACTCACCTAACATTAGACACTACACAGTCTAAAGACCCAAAAAATAAAGACTAATCAACAAACAACCTCCTTTTCTCTGTTTGTCTCACTGCTTATTAGAATTATTTTAGGAAAACCAGTTATCTCCCTTCAAAGTCTTTCATTACTTCCAGTTAGTCTCTAATTTACACCAAATAAACACTGGAAATCCAACACTAGCCAAAGGACATTTATTAGAAAGTCATATTAGAAATAAATTCTCTTAAAACACTAATAAAATAAAAATATTACAAAATTTAGAAATCAAAATGTATCTTCCTCCTGTTGACTTCCATGGTTCAAGTTCAGAGTGTGCATATGGTGGCCAGATTAAACAGCCAGAATCGAACAGGATACATACAGTTTTTCCATAAATGACGTGGAGCAGCATTTGCTGCTAGAGGGAAGACTCCAGATGACAGATAAAATGTAAAAACCCATCAACAATTTACTAATACAACTTCTCCATACAGGCAAGTACTGCATCTACCACAATGCTACTAGTCAGATGCTATTAGCAAATTGAACACACAACTGCAAATGTCTTCCTTCTCCAACTCATGGAATACTGTAACACCTGACCTAATAAATTTTCTTGAGTACAGATAAAGAATAACTTAATGGAGCTATGTATTACAATACACTGTTTGACATTGAAATGAGAAGATTTCAAAAAAAAGTGTTGGAAAAAAAAAGTTTAAACCCCACACTCCTTAAGCATATAAAATTCTCACCAATTCAAATACGGGATCCATCCCTATTAAAAAATAATTTTAAAATACTACTAAAATAATAGAAATATTACATTAGAATCTTAAATTAGAAGGTAGTGGTTGAGAATTTTTTTGCTGAACCTAAAAATACCAACCCACTACTTCTGTATATTAATGTCATCTCCACAGACTGAAACCATTGCCTGTGGTCATTCACACAAAAGTTTCATTTTCAGAGCCTTTTTCAGAATCATTTGTTATTCACTGCACATAGTGTCCTCAACAGTATATTTTTATGTGGCCTTCTCAGTGTCCTGAGAAGATGTCATTTTAGTATCTGCAGCTACTCTAAGTTTCTTCACAGATCTATCATCTGTGAAGAATCTATCACAGATCTATCATGAAGTTGATTCATGTTGCAGCTACAGCCTGATTTTCAAATCTTCTTCCAAAACTAGAGTAGGGACTCCATGCTAGTGAGTCCTGTCTGTTTTAATAGACAGGAAAGATTTTTGCCATTTGAGTTAAAAAAGGAGGAAAAAAAGGAAGAAAATATCAATGCAATTTAAATGCATATAGTGAATATGAAGTTTATCTTAACCCTAATCAGGGTTCCAACATAACCAAGATCAAATACTGTCCAACAACATTCACAAGACATTTATGATAACATTCAAAGCACAGTGTTAATTAAGTTAGGCAAGGCTGCATATTTAAGAAGACACAGGAACACCGTGACATTTTTAACTTCGAAGAATATAAGCAATATTTGGCTGAGAAAGTATATCACATTCATAATTTTTACCAACTGGCTCTAAAGAAAGTCTGTGTCTATTTATATACACTAACTTCAAATTAAAAAAGGAAAATAAATTATAATCCAGTAATGGCATAGCATGTTAGTGAAAACATTTAAAACCAGACATCTCCAATAAAATCCATCAAGGATCATTCTCTCTGGTCAATATTTTGCATCATTGATTTCAACACCTTAGAAGAAATACCGAGTCATAAGGCTTCTATCATATTTGAGAATGCAACAGCTCTCCAACATGCAGCAACAACATGAACATCAAATTTCCAAAGAAGTGGTAAATTATTTAAAATGTATGCAATTAAATTCAGCAGCAGTATTTCCCTAAAATTAATACCTATATTCTAACCTCTAACAGACTGGGCTTATCATTAGAAACTTTTAAGAACCCAAAGCATCTTCAATAAAATGAAGCAATACACAAAAAACATCTACAGTGCCATACATCAGTTGAACATTTTCCTAATTAGCATTAAGGCAGATATTTCATAGCACTAACTGTGAAATAATCATCAGCACTGCCCAAATCATAATACCTTTGACTAGTCACAGTTTACAGAACACATGAAGAAGGTACTACCTCACAAGAATATAGAAAGAAACCTGGAAGGTGACCTAGACACAGTAACTTTGAACTCCTCCAAGCTTCAAAAAGCAGGGCACAATCTACTTCTTCCTCATTTGTTCCACTTGTAAGAACAGCAGCTATGACAATGAATTTCATTCTGACTGATGAGGAAGTTACAATTAGATTAAAAGATGCTGGATACACCTATCTATAATTAGCAGAGCACTCATTTACAATTAGAAGATATTTATAAAACAGTTTATATAAAGATTTTGGATAAATTCATGGTTTAAGCAAGAGGGGTTTTTCCTCAAATTCTGGCTGCACTAAGTTAAAAGACATTTTTAATCAAGGCGGCCTATTTTTGGATCTTCTTAAATAAAACGCCTTCATACACCAGCTGTTTGAATTTATTCACTCCTTAGAATTATCACACAGAAAGATTAAAGGAAACAAAATCAATTACCTTTTTTTTTTTCTTCCTCATAAAGAGGATGGTTAAATTATGGAATGTCTTGCAGCAGGACTTTGTAAGGGTCAAGAGTATATATGGATTCACCAATTCATTATGCAAATTTATTGAAAAATAGGTAAGACCTACTAAGCTAAAAATCTATAAAGAAGAGGACGACCTTATGTCAGACTGCCAGAAGCAAAGGAGGTATACCAAGATAAGCATCACTGCATGCTTGCTCTGTCCTTATGCTTATTCCCTCAGCATCACTTATCACCCAAATCAGAAACAGCGCTGGATGTATCTTCAGTCTGATCCAGAACAGCTGGTTTTCATTAAATAACAAAATCTCCTTTCTGTTTTGTCTATTCTATTAGTACTGCAAAAGAAAGCATTGTTTTCACATTCCTAGAAAAGAGCTTATTACAGTTAAAGCATTAAATCCAGTTCATCTGCTTTTACTTTGAGTGCCAATAACCCTCATTTCACAAGGTAAGCTTCTGCAGCAACTTAGCTAAAATGTGGTACCTTGCAATTGCAGTTGCAAGAAGCAATTGCTCACTGCACAAAAAAGTGGAAAAAATTTCTATTTTTGATTTCAGTGGAGATGCTCTTCTACTTGCATTATGACAAAGGAAATCACAATTTATCATTCTTTATTCTGCATATTTTTATTCAAGCAGGGAACATGACAAAGCTGAATTCCCTGCCACCATTTTCTCCCCAGAGAGAAGCTTCCCTATGTCTCATAATTCTCAGTTTCTTCTAAAGTTAAGATGCAAGCAAATAATTTCAGTCCCCTTATCATCCTCTGTAGCACTTTGCAGAAAAGCTTGTAAATAAATCAATTTCTCATCAGTCTTTGTTTCTGTCAGTTAAATAATTTTTCACTTCTATTTGTGCAGCACAGCAGTAGGTGTATTATTACAGCAGATAATGCTGGCTTTAACTATAAGCTGCTTCAAATTCTTTTACCCAAGGATTTAACAGAGCATTAAATAAGTTCATGCATAAGATTTAAAAAATACAACATTCAAGTATTTTTAGTCTTCACCTAAGACTGAAATAGAGTACAAGTACCAGAGCAGGCAAATTCCAATCAACTACAGTTTCCTATGATAGATGGCCTATAAACATTTGTAATAAATAAAGGCAAACGAGCTTTTATCTTACAAAAAATTGTTTAGGCCTTATACAAGGTAGAAAGAATTAGCATTCCTAGAACATAAGTGTCATTAATGTATTTATTTTAATCAATTTATTACTTTAGAGGAAAGAACTGACATTTCTGATCACCAATAACTGCAGAGAAACCCTGCCCTCAGACAGCTCTACCCACATACAGCTATCCCAAAGCACCATATATGATTCCCACTGCTCACTATTTGCCCAAAGACCACAGTTGATACAGAGGTCTAACAAACTATAATCTTTTGGTAGTGCGTATGTTGTCTCATATAAACTGACAAATTCATTGCTTATTCCAGCATCTGATCCAATGTGTCAGCCAATGAAAGCCTGGCTACGGAACTGCATGATCCAAGCCCAGTGAAAACTAATTCTCAGAGGGACTGTTTACTCAAGTCTCAGTTAGGAACATCTATGTGACATTGCAACAGTGGTTAAAGCAAAATTAGTTCCAGGAAGGCATTATGCATTCACAATGATCTACACAGCCTATGAGATTAGACAGTATTTATTAAAAGGACAGTCACTGAGAGTTCATATGGAATGAACAGCTGTAATCACCAAAAATTAAAAAAAAAGGAAAGAAAAGACTAGTCAGAGAAGAGGCTTCTAAATGGCATATATATAATCATTGTTTAGATGCTAAAAGCAAGCTTTGGTGATATACAGTCACAAACTAATCATGCTTATGTTAAATGATTCACCATTTGATCAAATATTTAATTTTAGCAAACAAAATTGAGGGAAAACCCAGATTGGCATGACAAGGGCCTGATGATACATAAGTGACTGGAAAATCCAGACTCAGAAATAAACTCTGAATTGGGCCTGCACAGAATGCTTGGGGCACAATGTCTCATCACACATATGATGCATACAGTGTCAGAGAAAGGCAGAACAAATGGTAATCCTGCAAAACCCCTGCTGGCCATGTCCTCAAATATTGCCATCAGTTTTAGCTGACTACAGTACCTTATAGTTGCCAGAACTAAAATGAGATGAAACTAATCATACTGTGTTTTCAATCAACTTCCTGCTGGCTCCCACCATTTCAAGAATGGAATTCATTTGTTTTATGTCCATTAACATATTTCCTTCCTTTCTGGTTCTAAGGCATTGAATGCAATGGTACAGTATGAGTCTGGACAATAAGAAAGATAAGCAGCAGTCACTACAGTACAAGTAAAATTTTAAAAGTATTACCCTCTCTGACATACTCCTTTCACTGTATATGCTTCTACCAGCCAAGGAATATTTTCACTTATGAGTCTCTTCTATGCACATAACCATTTAACAGTAACAACCCCAGCCCTCTGATGAGCTACCCACAAGTGAAATCTTCATGTAGTCCTTTAAAAGCCAAAGGGAAATTGCCAACATGTAGGTCATTAAAGAATCATGCTTCATCTCTCATGAGCAAAAGGACTTAACTGGAATATAATACGTACAGTAATATTATAATGTACTTATAAAATCTTCAACTCCAAGTTAATATATACCATAAGGGCAAACAGGTTTCTGAAATCCACCAGTTTAAGAAAAAAAGCAACATTACATGATTGTATGATTCTATGATTCTCTGGTCTGTTAATCAGGAAAATAAGAAAAAAATTTTTGCAGATCATAAGAATGAGAATTTAAGTACAGCATAAAAAAAAAGAAACCTAAAATAAAAACTTTCATGCTGCACCCTTTCCAATCATTTTACACTAAGACTATTCCAATAAAAAGCAAGATAGTTATAACTGACTGAAGTTTAAGATATAAAAATAAGGACAAACAGGAGCAAAGAATTTTCAAACACTAAGTTGTGTGAATTTTTCATAAATAACATAAATACTTATGTGGTTTCCTAATAGAGATTATCTGGGTAACTGAAATTACTTTGTAAAATATAAAGATCATCTCAGTACTCCATTTGAACTTTATTTGAGCAGAAAGGACAGACTGGACAGTCTAAAAAGAAGGGCAAGTCTACAGATTTAAGGATGGATTCCATTACAACAAAATGTAAGCAAACGTTAGCCGTTGACCCTAAGAAGAGATTTCAGAAGTCCTTAGCAGTCTCACTCAAGTCTCTTCTTTCAACTGTTCATTTTTCAGTCTCTTAGATCTTGAAACATCAAGAGTTTAGTAGTTTTCCAGTCTCTAGAGATTCTTGAAACCTACAGGATCTGAATTTCTAATATAAAACCTAGTCTTTTAGAAGAACCCCCCCCCAACTTCAATGCAACAGTACATACTAGTCTGCTCCTGTAATCTCTTCACATGCCACCACTATCAACATGTGTCTCAGGAGCTAATTCTATCCCCGTTCACCAACAGGCAAGCTTTAGCCCAGAAACCCACACTTTACTTTGATTTTAATGCTCCTTTCAGTATTTTCGTTAATGTTTCCTATCTTTGTGGCTTTCTGCAGAAAGCATGCATCTTACTACAAACAGTCCTGGCTAAGCATTACGTAAAATCAATTTAAAAAAAAAAGCCATCATCTCTCATACTTGGTAAAGTCTAGACCTTATTGTTTGACCCCCAGACACAGAGTTGTTGGAGTGCCTCCAATGGCTTGGGCTCACTCAAGGAGAATTGTGTAAGGATTCTCAACAACTGGACTGATGGGACCAGGAAACAAAGAAATACTACTCCTCCACTGTACTTTATTTACAAATGTAATGGTAACTGCAACAATAAATTACAAGTTTCAGAACACAGCTTTAAATGTCCTGGCCCTGTTGTCCCAAAATGCGACTTGACAGTCATAAAGATGAAATGAAAGTCACAGATAAGACCCTGTCTTCTTAAGACATGTTGCTGATAAAAACTCTAGCTGACTTCTACAGCAGAATTTCTACTTCCGATGAATTTAAGTTTTTTTGCTATCATGACTTTCTTCAGAAATCTGGTATAAAACTGTAACTTCTTAAGAACTCCTGACAATGCAACTTCACTAGAAGGGCATGTCTGCACTGATTTACCAAACAATCTGTTCAAGCACTAGCAAGGCCTACACAAATAAGGTCATGTAGACACTTGAGTTTCTTCAGGACTGAAAAGTACAACAACCACCTCTGGAAACTGACAGCACAGTTTGGGGTTTTGTTTGTTTTTTTAAAGTGGAAAAACATATATGTAGTTTGCCACCCTGTATTGAACCATAGCTGACAGACCCTTAAAGGGACTGAAAAACAGATTAATTTATTCACTGTATTGGTGGAAAAAGTGAGGGGTTTTCCACAGTGCTCTTTCAAAATTATAAAAAAAACCAACACTGCATGGATGACGTTCTGAAGAGGGAAAAAAAGGGAGGGCAAAAAAAACCCATTTGGATATCTCCTTGAGGGAAACATGTTCAAAAAAAATAAAAATAAATCAGCTTTAAAGGCAATGGGTTTTCTTGAGAGCCTCCTGTCACCATTAATCAGGTCCTCGTACACAAAGTGCAAGATTTTCTTCTCATTATCACAATACATTGAACTAGTCAAGAAGTTCAGCCCCCAAAAAACGTTCACTTTCAACTTTCTAGGACTCTCCCATCAGTATCATGTTACAGAAGTCAGTACACTATATCAGAGAGAGCAGAAACTTGTTTTCCACTATATTACAGAAAATATAAGGTCCAAATATGGGAGACTAAGAAAAAATAAACAAAATAATTTACTGTATATTTATAATCTGTCTTGCAAGATCACTCCCAACAGGGCCATGGCATTTGTTGCAGTTCAGGCTTCTGTCATAACTCAAAAATGGGATTTCATTTAAAATCCTGTCACTTCAATAAACCAACCAAATGTACAGTGACATCACTAAATCACTCTTATTGCACCTCTTTTCTCTCAGCCTCCACTTCCCCAGAGTACCTTAAATTGCGCGACATAAATCCCAAGAAGGTACGATCACAGACAAGTGTAAATCTCAGGTGGGCCCTCAAAAGTCTATTTAGTCACATAGTCTTTGAATTTTCTATAAATAAGAACATTAGGAACTAATGTTTCTGTGATTGACACTAAAGACACTTTATGACCCAATCTACCAGTATAACATCTGCCATGGTACATCTGATTTTAAAAATAAAAGTCACTAATGGAAACATCTTCAAAAGACACGACCCTAGAGGTGGTAGCTTAGCAAGGAACAGGTCTACTCATTTTTTTCACTTCTGGCAAAAAGGAATGACCTCTCCTTCCTTCTTCCTAAAAGAGGATAAGCCAAGAGCTAACAAGGACCTTATCTATAATGAACCTCCTCGCCTTTCATCGGGTGGAGAAAGAAGTATGTTTTTGTCCTCAGCTCTTTCGTTCATTAGCTATGCTGCCCTGCGCGAACAGCAGCGCCAGCTCCCCGGCCCCGGGCAGGGATGTGTCAGGGATCCCCGGCAGGGCAGGGCCGGGCGGCCAGGGGCCCGCATTGCCCCTCCGCGCCCGTGGGAGCTGCGGGCAGGCCCCGGAGAGCCCCC